>VFFE01006951.1:0-37273 GCA_008921705.1 Burhinus oedicnemus | reverse complement strand
AAAATAAAAAAAAAAAAAAAAAGCCCCCACACTTATTGGAATGTCAAATATAAATGTCAGCGTTTCACATGAAATGGTATCTTGGGAGGCTCCTGCACATTTAATCAGCCAGTTGCGCCATCTATATCGTGGACTCAAAAGCAGCAGTGAGAACCACGAAAGGCACTGGCTTAACATCAGCAAAAGTGTTTGCCAAGCTTGGATTATGTCACTGCTTTATGATCTTGCTTTGTAAAGGGAGAATACTCTTGGGGAGAAAGGACTCGGCATGCCGGATCTACAGTGAGAGCAAGGAATGAATGCTCCTCGCAGAAACCCGGGGCGGGGGGGGGAGGGCGAGGGATTGTGTTTGCTGGGGTATTTTTGCAGACGGACGCTTTACGGCCGCCTTCTTCACGCAGAGATGTGCCCCGCAGATCACTCGGCCTGAAAGCAGAAAACCCAAAATATCCCAGCGAAGCTGTTTGCTGCTTTCCCCTTCCAGCGGCAGACCTGCTGGGGCCCTGCCTGGGCACTGCCTCCCCGGCAGCCCCTCGGCTCTCCTGGCATCACCACCTCCCCGGCAGCCCCTCAGGTCTCCCGGCATCGCCGTTTCACTCCAGAGAAAGGGATTCAGCTGGCTTTTTCTCGCCTGTGGGATACAGACACATGGCTGGGTTGGAGCTTGTCAAATAGTCATAGAATCACAGAACCATGGAATGGTTTGAGTTGGAAGGGACCTTAAAGATGATCTAGTCCCAACCCCCCTGCCATGGGCAGGGACACCTCCCACTAGACCAGGTTGCTCCAAGCCCCGTCCAACCTGGCCTTGAACACCTCCAGGGATGGGGCAGCCACAGCTTCTCTGGGCAGCCTGGGCCAGGGTCTCACCAGCCTCACAGTCAAGAATTTCTTCCTAATGTCTCATCTAAATCTTCCCTCTTCCAGTTTAAAACCGTTCCCCCTTGTCCTGTGGCTCCACTCCCTGATCAAGAGTCCCTCCCCAGCTTTCCTGGAGCCCCTTTAGGCACTGGAAGAGGCTCTGAGGTCTCCCCGGAGCCTTCTCTCTCCAGGCTGAACAACCCCAACTCTCTCAGCCTGTCCTCATAGTCAAAATGGGATGCCTTTGCAGAGGTGGCAGCCATGGAACCAGTTAAAAAAATAAACGTCCCTGCACCGCACCTATTAAGCATGGCACACTGAAATGCTTCTGCTCCTTGCAGTGGGGACAAGCCTCAGCCACCCCTTCTGTGTGGCATGTTCGTGGCAAAGGTAGGAAACTTTCTTTGAAGAGGCCCAATTCTGTTTGTCCAGCGCCAGCCCAAATGCCGGGCTCGCCTTTGCTGTTCCCGAGTGGAAGAAGAATAAAGGAAAAAACTTGGGAGGTTACTTGCCCTTTGAGGTGTGCTGTTGCTGGGACAGGGGACGTCGGAGGGGACAAACAGCTGAAGAGAGACGTCTCTTCAAAAGTAGCCCCTGGGGTTTGAGAGCTGTGCTGCCTGCGCTGCCCTTACTTTCCCCTGGCTCGCTGCCGGAGCGTCCTGCCCAGCCTGGAAACCTTCCACAGCTACTGGGCTAATAAACTGCGGCTGCTTCTGGGCGAGTGTCTGGCCAGCCCCAAAACAGATCCTGGCACTGGGGTTTGGCATGGAAAAGGGGGTCCCTGTACCTGCAGGGGCTGTGTGGGGCACGGGGAGCATAGGTGGGCAGCCCAGGGTGCCCAGGGCGGTGGTGGGGAGCAAGCGTGGCCGTGGACAGCCACAGCACCTCGTGGTTGCCCACGTGCAGAATGGGGAGCCATGCCTTGGATTTATTGCGTTACCGCAGGCAGCGCAGTGAACCGCCCGTCTCGAGCTCTGCCTTCGGCACTAACCCTTCGTCCGGCATTTCGGTCCCCTGCAGCCAGACCAAAGGGTTGGGTTTGTGCTTGGTTTCTTTGTGGGTCTCCTTCATCTGACCTTGTGCATCAGCCCTGAGGCGTTTTGCAGTCCCCACCTCGCAGCTTTGTGCGTGGCGTGGATGTCCCAACCTTGGCTTTCCGGGCACCGTCAGTGTTTGTAGCAGCCTCGGCCGCTCGCCGCAGTGTGGAAAATGGGTGTGGTGGCTGCGCCGACGGGTTTTTGGCAGCATCTCTTGCCTTCTCTTGGCTCAAAGAGTGCCCGGAGCGTTGCACTGTCTGGACAGGGATTTCATTACCCGCCATCCAGCCCGCCAGCGCAACCTTGTCATTGCAATTTGTCACACATATTTGGGATGTGTTTGGTATCTCGCTGAGGGTTCGTTTGCCAGGCGATTCATCTAATCGCTACTCGTCTGCTGCGGAGAGCGGCTTGGCCTTTGCTGGGCCGACAGGCGGTTGTGCCGTGGGCTGTGCCGTGCTCTCAGAGGGAGCGCTGGCCCTCCAAAGCGGAGCGGTGTGAACCAGCAGCATGAGATTCCCTACCATCACCTTCCTTTTTCCCCCTAAAGGGGGGGGGATTTTTGTAGAATATAACTATTTTTGCTGAAACAGTAATTTTAAAGGCTCTTTTTGTTGTTTGGGGATGGAGACCTTCTGCAGGGGCAGCAGCTCCTCACTCCTCCCTCCTTGTCTTTGCAGTTATTCGCTCTATTTATTTACTGCAAAATTTGCTGTAATTGCCTGACATTTTTCGGTTATCAAAATATTTTGATTATGTGCAGGGGAGGGGGTGGGTTGATAGTGCGGACGACATCTCGATAGAAAATTGCCTGTAAAATATTCTAACTAAATTCAGGGTAGGGAAGAGTGAGATATTGCAGCCTGTCCTAGGCAAAGCCTTAGTGACCTGGGCCTGCGCAGAGCTCCGGGTCAGCTCAGACCCATTTCCCTGCATATTTCCAGCCCTTTTGGGTTCGAGAGCCTGGCCGAAGCCCGAGCTCTCCCCGTGGATGCAACAAATCCAGCAACCATGGAAAGGAAGGCAGGGAAGGAGGTGCTGCTGCACAAGATATATATATATAAATACCCGAAACTGCTGCGGGGGTTTTGATGCAGCGTGAGCAGGGGCAGAGGCAGGATACAAAAGCAGAGCTTGGAGGGGCGGGAGGGGAGTTGTACGTCAAGGTCACGCCGAAAAGGGCTGGAGAACTTCCCGCTTTGTCTTCTCTTGCTGCGAGAAGCAGAAGTGTGGTTCTCCATGGGGTAACCACCAGTGCATTGGCCATGGAGATGTCCCCTGGCTTCGTCCTTAAGCAGGTGCCATCGGCAGAAGGTGGGCTGACCCGTGCATGAAGAGCCACTCGCATCTGGAAAGCAAAGCTCCTCTCGTGCATTTGAAATAGCATCGAGAAATTATCTATTACACCAGCTCTCTGGCTTCTGGGTGCAAAGCTGTTAACAGGTTTTGAAGATCAGTATTTATTCAAACGGCATACGATGACTTTGTCTGCTGTTGCGACTTTTCTATGTCTAAACAAGCTCGTCTTACTTCCCCAAGCCAGCAGGTTTAAAACTTTTTCTGACTTGTGTTACCAAACTTGCAATTTGTCATTACTACGGTATTCTGTCAGAAATGCAGCACTGTGGGCATGCACGTATAAATATTGTGCTCTCCTGGCAAAGCAAAATGTCATGATAGGCTAATATGTTATTTAATACAGAGCTGTAGATTAGACAGGGACATTTGCAATACAAACCAGTCCCAACATCAGACATTTGCAAAAGTCCTCATTATGCTGATACAGTAGGAAAGCTGATATTTTCAACTGAATATTTTTTGTATCGTGCTCCTTGATCATCCCATGGACCTCTGCTGTATGACACATAGTATTAAATTATACTGTCCAAGAATTATTTTGGACAATTCAAGGCAATAGCCCCAGGAGGCATCCCTTAGACATGTGAGGAGTCTGTGAAATGGTGAATTAGTGGTAGTCTTTAGATGCCTTGACCCTCATCCTACAAAAAACAGTCTGGCTCCTGGCTTTTCACCTGGAAGCTGTATTAATTCCTAAAGGCCAGCTCCTTGGACTGGTGCAAAGACAACACAGGCAGTAAAGCTGTGCACATCTGAGAGCTGACATCCAACAAGCTCGCAAGAAAACACATTTCTTTGAGCTGCCGGTTGCCCCATGGACCACTCCTGGGCAGGAGATCCAGCTCCATTTCCAGAGCAAGCAGGTCCACGGCCAGCCCAGGAGCACCAGGAGGCAGCTGGGGAGGCTCCCGAGCAGCCCCTGCCCACACTCTGACACTGTGCTCTCACGACTGAGTTTTAAGCCTCTCATTCTGATTTTCCTTGCCCTTTGACATCTGTAGGCAGCTCGTTCCCATGCTGGGTGTTGGACTGCAATCGCTGCCCTTCGAGCAGGTCTGGAGGTCCCTGGCAGAGGTTTCCTTTCAAAATTAAGGCTGGGCTTGCTGAGAACAGGAGCGAGGGTCCAAATGCTGGAGAGAGCCTGGCAGGTCAGTCCCAAGCAATGTGACTGCTGGCATGTCCCTGGTTTCCCACCCTGGGAAGGAGTGGAAAGGCTTTGGGAAGGGTTATGCAGCACATGTGTGGCCCTCCAGCCCCTGACCACTTGCTTTGGTGGCTCTTGGACCCCCACCTGGGGGAAGTTTAATTCCTAGGGCTTTGGGGGGACTCAGCTCCCATAGCGGTCTCCACTGCTTTTGAAAATCCCCATCCTGGTTTTTGTTGGTGACACTCATTTTCCCGAAGAGAAGTGTTGCTTCATAGCAAGGCAGCTTCAAGCAGGGACAGCCTTGCATTGTGTTACGGGGGGGAGGGGAAGTGGCAGCACCGAGTGTGCAGGCTGACCGCGCATCATTTGTCCTATTAGCCAAGTTTTAACAGGAAGACGAGCATCGCTCCTGGGGATAAACATTAATTCAGTTTCTAGATGACCAGGGCACAATATACCTTTAAACATGCTTTTTACCCTGAGTTCCTCAGTACACTGAGTTTCACCTACTGTACCACAGAGTGTTTTTGGCTCTACGAAGGAGGCAGAAGAAGTGTTGCTTCTTCAACGCTGGCAGAGCTCACAGGGAGGCGCTTTATTTGCATCTTTCCTTCTTTCAGGCTCATGGTGCCTTCCCCTTGCAATAAGGCTTCAGGGGTGAATCTGGATTTTAAAGCCACACAGGATCTTCCTTTCCATGCAGAACTGCATGGGAATTAAATCAGCAATGCACAGTGTGGAAGCAATGGCAAAGCAGGCTTCAGATCGTCCTTCTCATGTTGTCCTAGGTGCAAAGAGGGGACGTTGCATTAGGTATCGTGTACAGGAGGCCAAAACCTGCATGCAGCGCGGAGAGTGATTGCACTACCCGCCGCTTGATGCCATTTGGGGTGGAGGACCAGACACTTACCTGCCACATCTAGCCCAGTGTGGGCCAGTGAAATCCCGGTGAAATCTAATAATAGCTTTATGCTCACCACCGAAACTGCAAACTGTGGCATTATTCGTAGAGAAAGAAGTAGTATAAGGAAATCATTGCTTAACATCAGCGCTGGACGTCTGCCTCTTGAAAGCTGCATTCGTTTCTGGGGCTGGCGATGCCTCCGTGTCTCTGTATCTGAGACCTGCCCTGGCTTGTGGGCAAGGCTGCAGGCAGCCGGAGCTCGGCACGCAGGGGAAGGCGGCAAAGCAGCCTGGGGAAAGGAAGGGAAACTCCTGCCCTGTGCCCGAGCAAGGGGCAGCCAGTGACCCCCGGGCACCAGGACCAGCCGCCATGGAAATCCCCTGTGGGGATGGCTGTAGGCGGAAATGCGCTGGGAAAGGCAAGAGAGGAGAAGACGTGGGAGAGAGGGAAGTGGCAGCAAAACCAGTCTAACCCAAAAGGCAGAATGCCAAAATGAGACCACCCAGAATATGTTTAATTAGTACTTTTCCTAAATTAGTGCTTCTCTCTGCTCATCTTTCATTCATTTTCGCCTTCATGAAATGTCAAGTCAAATGGGTGTGATAACCTCGTGGGGAATGGGAGAAGGGCGTGCAGGCAGCAAGGCGAGGGTGCGGGCAGTAACTCTGGGCTGCCCTCAGGTTGGGGTGCAGGATCCGGCCCCCTGCCAGCCCCAGAGCCAGTCCTGCTGGGAATGGGTCCGGTTTCAAATGATGCCCATGGAGGGGACACAACCAGGTGTGACGGGACGGAGCAGAGCTGCCTGCAGAAACGCACACGTACGCCCAAGCTGCTGCGTACGGCAGCGTCCCCATCCACCGCGTGAGCTGCGCAATTTAAAAAGCGCCTACGGTGTCTGAATTCACCCAACATTATTTATTTCAGTGGATGCTGAAAACTGTGAGAAAATAATTAGTGGTTTTTAACAGGAGAGGCAGGGAGATCTCTGCTTGGGGAAGGAAAATCAAGTGCTTCAAAAACAAGACCATGCTCTCGTCACTGGTGGAATTGCTGTCACAGTGGTTTGCAGAAGGGAGATCTCTGAGCTCAGGGGCTGGTTTGTTGGCCCTGCAAGTCGGGGGCAAGGCACGGAGGTGGGTGTCTTGTGGGTCGGCTCCCACCGCTGTGCCCCGATTGCAGCCCAGGAAGGCAGTGGGAGAGCCACGGGGGCACGGCAGGCATCGGCTTCCAGGGAGGTGGCTGCTGACCCACCTTCCCCGCCTGCACGGTGGGGAACGGTGCAGCTTGGCACCCTGCCCCGGCCGGACCCTGCCCGCGGGGGATGCACGGAGCAGCCCACAACGTGCCTCTTCGCCATGAAGGCGAGCGGTCCTCACCCCCTCCTGCAGCAGAAGCGCCCCGGGCAAGGGCAAACACCCTGGGGCTGCTCCCTCCTGCCACGAGCGTGGCTCCCTCTTGCCCACAACGAATTTCACCTGCCATCACGTTACCCAGCCTGTGACCGCCTCGCACGGCCAGCTTGGCTGTTTGCTCTCCCCAATAGCTTCATACCCTCTGCAAATCGTGCATCCCCAGGGCGGCCGGCTCCTCACCCAGGGTTAGCTCAGCCCTGCTCAGCTCTTCCTGGCAAACTCATCAACTGGGCAGACATGTCCATCGCAGGGTCCTGAGCATCCCAGCTTCACCGGCTCCACCAAAGGAGGCGGTAGAGGTGGAAACCCACAGAGAAGCAGGGCTGTGCAACCCACGGGGCAAAGCCGAGGAGGGAAGCAAGGTGACCACCTTTTTGTTTTCCAGTCTGCTACGTGATTTGGGAGAGGTAATGATGAGATGGTCTGTTGGAGCCGCTGCCTTTGAGTTTAGTCTTTTGCACTGACTACATCTAATAAAACATTTTAATAAAAAAAAGTAATGATTTCTGAATCTTGCTTCTGGGAACGGGATCTACATTTCTGTAGTCCTCACAGGAAAGAAATCCAATTTTGTTTGAAAGAAAGAGAAATTTCAGCCTCTTGGGGAAAATACCTAACTGTAAAGAGACAGAAGAAAAAGCCCAAATTAGTTTCATGATGTCAGTAAATGATACCATGAATTGGGAAATCCATGAGTTTCGCTGAAACCAGTCACGGTTTCCACCTCCCCCTGCCTCTCATCTGCTTCAAAACACTTTGTTCAGGCTCGGGGCTGGAGGAGTGCAGAGGTAGCTAAATATTTCCACATCTGGTTTGGGGAAGATTTGGAAAAATAATTTCGCTGAAGTACAGTAATGAAGTTTATTTGTGCCTCTCAGTACATGGCAATATATTGTAGCGTTTCTCCTCGAGCACGTGCGTGCTGGGGCTGCCTGCCCTGGTGTTACCGACTCATATACTCCTTGGAGAGGAAGGTTTGCTGCCTCCCTCGGAGATAACGGGGCTATTCTCAACCATGGAAAAACATTTACTGTTTCATTTTATCAGCCTCTGGTTGCGAAGGTTTCACCATCCGAGCCCCGGTTCTTCTACACTTTCACTTACTTCAACTTTGCGGTTTCATGCACTGAAAGGAAAGCAGCTGTCGATGATACCAAGGAAAGTCAATACGGGAGACAGCTACATGTGTTTAACCATTTATCTGCATCCACAAAAATGCTCCCAGAAAGCAGAGGGATCTGTTGCGAAAGACGAAGGATTCCTCTGTGGAAAATATTTTGCCTAATGAGTTGTGCAAAGCGAAAAGGGTCGATGATGAGGCTTCACCCAGAGAATGTCCCATGCTGTGGGTCACCGTCTGCACCTGCCCAGCCTGCCGTGGCTCTGCCACACTCACTCGGATGCAGAATTTCGCCTCCTCGCAGGCAAGGACCGATCTGCAAAATGCAGAAGCAGCGCCTTCCTTTCAGCAGTGCTGCTCGGGGATCACGGGTGGGTGCCCACACTAACGGGTGGCTGTCCCCTGCCAGTGCTGCCAAGGCAAAGCAGGACACCTAAGAGGGAAATGGGGCGTGGGGTGGCATTTTGATGGGAATAACCCTGGGATGCCCAGAAACCAACTGTGAGCTCTGCACAAGAAGAAATGTCTGTGGGGCATCCCCCAGGTGTTGGCAGAAGCGCCGGCAGCTCCTCCCGAGGGGGTTCAGCAGGGTGCCCTGTAGCGAGGTGGGTGTCTTGGGGCTGGGGAAAAACAACAGCTCACGGTGCCGGTCACCTCTGGGGACCAGCCGCCTCAGTGGAAGGCACCTGGGCATAGCAAAACTTCTGGACGGGTTTTTTCTCCAGCAGTGGCAGTTTACAAACTTGAGGCAGCGCTCACCTCCTCTCTGCAGCCTCTGCCGTCCCCCCCGGGCAGGACGGCAGGCAGGGAGCCACCCCGCTCAGGAAGAGGCTTTGTTGCAGGGCTCAGCCATTGAATTCAGTGACTTTCAGAGAACCCCACACTTGTTTTCAAGATTTATTGTTCACTCTGGAAAGCAGCTCTGAAAGGCCGAGTGTGCACAGCCCGAACACCAGCGTGAGCCCTCAGCAGCTGCCGGGCGGCTCCTTGCCCCCGCTGAAGGCTGGACCTGGAGCCTGCATGGAGCCACCCAGGTTTTGAGGTGGCGGTGGCAGAGGCTGGGGTGCAGCGTGTGCCCGGCACAGCCTCCGCAGTCAGTGATGCACAGTGGGGTCACTGTGGCTTCCCGGGGTGCAGTGGCGGTGGTAGGGAGGAGGAGGAGGCTGTGTGGGAAGGATAACGGCATTCTTTTTTTTGTTGTTGTTCAATTTACATCCTCTTCCTTCTCTGCTGCCTTTAAGCTCCCTGTCGTGCCGGGCTGCTCCTGGGGCATGGCAAGGCTTTCAGCTCACTTGAGGCAGGTATTTCACCTCCTTCGCTAAACAGCGGCTCCTCTCCAAGTCCCAGAAACATCAGGCGTGTGACCGAACCACAGCTGTGAGTGGGGCAGCTGGACATCACTGCAGGGACAGGGATGGGGATGGGGATACAGGGCTGTGGGCTGGGAGATCTGGCTGCGCAGCAGCCACCGGCGCCGGGTCACCCTCTGGCACGTCTGGCTGAGCAGAGGCAGCCTGAGCCATAACCGGGCTTTTATGAGGCCTTGGAGAAGGTGTCTTGGCAGCTGTCATTTACGCAGCGTGGAGCACAGCTCCCCCACCTCTGTCCCTAGCTGGCAATAACCCCTAGAAAGCAGCCTTGAAACAACAACCAGCTTTCTAATAAAGCTGGCAAGTATTTCCAAGACAGAAAAAGCAGGACAACCGCATGCAATCATGGAGCACAGCCTGCAAACCAGACCTTGCGCTACAATGTCTTAGCCCTATTTGGTGCTTCCCTGTCCCCTTTTGGCGGGACAGTGGCTGGCGGCCACCGAGCCAAGCTGCAGCCTTTGTTCCATGCTGGTGGCTGTCTCCTCCGCTGGTGGTACCGCAGTGGCCAGCTGTACCTGTGCAATGTAAGAGCGAGGCAGGTCACCTCGTGGTGCACAGGTTGCGCAAACAGCACAAGCTGTGGGGGCGTTGGTGCAAAAAGCTGCCCAGTGTGTTTGTAAAAAATGGGTTGACAAATCCACAATGTCCCATTTGTGCCCGTGTGTGACTTTATGTAAAAAGGTGATCTCTTACAGTACCGGTCCTGTTTGTGTAATCTTCATCACGGCCATGTGTTGGAACATCCATCTCAATAACATTTTTTTTAAAGCTTTTATTTTGGGGAAGGTTTTTGTGCTGTTTCTGAGGACGTGTGGATCCTGTCTGGATCCTGGAATGCCCTGCTTGGTGCAATCCCAGCAGCACCCCTCTGCCCAGCCAGCACCGGCGACCTCTCCTTCGCTGCAGGCTGGCTCCGAGACGTGCTTTGGGGTGTTGCTGGCCCTGGAGAGCAGGGGTGGCCCAAGGGCTTGACAGTGCTGGTGCAGTGCCAGCGCGATGCCGGAGCGGTGCTGGTGAGATGCCGGAGTGGTGCCAATGTGGTGCCAGCATGGTGCCAGAGTGATGCTGGTGTGATGCCGAAGTGGTGCCAGAGCAGTGCTGGTGTGATGCCGGAGCAGTGCTGGTGCAGTGCTGGAGCAATGCTGGTGCGGTGCCGGAGCGATGCCGGGCTGAGGACCAGCAGAGGGAGCACAAGAGTGCAAAAATCCCACCTGGGAGCTGGGAGGACGAGGCCTCCGGCTGCACTGGTGTACACTGGTGTGCACTGGTCCGGTGTGGGCCCCACGGCTGCTCTGCCCTGTGGGCGAGACAGCCGCCATCCCATCCCAGAGCGACGGGGCTCCCCAGGGTCAGTGAGAGCCGGCAGGACCTACAGGGAAAGCACCGAGTGACACAGGCAGCCTCCATCACTGGGGCTCTCCATCAGCAGCCCCTGAGCCACATTATCCAGTGGAAGACAGATGAGATAAGGTGGATAAGGTGGCCTGTGCTCGGGATGTGCCGTGCCATGTGGGGGGACTCTGTAGCTCTCTGTACAGCATGGCACAGCCAGAGCTCCGCAGCGACGTTGCAGGCTCATCACATCACACTTGAGATTTTTCTGTTCCCCAAAACTCAATCCCTCTCCTCCGCATGCCGTCAACGTGAGCAAAGCCCTGCTGCCCCAACCCGAACCCACTGCTGGGGCTGGGGGCACGGCACTGGGTACGTGCTGTGCCCCAAAGTGCCAGGCTGCCTCCCAGGCTGTGCGGAGCAGCTTTCAGCATCTCTGAGCCCAGCTTACTTTTGGAGTCCACTGTGAAAAAGACACCGTGGCAAAGTCCGGGGGGTTATTTCTGATGGAAAACTATTTTTGAATGAAAACAGAGCAGCCATCCAATTGTAGCCAAAGGGCCCAGCAATATCCCTGCTGCTGCTCAGCGCTGCCTTTCTTGCTGCAATGCTTTTTCTCCCAGAGCCAAAGACACCACGAGGCTCCAGTTTCATAGAACCACAGAATGGTTTGTGTTGAAAGGGACCTTAAAGATCATCTAGTCCAACCCCCCTGCCATGGGCAGGGACACCTCCCACTAGACCAGTTGCTCCAAACCCCGTCCAACCTGGCCTTGAACACCTCCAGGGACTGGGCAACCACAGCTTCTCTGGGCAACCTGTTCCAGTGTCTCCCCACCCTCACAGTCAAGAATTGCTTCCTAATCTCTCATCTACATCTCCCCTCTTTCAGTGTAAAACTGTTCCCCCTCATCCTGTGGCTCCACTCCCTGATCAAGAGTCCTTCCCCAGCTTTCCTGGAGCCCCTTTAGGGACTGGAAGGGGCTCTGAGGTGTCCCCAACCTGGTTTACACCAGATCATTCACACGGGGGTATCTGGTCTCATGTTTAATGTCCACAGCCTGCGAATAAGTCTCTGGCTGCATTTGCAATGCGATGCCTGTGCTGGCACCTCCTTCAGCACCGTGCCCTGCAGCAGCCACACGGCAGGTCCCTGTACTGAGCTGGCTCTACCTGGGCCAGGTGATCAAAACGGGCTATTGCAGGGGCTCATGAAGTAAAAAGACAAATAATTTCCAGCACGTCATTGCTGGTGACACAGTACGGAGGGCTGGTTTTTCTTGCTTGTTGAAGAAGTGGTGAATTCCGCCTGGGAGGAATTCACTCCTCGCCTGTGCTGATATTAAAATCGTGCTGGATGGTTTAATTTTAGGCCCCGTTATCTTTCTCGCCGCAGAGTTTAACACAATTGCGTGGCAGGATGTCTGCAGAGGTCAGATGGGAATAATAGAGGTGTTAGTCACTCCAGAAAAGGAATTAAATCGCGCTGGGGAGTTTGCACGGTTGCTTCTGGTGCTGCCGCAGGGACAACTGCTAGGTCTTGTCTAACAAAGCTTCAGCATTTATTTAGGAAAGCATAGCAAGCATTTTTTACATTTTCGGCTGCCTTTCGTAGCGGGGCAGTGGGTCCGTGTCACAGCTGCCCTTGGGGAGTGTCCCACCGGTGGCCAGGCGCCGAGGGAGGGCGATTGTCCCATTGTGTGGGTGGGAAATGTGAGCATGGACACACAGAGTTCTGCTTGGAGGCTCACGGTGGCCGAGCTCAAGTCTCCGGGGGCCTCAGCCCAAGCCTTAACTACAAAACCATCTCTTGCAGTCCTCCATGTGCCGAGGGACGGGTTTCAGAGCATCCCCCTCCCTGCTCATCACCCTTTGCCAGCAGCTTTCCTGTGCTCGCTGCAGGGTGTCCCTCGGGAAACCCTGGCGCTCTCTCCAGTTCAGGTAACAGCACGGATGGTGCAAAAGCTTGAGCCCCAGCCAAATTTCCCCAAGCCCAGCCGAGTTCCGGCAGCACAGAACCAAGCAGGGTCCGGCGTTTCCCAGCACTGATGCCCAGCTCCAAACCCCGGGGGCTGGTCCCTGGGGCATGGGTGCAGGTGACACCAGGCGTGAGGGCCGTGAAGCAAGAGGGAGCTGAGGATCTTCTTGGTCCTGAGGACTTAAAACACGAGCTGCAGAGCAAAGCGCGCATCCGCCCGAAGCTGTGATGGAGGAAAGGGACAGAGTTAACGCTGGCAGGAGGGAATGGCAGTTTTGGAAACGTGTGAGTCATGCTTGGGGCTGACATTCAAGATAAAAAAGCTGAGATGTGCAGGCTGTGCTGGTTTCCTCGGCGGCTCCTCAGCGGGCGAGAGGGCTCTGGTGGGTGCATCCCGGCCCCGCCACCCCGGGGCATCCAGACACACAAGAGCAATTGTGGCTTTCTCGCTGTTGGGCAATGAACGGAGCCTGAATATTGTTGTGGATTTCAATAGAAAATAATTTCAGATTGAAATGACCTTGATTACAGCTGGTTGTATAATTTGTTGTGAATGAGGTTCTATGCAAAGTTTGGCATTTTCATTTTCATTGCATAATAATTACTGATTACATTTTTCCAGTATTTATCCTGTGCTAATCTTGATACGAGCCTGAAATGCCAGCAGTGCCATGACAAGAGCTAGCATCCACGCCAGCCGGGGCATTATTTGCTTTCTATAGGCCAGGAACATCAAGCAACCCAGAACTGCTTCCCTCTCAGAAACATACAACTCACTGATGCCCGTTTGGCTATTTTTAATTTAATTGAGGGCTCTGCAAGTCCCCCTCGGGGGACAGATGCAAATGGGGAGATGTGTTTGTCAGGCCTGTGCACGCTGGGAACAAAAACTTTCTGCAAACTTGTATTCCCATGTAAACCAATTTATTCCCACAGTGTTCCTTTCCATCGTTATGGGATTATGGTTTTAGTAATGAAAATGAGGAAGAACAGTCCTTGGTATGTACACTGACCATTTACAGAACCAGAACTTCTTGCCTTCTATGCAATTTCTGGCAAAAATGCGTCAACAGAGTTATTTAACAAAATAATAATAAAAAGCAGTGACTATTCATAGAAATGTAATTTAGATTCAATGCATCTTTTTGCACATGATACGGGTCTAAGGAGACACATGGAATTGCATAATTAAACTACAGATGCAACATTTAAGGTGGGAAAAAACCTGTATGAGCACCAGTACGTCTTACTCTAAGCTAGAATATGTCTAATTTAAATTGTTTGGGAGTGGGTTTTAAGTAAGCCAAAAAAAGTCTGCTTTAAACCACCACAATCATGTCTGTACAGGAAGTTGCATCTGTGTATTTTAGCCGATGCAAATTTGCGTGCAGACAAACCCTGCACGGCGTGCCCTTGTGGAGGGCCACATTTCAGACTCAGCACGCCATAGCCTTTGTGCTGACTGCAAACCAGGTGAGCAGCGAGAGCTTGGGCAGAAGCTTGAAAAAACAGGAGATCATAAAAATTTGTGGTGATCTATGAATCCAGGACAAAAAAGTTGCACTAAGTTGTCAGCTGCAGTAAATCACCCGGTATTTGTTTGCTGTTCTGCTTCCTCCATTGGGTCTCATTGAATAGTAGCATTCACAGGAACTTTATAGCATTTATAGGAACCTTATTTTTTAGGTGAAACGTGTTTTCTTTGAAGGATAACTATGAATTGCAGTCAGTAACACCAATAACTTCAAATCCTTGCTCTGACTGTCATCATGGTAGGTTGGCTGACATGAAGATGAGCCTGTTGGTCTCTGTATCTGCTCAGGCTGCTGTAAAGCACCAACAGGGCTCCGGGTCCTGCTGCAGCTCCAAACCCAGCAATGCAAAGGGATGGCTCCAAGTATCCACATGAATTGGGTGGGAAAGACGTTGCCGGAGCATCCCCAGTGGGGCACCTCCAATGGGGCACCTCCCACAGGGCATGTCCAACAGGGCATCTCCAACGGGGTATCTCCAAGGGGCTGAACTGGGAGATGGGCTTGTCCTTCCTGGCACAAGCAGATGCAAACGCGCAGCTGGAAGGTGGATTTGCAACAGCAGACCTCTAGAAGAAGGGCTTGTGCAATGCAGGGGTGGGAGACAAGACCCATCCGGCTTCTCCAGCCCACACCCAGGGGAGTCCAGTCGGCTCAGCTGTAAATGTTATTGCATATTTATAAACAAGAGCAGGCTGGAGGGATGACATGGCTCTATTTACCCCAGTGGCATGTAGAAGTAAACACCCTGGATGGGTTGATCATTAACTTGCCTTTTGCTTTCGTGCCTTCTTATATGAATAGAAACATTCCCCCTCAACTCTTTTGCTCTGTTTTTGTTTGCTCTATCTCCACAGGGCTGATTTAATAGCCCTCCTTGAACTCTGAGAGGGCTATCATTTGCTTGTAGATCAAAACAATGCTGGCTGCCTTACATCTGCAAAACCCCCAAATTCTGCTTTATGATTGAGATAAAAATCCTCCCCTCAGTTTCAGAAAACAAGCAGTGAAACTTTACGTGGTTCGGGACAGTCCCATGAAAACAGAGACTTTACTGAGAGCTTGGGAGCAAGCCAATTTGATGCATTAATCTCAAGAAATAAATCACATAAATAAGAGATAAGCACATGTTTCCCCCCAAGCAAATAGAGGCCACTTGGCTGTGAAAGGCACGTCCCTCTCAAATAATGAGTGGGAGACTCTAATTTCATGCTTGCAGTCAGTGTTTCTTTAGGGGCTTGCAGGCTGCGAGTAGAGGAGTAGCTGAGCGTTATCAGCCATCTCTTGAAAGGCTGCGCGTCTCGCACAGCTCACATAGCTAGCAGAAAAGTCAGCATAGACTATTTTCCCACCCACACACTTTCGCAAGGAGTCAATGGCGCCACTACTGCACAGGTCTTGTGAAGGGTCAAGGATTTATTTTTCTTGAGTGAGCAACAAACTTCTTTTTCCCCCAGCAATAACATTTTGTGACAGCGAGGCACCATCCCTAGGAAACAGTAGTCTCTGATACAACGGGTGTTGAAACTGCAGGAGTGCCGCCAGGCGAGTGCCCATCCTTCAGCGGCGCACAGAAACTCCTCCTTGTGCACCGGGTAAGATTTCCAAGGCAGGTGCTGGAGAGGTAGGAAACACCTGAACTGTTGCTTGTGAAATCTTAATCCACCTCCTTCACGTTTCATTGCATGAACCTTGGAAATGAGGGCTTTGCAGGCAGCTCCAGGGATGCTGCTTGGGGTGTTGGAAGAGACAGACCGATGGGGATGGTCCGACACCAGGCACCGGTGGGGCAGGAGCCGTCCCCGGTAGAGGCTAACAGGTACCGGCAGAGACCGAGGCTGTCCGGATGGGAAATTAGGCAAACAGTCTACGCTACTTTGCATCCACCTTGATCTTTATTTTCCCTTTGGACAGTGAAAAGCCAGGGGTTTCTGTATGGAGAAGCACAGGGGTGAGGTCCGGTGCAGACTTCAGCCGTAAGCTCGAGTGCTGTAACTTGCCATAAGCAACTGCAGCAGCAAACTCCGGTTAATCTGGAGTTCAGTTTTTGCAGCTCAGGAAGGAATTTCATGAAAACCCAAACCAGCCAAGTCAAATCAAGGCAAGTTATAGATGCTTCTGAAAAAGCACCCATGAACACGGTAGCCTGATTCTTTGCTAAAATTGAGCGCCCTGAGATGAGCTTCTCTTTACCTGCACACTAGCACTCTCCTAACCTTGTCTTTTCTTGGTTTTCCTCCCTCTGCAGCATCTTCAGAGCCGAGAAACACTGCAGCTCCGCGGGGCCGCCCGTCCCTGGCTCCCTCTCGGGCATCCCTGGTTCTGCGGTGCCCCCGAGGTGGCCCTGACTGTGCTCCTTGGCCCCGGCGTTTCGCCTTTCCGTGCCTGCAGCCCCGTCGCAGCCTCTCACTTTTTCTGGGCCATATTGGCAGCTGGCTTGATTCTTGCAGAGCTACCAAACCACATTTCATGAAGACTGATCACAGAAGCCATTGTTGTCCTGTGTTAAGCCATTTATTTTCTGGTTAATCCCCAGGGTCTCTCTAGAGGGAGAAGGGGGAAAGTGGACAATAACGGGAGCGAAGGGACCCTGCTCAGCGCAGGCTTTCTCAGGGATGCGAAACCCCTGGCTAACCACAGCATGCTTCCACCCAGACACTGGGCTATTTTTAGCGTAACATTTCAGCTGGGTTACTGTCGCCTCCGCTCGGAGCCCGAATGTGCTCTCGAGAACTGACTGAGCATTGCCATCCCGAGTGGCCCGAGATGGGTGGGTGGCACCGCTCTTCCACATACACCGAGCATCCCTAAGGATGCGAAATCAGGGCAGATGGCAGATCGGACATCCTTACCTACAAAGGGCTCTTCAGGGCACCCTCTGGGCTGGTAACTCCATCGTAGCACCAGCACGGGCATCTGCTGCGCTCCTTGCTCTGTTCGGTGTTCCCAGCACTGCGTGCGGCTCTCAAGCTGCATGTCCCTCGTACTGGACCTGCCGGACAGGACAGGCGTGGGGACCGAGCTCCTGTGGTTTTGTGCCATGTGTGTAGGGATGCTGGAGGCCTGTCACTGACATGGAACTGAGCCGCGGTTGCTCTTGGATGCGTCTCCTCGTGCTGTCAGCTCACGTCACACCTGCTTTGCAGCAGCTCTGCCATTGCAAAGGGCATGTAGGAAAAAACAGGGGTCTGAAAAGCGATGCACCATTGCTGTGCTCTTCATCGACTCCCTTCACACTGTTCCCCCACATGCAGGCAGGGAAGTGCACAAAAATGCTTCGAGCTCCTGCTCAGCAGAGCAGCCCCGACCCCAAAACCAGCTCCACATTCGCCTCCCAGTCAGCCCAGTCTCCCTCACCCAGCTGTAGGATCCAGCCCCTCCTCGGGGGCTTTCCCTGTCAGCTGGAGCCATCTCCTTGGAGCATCGCTCCTGCTCACGGCGTCCCAGTGTGCAGGGACAGGCACTATTGGACTGCTGACTCGGGGACACAATCATGTCCTCCAGGGTAAACAGAAGAAGATAGAGAATAAATAGTCTATTATACTGATTGCCAATGGAGACAGAGGTAATAACTGTAGCGAACGGGGGAAGAGGAGGGTTTCTGAGCAGAGGTGGGTTGCCTTCGTGCGTTGGTTGCTCACCAAGAGGTCTGGACACTGCTTACTGCCAGGGCACCGCCGGTGAGCTCTGCCACGGGTGCTTGTGTGCCAGGCTGGCTGGGCACAGGGCGGTCATTCCTGTGCCTGGACTGGGAACATTTTAAACAGGAGACTGAAGAGCAGCAAATAATGAATACCACACTCCGGTCTGAGCTTTGTGGATGAATAATCATTGGTGTTGAAATATATGAGACTCTGTGAGTCTGGGCTCCGAGTGTTTTCACCAGTACCCAGCAGTTGTCCAAATACAAACAATGAATAACAGGAACCGCAGCAAACGCAACATGGGGAAGGGGAGTTCCAGCTTTGCTCTGTCTTCCCGGTCTGTCACCAAGCAAGGGGACAGGGACTCATCAGGTCTCTAGAGGATGCTGTGGCCATCATGTGTCTGAGCCATGCAAAGAATGTTTTGTGCCTAGATCCCTCTCCGGTCCCCAGTCCCCTCTCCCTGTACCTGCCCCTTCTGCTGCTGGTGGGCTGCAAACCCGAGTGCGTTGGCTCCGAGGGACTCCCGGCCACACACAACTGCCCGGTCTATGTCCAAGTGCCATGTCTAGGTCTCAGCCAGAGCTTTTTCCATTAAGAAATAGCCTTGGGAGACCTCGGCCATGGCAAGACAGTTCATACTGCCACTAACAACCTTCAGAAAGGGACCATAGCCAGCCAAGCCCTGGGCTGCCAGCTCCAACCAAAAACAGATGGCAGGGGTTTAACTCCAGCACTTTTTCATTACCGCTATCGTGATGCAGCCATCGGGAGCATCTATGCTGCTGTCACTGTAACCGGAAGGCTGGGCTCCCCCTCACCCCCGGCTTGGTGGCACATGCTGCCCTGGCTGGGGTGCGCGGGCAGCCCCTGCACCTCCCCTGCCGGGACTGGGACCAGTCTCTGTATACACAGCCATACTGGGAATACTGGTGCAGGGGCTGCTGTGTTCAGAAAGGAAGGGCGGGCAGGGGGTCCAATCTGCAGGGTAAGAGCCCTATCTGAGAGCCACGTCCTGCAGGGGGAGGGGGAAGGAGGTGGACCGAGCACGGAGGCACACAGAACAGAATCACAGAACCACCAGGGTTAGAAGGGACCTCTGGAGATCATCTAGTCCAACCCCCCTGCCAAAGCAGGGTCACCTACAGCAGGTTGCACAGGATGGCGTCCAGGCGGGTTTGGAACATCTCCAGAGTTGGAGACTCCACTGCCTCTCTGGGCAGCCTGTTCCAGTGCTCTGCCACCCTCAAAGGAAAGAAGTTCCTCCTCATGTTCAGATGGAACTTCCTATGTTCAAGTTTGTGCCCATTACCTCTTGTCCTATCATTGGGCACCACTGCAAAAAGACTGGTCCCATCCTCCTGGCACCCTCCCTGTAAGTATTTATAAGCATTGATGAGATCACCTCTGAGTCTTCTCTTCTCCAGACTAAAAAGACCCAAGTCCCTCAGCCTTTCCTCAGAAGAAAGACGTTCCCATCCCCTAATCACATAGGGAGGTGATGGAGCTGGTGGGGATGGGGATGTATGGAGCCAGAGCCCAGCACCCATGAACTGATCCCAGCAGCAAATCTGCCATTCCCCAGACCCCCAGCATCAGCCCTGACGATGCAGGTCTGCTTATTGAAAGGCTTTGCTGCCGGATCGCGCAGGGACCACCCCACTCCTTGGGGTGCACAGGTGTCCAGGTTGGCATCTGGGTTTAGGGTGGGCAGCTAAAGGGTCCCAGGCCACATGCAGCACCCACAGTGCCCGGTCCCGCATGCTGCAGGAGATGAGTGCACCGGCCATCCTGCTGCCTGCTGCCCTGCGAAAAGGGAGGGTGCACACCCTGAAGCCATGCACCAGCTGTGCCCGGCTGGGTCTCCTCATCCCTTGCCATGGGCTTTGCCCAGGGACAAGTCTGCAGGGCGAAGATGTGCCACTTGTTCTTCAAACATCGCTAGTTCAGGCCAACATCCCTGAGTCACACCTGGAGTCAGCTGGGGGCTGATTTCAAAGCCAAATCGTTGCTATATAAAAGGAGGGAGGTATCAGCGAGAACGTGAGAGAGATTCCTTGCCTGGGTGGAGAGAAAATACATCCCAGGCAACGTCTGGTTTCCTTCGGCAATTTAAATGGCTCTCTGGACATGAGACAAATGTGTCCCCTTACCGGGGAGCGCGGCACTGTGCTTGCAGGGCTTCTCCCTCTCCCAAGCCCGGCTGCTGCAGAAATGCAGGCAGGCAAAAATGTCCGAGGTCAGGAGTCACCAGCACTTGGTTTTTAAATAGCTTGGCTAGTTTCAATGCTGACAGTGTTTGTTTGTCAGACCACAAGCTTTGCACAGCCTCCCCCTCCTAATCCACCTGAAGCAGACCAGCTGGCCGCTGGCACAGGCGCTGCTGCGGTGGCACTCTGGCATGACATGTCTGCCAAGGGACACGGGTCCCCACCCACCACTGTGAGCAGCATCGGGCAGAAACCTCGGCCAGAGCCTCCCCGAGCGCTGGCTGCCCGGTAGGAGCCTCCTGTCATTGTTTTAGGTGGCCCTGAGCAACACTTGGCTGTGGGTTTTTCTTGCCTGTGTTTGTGCCGGTCACTGTTTCTCTAGGTGGCCGTGCTGGCTGATTTCAGCTTAGCCAGCAAACTTTTTGTTCAAACATCAGCTGTACTAAATTTGTGCGAAGCAATTCTCATGCTGTCCAGATGCCACTGCTTCTAAAAATAGACCAGCCCAGTCCATTTTCCCAGCTTCTTGCCTTTTATCAGTAATACTTTTCATAGTCTTTGCAATGTTTTAAGGAGTCATTTGTCCATGTCAGGCCAGCAATTACAGGCAACAAGAGTCCTTCCCAGTTCCCCTGTACTCCCATTCATGCCCTACACAAAAAAGAGCATGAAGATGCTCTTTTTTGCACTGGAAAACAGAAGTTTTTGGTCCACACTCAACAGGAGCTGTGCTGCATTGGGTGGAGTCCAGGCTTTCCCTGCAAAACCCCCCAGCACACAAAAGCTGCTGTGGGTCCCTTCCTTGGCACTGGTACACCTGGAGTGGAAGCAGGACATCCCTCAGGGTCCCCAGCATGGTGGGTTGTCATCCAATGTGGCCAGGAGATGGAGAGCCATAGGATGGTTTGGGATGGTGTGGGATGAGATGAGATGGGATTGAGTGGGGTGGGATGGGATGGAATGGGTTGGTATGGGGTGGGATGGGATGGAGTGGATTGGTATGGGATGGATTGAGTTGGGATGGGATGGAGTGGGTTGGGATGGGGATGGGGTAGGAGGGGTCAGGATGGGGTTCCAGGTCAACAGTCAGCGACAGTTCCCTCCTGCCGCCAGCTTGGTGAGAAAAACTGTGGTGCACGCTCATGTCTCAGTTTCCCCATCTCTCAGTGGGTATGACCATGATGTTTGAGAAACTGGGAACTTTGTGGCTGGATGTCACCGCATCAGCAGTGGTGTTACGAGTGCCAGAGACAGATACTATCTGTGATGCTACCTTGCTCGCTAATACTTTATTTCATGAAAAATTTGTGCCGTTTCTGAAGCATTTCTGCGAACACAAGCAGCTTTTAATTACATTGGCATAATTTAAGTATTCAGCGACGTTCTTGAATGTTGTGGCTTTTCCTGTGTTTATTTTTCCTCCTCCTGGACCTTTTGCTCAGCAGACAGGCTGGGGTTTTCATTTGGCTCTGCCTGCCTGGGGCAAGTATCCCAGGAGGTGCAGCATTGGCAAAGCTGGCGTGGGGCCGTGTTGAAGCCCCAGAGGTGGTTGTGGGGATGCCCGGGGACCAGGAGGAGATGTGTGTGCTGGGGGTGGCAACAGAAACAGAAACTCGAATGTCTTCGGTGACAGGTCAATGGAACCCACTGCATCACCTCTGCCCACTGGGACAGGCCAGCAAAAGGGGAGACCCGCTCCGGGCCACCCTTTCCCAGGGCTGCTTTGTGCTTTGGAGTCTTGGTGTGCCCGGCAGCTGGGGTGAAATGACCCCGAGAAATCCCCAGCAGTCAGCTTGGAAAATCCCAGGGAGTTTGATTTACTCGCAGAACATGTTTGCATAACAATACAATGGGGGAGCCCTATTTTTGGTACAATGCATCGTTCTGCGTGCCAAGATGTGCTGATACTCCCCGGTTCGGGCAGGCACCAGCACAGCCGTGCTGGGGTCACGTCCCTGCTGCCCGCTCTCGCCCTGCAGCCCCCAGGCAAAGATGGGTGCCTGGAGGGCTGGGGGTACAGAGGGATGCCCGTCCCCTGGCAGGGACCAATGCTGCTGCTTGCAGGGCTCCTGGCTGGGCTGTAAAACCTTGTGAGCAAAAGTAATTGGCATTCAAGGTATGGGGCATGTTACCAAGCCAGTTTTTGGGGGGATGGCTGAAGAGATCATTGAAAAACACCAAATAGTTCTTCAATAGCAAAGCTGGGGAACTGGTAGGAAATACTGCTCAGTGGGTGGAGGGGCCTCTGTTGGGCTCTGCCGTGTAGGAAACCCTGCCACGTCCGAAATGCTCCACCTGGCAGCACCATCTGCACGTGGTTTAGCTGTTTGCTTGAGTCTGGTTCGGAGATCTTGGTGTGGAAAAGAGCTTTGCAGCACCCCAGCATCAGCCCTGGCAGGCAATGTCCCACGATGGCTGCTGGCCAAGCATCCCCCTCTGGGCAGCCCCTCGCCTCCGCTGCAGCCATCCCAGGGCAAGGCTTGTTCCCAGAGATGCTGATGGGAACTGGTGGGCTAATTGCAAAGACAGTTGCTAATGAGCACATCCAGCTGCAACTGCCACCTCGGGGCTGACCCACATTGGCACAGCTCCTCCAAGGGTGGCCAGCACTTTCTAGCCGGGAGCCGGTCCTGTTGCCCGCGGGCTGGAGCACGGCTGGGTGACCCGGGGCTCACTGGCAGCCCCAGCGCAGGCAGCTTGGGCCCTGGCAGGGGCTGCACGCGTTATTTCCAGCCATCCCCGCAGCAGCGTGGGGGAGCTGGGAGACACCCCTTCTCCTCCAGCTCTGCAGTCCTGCTTCTGATTACCGCTGCCCTGAAATAGCTGCTCCCCATGGGGGGGCTGTGAGGGCTCGCTCTGCTCCAGGCAAATGGGGGGCGGCCACCCCCGCAGCCCCCCAGGCATGGGCCAAATAAGCGGCTTCTGGGAGCCTCTTCCACAGCACCCCAGGAGGGCGATGGGCGCCTGGAAGAATTAGTACAAGGGGAGAACAGGGGCAAAGGCTTTCCTGCACCACAACCAGCGCCAGCCCGCCTGGCCCTGAGGTTACATTCGTGTTTTGAAGCATGATGGACCAAACCAGGCACACCTGGAGAGGTGGTTTGGGAGACATACGTTAGCGCGGCTCGGAATGCAGCAGCATTGCTTCGGCTTTGCAGCTGCACTGGGCTTGTACCTGAGACCCTCCGGCAGCAAAGCTCTGCCTGTTCTCCTTGCAGGCGAGCCTTCAGGGCCCATGGACACCGCCGTGCACCCAGGCGTCTGCTCACGCATGGACCAGCAGCGAGATGTGCCGGCTGTGCCGTGCGGGCAGGGGTGCTCGTGCAGGCTGTGCCCAGGGAGGTTGGCGTGGGCTCAGTCGGGATGTGCAGCCCGGTTTGCCTGTGGGGGTCTCCTCCGCGGCAGCAGGCTCCCGTAGGCTGCCCTTTATTCTCCTTCTCAGCGGCTGCTGGGAGGACGCGGAACAAACAAACGGGGGAACAATGCTTTCCAGGAACCGCGCGCTTCCTCCGAGAGCCCCAAGGTCAGGGTTACGAGCGCCGCAGAAACACCCTGCGCTCGACATGGCCAGCGAGCTGGACTGGTGAGCATCCCACCGAACCGTCCTGTAGTCATCTTCATTACCAAAAAAAAAAACCCAACAAAAAGAAGATTTGTGACTTCTCCCCCACCCTCCCAAAAGATCGTTTGAATTTCTAGCAGCCCGCAGGGGGGGTGCCGGCATGAAGACCAGAGCACTTGGTGCTTTCGCAAGTTGGTGTTTCAGGGAAGGCTGAGGAAGTGCTGGTGAAGCATTTGGACTTGAGGTCTTACAAACTGGAGGGGAACATGCCTGGCGAGAGGCTTGTTCCCATAGTTCCTCCAAAAAAAAAATCTTTGCCAGGGTGCATTTGCGGAGTGGGCTGCGTATAAATTATCCATAAATAAGCTTAACATTCGTGAGCAGGTGGAACAGGGCAGGGTTCAGGAAATTATGCAAAGGGAGTATACAAAGAGCCGGGCTGCAATTGCTCTTTGTCTAAGGGAGCCGGGCTCACTTTCTGCAGTCACAACGAGTTAGCGCAGGGCACAGAGGCAGGCAATTTCAGATTTGATTAAACTGTTTGACAGCATTCATATGTTAAATGATTATATGCTACTATCTGCTGCTATAGTATGCATATCTCAGGAGAATCACAAATTAATCCATTGAGGCCAGAGTGTAGTCTAACAGGAGATGTAATTAATAAGCTAAACAAGGTGGGGGGGGAAGCAAATTTGTTGTGGTTTTTACCCAGTGACCAGGAATGTCAAGTCAGGAAGAAATGAGTAACATAGACAAACATAGCTGCATGTTCTGGCATTTGAGAGTCTAATCTGGATGCAAATATTTCAGGCAGGATCCTGTCTCCCATCTTCAAAACTTTAGTCATAAGAGGAGAGCTGTGTGGCATCCCCCGTGCCGGCAGATGCCTGCGGAGTCAGGTCAGGGCTGTTCAAAGGCATTCCCAGCATAAGGATTATTTTGCCTTTATGCTTGCTGCCCATTCATTCTTTTGTGAGATGCCACGAGGAATTGGGTGACATTTGAAACAGGAGCCAGGATTAGACGCCCCCCACTCCGTGTCAGCCACACAACGTCTGGGCGGAGGAGCCATGGAGGACGCTGCGAGGCAGAGGTGATGCACACCCCGGCATCACCTTCTCCATGGGAGGGGAGCACAGGGACCTCGCACCCCAGGTATGCTGCCTCCAACCCTTTCCCCCACACGTGAAAAGATGTCTCTGAAACACGTGGCTTCCCAGCAAAGCTGCACATATTTGCTTAGTTGGTAACCCCGGCCCATGGGAGAGGGGCAAAAGCCCCCTTTGCCAGATGAAGGGACGTTCAGGGATGGCTCCTGGCTGGGTGTCTGCTCCACGTGGGGCTGCATGCCTGTGGACACGTGTCCTGGGCCACACCAGGACCACGCAAACACCTTGGCCCACAGAAAGGTCATGCCAAACAGAGATGCCACAGCAACACCAAAAACACTGGTGCTGCTGCTGAAGAAGTATCTGCCATGAATCCTTACATCCCCCTGGTCTCCAGGGGCAAAAAATGCTGTCGGTCCCTGCTGGGGCCTGCGGTGTCACCCCAGGCTGCCTCATGGATGGCGATGGTGAGAGGCAGGGTGACGTGCTCCTGCGCCGTGGCCCCGTCCAGGTGTGGACAGACCGCCTCCCTGTGCACACAGGCATAGGCAAAGCAGCTCACCTTGGCTCCGGATCAAAATCACCACAGGAAATGCAGAATAAAAGGAGTCAAACGGGGAACGTGTTGCAAAAGCTGCCTCTGCGCAAGTAGTTTAACAAGAGAAAAAATAGCTACAAGAGGGACAGAAGGAGGGACTGGTCCTTGGTGGTCCTGCTGGGTCACCAGGCTCTCTCTGTCCCCCGAAGGCCATCAGCAATAGCCGTGTTTCCTGCTCTGGGTCAGTGAGATGGGTGAGTGAAGCTGTCCATCACAGGCATTTCTGCTGGTAACAGTGAGCCCCAGTACAGCGGAGCAGGTTCACGCTTGCTCTGTTTTCTTACAGCCACCAGCAAGCCCCAGCACTACTGGAACAGCCCTGGTGTCACACGCGACGAGCCGTCCTCGCTCCCCGCCCGACGCAGCCAGACACAGGCTGTGGAAACAGACAAAACCGGCTTTTTTGCCAAGAGCGCCTGCTGGGGGAGCAGCTCCTGGGCTTGCATGTGGGCTGCAGCCCCGGGCCATCCCCGTGTCACCCCTCCATGCTGGCGTCTCTGGCTCTGCTGCCTGGGTCTCGCTTGGCTCCCACGCGTGCCGGCTCGGTGCCGGGAACGGGATAAAACACGGAGCAGAGAAACCCAGCCGGCCAGAAAAGGCAATCGTGCCGGCAGCATAAGAAATTAATCAAGATCTGTGCTGATAAAGCAATTGGCAGCACCGCCGGGGAGGGGGTGAGCTTTGGTTCGGGGAGGCGATGACTGGCAGCAGGCGGCGGGCAAGCGGGCAGAGGGGGCTGCCGGCTCCTCTGCCTGCAGAGCTGGCCTCGGGCGTCCCCCTCCCCACCATGGCCCTCCCCCACTGGCATTGGCACGGAGATGGGCCCCGTCTCCCCCATGTTGCTATAGCCATAGCATCCATTGCAGCCGTATTTGCAGAGCACCCTCCAGCTGCACGGGAGGTAGGAGATTCTGTGAACCAGCCACCTCTGCAGGCTTGGGATGCCTGAATGCCCGGTGTGCAGGTAAAATGTGGGCTATGAGGGGCCACGGAGTAATTGCCCCAGCTCCCAGGGCCCTGGAGCAGAGCTGGGTGGCTGTCTTGGGAGCTACATCCCTACAGACGCTGGAAATTAATTCACTGGTCTTGTTATGGTGATTGGTAGCCACCAGGTTTAAATTGCTTGCAGAGGGATTCACCGAGAGCCGGCTTAGAATGTGTCTGTGGCCGGATCCGAAGCGAGGTGCAGAGCGAGGCGTCCTGCAATGTCACCCTGTCACCAGCCCTGCCCGGCTCCTGGCAGCCCTTTGCAGCATGTTCGGGACAATATTCCCCCCAAAGCTTTTTAATTCCTGCTCTGCTGCTGCCAACTGTCTTCTCCCAAAGCGTTTCCCCCTGCCTCCAGAAGAACAAAAAAGAAGTCAAAAAGCACGTAAAGATCTTTATCCGGAGATGGAGGGCCCTCGGAGCGCGGCCGCCCGCCTCGCGGTGGGGAGGGCAGGCTGCGTGCAGCCCGTGGAGCCACGGCCGGGCTGCCTGGCTCGGCACAGGGCTCGCCAGTGCTCACGATGCACCAGATTGCAATGAAAGGTTTTATTGCCCCGTCATCCAGCCCGTATCAGTCAACGATTTGGCTGAAGCAGAGGCGTCCATTCAAAGCCAGTTTACAGCAGAGTCTTTATTTTTATTTTAAAAGCATCTGGAAATTAAAAATCCCCTTTGGCACTCATCCACTTTGGAGAGAGAGCCAGGCTTGTCGTCTGGCCAAACGGCCCTGCTCAAGCTGAATTGGGTGGATCCAGTGCTGGGACGTTTTTCTAACTCAAGCAGACACAGACTGCTGGCTTCCTTCCAGCAGCTCCACAAACTTCCCACGCCGAGCATCGGTTTGGTCCTCACACCATACGTGTGACAACTCGGTGCATGTCACTCGGAGCCATTCCGGCTGTGCCGTGCCTGGCCCCGTGCTCTTCCCCAAGCCAGGGAACATCTGGCAGATGGTGCTTTGGCCAGGGCAAAGAGCCACAGGCCGGTGGGTGCAGGTAGGGTTCACCCCAGGTGAATGGCACCAGTGCAAAACGTGGGTTATTTATTTCCATTTTGGGGTGGCTGCAGGTCTGACAGGTGTTGGTCACCCCCAACAACCTGTCGCCATGGGGAGGCCACATGGCTGCTGCCTCCTCAGCAGCATGACAGGAGGTGACACTACCCAGGGCTGACTGAACCTGGTGGGACAGGCGTGCTGAGTTTATAGCAGACTCTTGAAAAGTTGTCCATGAGCAGTGTTCTCGCCCAAGTCCAGTTTCACTGCAGGCTGGTAAACCCCAGCTGGGTCATCTCTTGGGTGAAGGTATGTTTTGGAAAAAATTAAAGAAAAAAAAAGAAGTAAATGCGTGGCTGTGTGCAGCTACAGTTGTGTAGCTCCGTTTTTCATCCTGCAGGAAAAGTGCAGGCACTGGAAATCTCCAGCCAGCTGGGGCAGCTGGCACCTCTGGTTGCCCAGCCCCATGCATCCCTTCACCCCGTCTCTGCAGAGGGAAAGCAAGTTGCTCTGAAACAAGGCAGAGGGCAGAGCAATAACGGTGATATATCTGCTCTGTGCTACAGAAGGAAAATTGAGAAGCCCCTGCCCAACAGCTTGGCATTGCCACCAGGGAGAACCGAATCTGCTGGGCGCATCAGCTGCAACCCAGGACAGCGTCTTTTATCCAAAAAAGTGAGTGAGATGAACAAGCCTATGTTCAGCTGGAGGAAGAGTTGAAGATCTCCAGATACAGCTTTTGCCTACGTCCCGTCGAGTGCCTGGGGCTGCCCTCCTCCCCCTTGGGGTACACCATGACCTGGGGTGGCCGCAGCAGTGGTCTCTTACCTTCTGTCTGCCTGGAGGAAATGTGGTTTATTGTTTGTGAGTGTCGCCAATGTCTTCTGGCAGGAGAGGAAGGCAATACCCCGTCAGGCTGGGGAGAGGGGATCAGACACAGATCTGTCACCCCTCAGCCTGCCCTTCCCAACCTGCCCCATCCCACCAGCTCCTGCTTCCAGGCTCAGTCCCCATCTCTGCTCCAGCATGCCAGGAGCCGCAGCAGATGGGCTTTCTCTTCTCCATCCCAACATCCCGCTCTTAGTGAGCGCTCGTCCTTACCAAGAAAGACCAATTTCACCACTCGCGCAGGCCGGTGAGGGCCAGGCACCGGGAGACACGTGCAGAGACTCTTCTCTAATCTTAGCTAAGCTCTTGCAAAGCCCTACTGCACAAACACAAACTAGACTTTTTCAGAGGCTCATAAAACTGAAAGAACTGTGGTCAGACCCTTATGGCAATGGCAACGCGCCCGTCTTTAGCACAAAGCCTATCTTCCCCCCATTGGATTTCAAGTCCCTGTTTGAAAGTATGGAAGCATTAGATCTTTCCAAAGAAAGGATTTCCTGAATTATTCTAACACTGAAAAAACAATGTATTCATCTCTGCCCTGGCTTTCGCAGGCAGCTGAAGTACTTGGCTGAAATTTTCTCAAAAAAAAAAAGAAAAAGCTGGAGTCATGACGTAAGAACAGGATCTTGCACTTAGAAGGGACAAGCAACCTCCAGAGCAGACTGTGCTACCAACTCTGCCTCTAATAATATCTGCCAACTTTGTGAGCATTGTACATTGTTTAAAGAACCTAATCGAGTTATATATTCCTTTTGAAGTCAGACAACTTTGATTTAACAATGGCTTCAGAGCTTTGAAAACCCCAATCTTTTCTAGTTTGTCTTCCATGATGGTTCCTTACCTGTCTCCCATCATTGAATAAATCATCATAAACATAAACCAGATGCCTGATGCTAACAATAACTTTAAAGAGCCCTGCTTCCCCTAAGATGTATGGGCAATGACTAACACACTTTTAGCCTCCAGACTTCATTTAAAGCATTCTGAAATTGCGCACTGGTGAGATGAAGGCTGCCCGAGACAATAACTTTCACATTAAAAATAATCTCTGTCTTTAGCAGCCACAAATTCAAGGTTGTCCTCCTTCATCCTCGGTGTCTCAGCCTGCCATGGATGCTCTGCAAGCCGTGGGTCGCACTTATATGAATTCATGCCTGAGGACGTTGGAAAAGGAAGACCTTGCACCACCTTAGGGAAAATAAGGTGTCTGTGTCTAAATGCATGGGAGCAGTGGCTTATGCAACTTGGGGAGAACGTGCAGCCGCCTTGCTGCAAAGTCGGCATTCTTTTTGGCTGAGGTGCAACAAGGGATAGTGCTGAGCCTCCAGACACTATGGCTCTCTCCGGCAGGAACAGCAAGCGGTTGAGTTGACCTCAGCCTCTGCATCGCCAACCGAGCTAAAGCACTTTGAAACCTGGAACTGGCTTTGCCTGAAGACAGATCACCAACGTGTGGAGCAGTTCGGGGGGATGTGCTGGTGGAAAAGGGAGCGTTCCTGACCCAGAGACCTCAGCCTGCGGAAAGACTGCAGCTAACAGCTGCTCCAGAGCCGCTCTGTAGGGAATATATTGCTTAACAGAGGAACATGCTTAAATGCATTACTAGTACAGCTAAATTAGTGTCTGGAGATTGAGCTCTGGCAAACAAACAAAGTTTTGAAAGCTCCGTTCAATATTCTTTCACTTTCCTATGCCTGCACACACTGAGCCCACAGTTGGGTTAATCTTGCCATTTTATTTGCATATTTTGGTCATCCCTTATTTACAAGGTTTGCTGTCTTATCCTTTTGAAGCAATAACCAAAAAGTGGAGAGAATAAGGAAGGATGGGAGGAAATCTTGGGATCTGCCGAAGTTAGGGAAATTCGTGTTAGGCAAACTCTTCCACACGGATGTGTTTTGCCCTTGTGACGCACCAGCACAGTGTGGCACAACGGGAAGCTCCGTGCAGAATTTCCTGACACAGAATGAACTAAAAAGGGTCATCACTAAAAGTATACTGACAGGGAGGCCCACGGGGAGCTCAGAGGGAATTGGTTATTTCTCCTCCCTGAACTTCACGACGGTACCTCTGTGTTGTTAAAAGACCTTTGTGCGACGGCCTCCCAAGCAACCTGGTCGCACATTAAGCCCAGCGCTGTGTTGGAAGCCATGGCAAAGATACCAGGTGAAAAATAAAACCACATCAAGACAAGCAGGGGGAGATTTTCCAGGAGTTTACCCTTTGTGTGAAGCTTAGGTTACCTTGGCATCACAGCCTGGCTTTTCCTCATTTCCAGCTGCCTGGTGAAGCTTCAGCCCCAGACATTTTTATTTTTTTTTCATTCTGATTTTCAGATGAAAAGTCACCAAATTATTTGATGTGGGGAACGAGGCAAAGCACAGAGTGGTTTGAGTGGAGTAGAGAAAGACTCAGGACCCAACCTCTCCTGGGAAACGTTTGCCACCTGCTGCACCTTTATGCTTTTGTAGGACAACAGGAGAACTCCTTGCCAAACCAGACCCCACCGGCTATCCAGCCACGCTTGCAGCAGCGCCAAATCCATCGCCAGAGGAAGTTGCTAGAGCACTAGAATATAAAAGACCATAATTTATGCATTTTAAGCCATGTTTTTGATTATGTCAAATAGCGAGCAAAACCTGAGAAGTGTCTTTTATAGAAAATGTTAATTCTGTATGATGTTTCTTCCTTATAAAGAATGATTTACCTGTCTCTGGGGTTATGGTCTTTGTACAACAGAGCACATGTCTGTTCTGGTTCCTTGCATCTGAGATACAGATCCCAGGCAAACAGCTGTCCCATGGTATTGTGAGGTTTTCCTGACAAATGGGAATCCTTTACAGGCAACTTTCATTTTTTCATCTGAAAGCCTCAACACATTAGTAGTTGCCAGAGTCCTGTGAACTTTCATATCTACTATGCCATCACCGCTAAAAATGCTTTCAAATTAACAACCAGCCAGATTTCCTTTCTATGACCAAGCAGGAAAATAAAGAGAAAAGACAGAAATTATTACATTACATAATACCTTCTCTTCCATCCCACTTAGCAATCACTTTGTAAAGTGATATGATTCCATGATTCCATGAAAGGTTATTTACATTGGGATACATCTAAGGGGATGAATGAGAGCAAACGCTCCAAAAAGGGATCACAGCCGTTTCCTTTCTTACCCTTGCCTGTCTCTGATGCCGAGCAATCACCCTGGTGCCAGCGAGCAAGCCGGGGCTGCTGCGCTCCAGGCCGTGCTCAGACGGGATCCTGGCGCAGTCCAATAAAGATTGGTGAGAAACAGGCATTTAAACAATCTCATAAATTCATTGGCCATGTCATTTCCTTTTTAGCTCATGACTTTTTTTCAATTTCTGTTTTGGTTTGGAAAGGCCTATCTTCAGCCGATGGATGAGGGCAGGCATGCAGAGAACAGCCCTTCCTTTAGGAGCAGATCCGCTGTTGCATTGGCAATAAGAGTTGCCAGGAAGAATAGAATAAAAAGCAAGACAACATTGCAAGAGGAACGTTTTATAGCAGTATATTGCACAGCTGTCCCACCGTTGCCAACACAGGCTTCCAAACACGCAACCACGGTGGGATGCACAGCAAGAGGCTGGAGTCGCAGCCCCACGCCTTTTCAGAGTAAGACGTCAGGATCCCAGGCGTCCATTCGGTGCATCTGGCAAAAAGATCATGTATCTAAAAATAATGAGAGTGATATTAAAAAATCAAGGAAATTCACTTTTTATCTCTTCTCATGACTCTGAATTCTTCCTGTTACTTGCTCGGCCTTTTGACTGTGCCTTTTCAAAACCTTATCAATGGCGCAATCTGCTTGGCAATGAGAGATGGAGGCACAGTCTTTGATGAGGTCTTGCAGGGCTCCAGGACCTTAGATGGTCACTGGTGGGAGATCTCACTCAGGCAACCTCAGGTATCTCCTTGGTCTGGCTTTCTATGGGCAAATTCTCGGTCAGTAACTTAATATCTTCAAAAATTGCCATGGTGAGTAATCCTCTGAGTTTTGGTGTTGCTCTCATAAACACAGGCTTGACAAACACTGTCTTTTGTTTTTTAAACATCAAAGGATCACATTTGCTTTTAAAGTGATGTTTAGCCGTAATATTCTGTTCCTATAGGTCAATTGCATTGTGGGGAGGACATAGTCATTTCAAAATGAATTGGATCTGTTCTGCTAACTGGTACGCTTGAAAAATTGTACATACAACAGATTCCAATGCACAGTTCATTTGTACCAGACACGACTGGTGGCAGAGAATGGTCTATCCTGGAAACACGCACACACGTTTTATTTCTATCTTCAATGAGAAGAGGATAGAATTTTGCATTCCTGTACTTTTTGTAACTCTTCCCTCACCCTGCTCTAGCTTGTGGCAAAATTCTAGCCTTGAAGAACAGTGGTGGGAGAGCTTTCATCAAAGGGACTCCAAGGGCTGCTTCTGTCTCCTTTATGCCATAGGTTCAACCAAAAGGGACCACCAGGGAGTAGGTTCAGCCCCAATTCATATGGATAAATGGTGATGCAAAAATCAGAAAAGTAGCAAATTTTATTAACCCTGTACTTCTGGGGCAGACTGAGCATCTTTGACCTCTTTTGATGCTTTGGGGACAAGTCTGTCAGGGCTGTTTCTTCTCATCCCTATTTCTTACGTAGGTTTTAGCGTTGTACGTGAGGAGATCACAGCAGAGAGAAAGAAAGATGCAAAACCTCTTTTCTTAGCCTTTTGGCTAAAACCCAAATATTTTAAACATTTCTGCTAGGGGTTGATTCCCCCAGCGAGCCTCAGAGCTCTCATCTCTGACTGCTACAAACCAAAGACTGTTTACATGAGATCAGCACATGCCCATACTGCTTTACACTTTATGGCATGTGCACTTCATGTATCGACAGCAATGGGCAACCCAGCCCTGCAAGTCCTTCAGTGATTTTATGATTATTTTTTTTATTTAGAGGACAGGGGAGAAAAGCATGATGGAAGTCATGCAAATGGTTAAATGCAAAGATCTGTTGATGTTGTGAGAGCACTGGTAAATAATTTAACAAAGATCTTTAACAAGGCTCACTCTAAAGGAAAAAATAGGTCCACTTTAAATCCTGCTTTTCCAATTTGGACATCTAAATCTGTATTGCAGTCCTTTAAAACAGTCAAACTCTGTAGGAATTGCCATAGAGAGTCAGAGTTCTGGCTGCCAAGTGCAAAAGAGAAAAATGTGAGAAACTCCGTAACAGGCAAACATGGGGTAATCTCCCTTCCCCCAGAAGAACTGATGTGAGCCCTGGAGACTAGCTAAAACATTAAAGCAAGAGGTTTTGCCCTACCCAACCATGGTTCGCGTGAACTCTCCAGCCATGGCTCTTCTCCACAGGAAGATTCTGCAAAGCTTTTGATAATTTTATGGAAACGCCTCATTGCATATTTTAAGTATTCCCTTTACCATCTCCCTCCCAGAAGCACTTTAACCACTCCAATAAAATACAACTAGAGACATAATGTCTTGTGGTCTTTGGGTCCCTGACCGTATGAAGAAGCCTTCACTGCCACGGCTGTTTCAAAGTCGCGGGTGAGGCTCGTGCAAGGAGCGTGGGCTCCTCACCAGGAGACACCTGATTCTCAGGGAAGGGAGCACAGGGCAATTAGTCACTGTAAAACAGTCTAACGAGGCTAAAGAATTAGGAATTGCCTAGGCCCCAGTAAAACCCAGTGCTTTATATGACTCGAGATGCAGTTGGAGGAATCTGGCTAATCTTTTACTCTCCTAGTAAATCATTCATTGAGGCCATCTGTGAAACATGAGAAGAGCAGCTTCAACCCAAGATTCCCGCTTAGCAAAGCTCTTACTAGCTTGGCCGGAAAGAAGCTTTCCTGATAAAGTTGATAGCTAGTCCAACCCTCATGATTTCCAGCAGCAGTAATCCTTCTGGGGAGATTAGAGAGGCAGCCCTTGAAGGTCCTGGAGTATGGTTGTGCATTTCAGCAAAGTTCAAGGGAAAAAAATCAAATAAATCCTCAGCACTTGCCAGGGGAGGGCCCGGCTCAGAGGTGCACCTCTCAACGCTTTCTTTTCCAGCAGCCTCCGCAGACAGGTCTGACAAACAGCCCCCAAACCGGCAGGTCACAGCTCCTCGGGGACAGGGAGCAACCGTTGGACTCAAGGAGAACATCAAGGGAGAAATCTGGTGCCTCGATGGCCAAGACTGAACTGTGGTTTTGTTCAAGGAGAGGCACAGATGCCTGTCTGGGAAAAGATATCCAGCTCTCACAGCTGAACCCAGAAATCAAACTTCCCTCTTTCAGGAAAGTTCGTGCCTGAATCGAATGAGTACAGTGTGGGATCATGTCACTTGAAGAGGAATAAGTCATCCAAAACACCTCCACCAACTCTCCACGCCAGGCTGCTTATCTATGTCCTCCACCCAGATTTGATTCAGTTTTTTAAGAAGCAGTCGTTCTTTCTCCACAGGCGTTACTGCTAACCTGGGAACAGAAGAAAGTCCTTTGGCAAATACTTCACAGGGCAAAACAAATAAAAATTTTAGCTTACAGGAGAAACAGGCTGAACACCTAAACACAGCATTCAAGAATATGAGTTACAATCCACCTCCTCCAGGAATTAAGACAACACAGGTTTTGACAGCTTTTTTTTTTTAAAATAAAAATCTTCTAGTTTCCAAACTCTTAGGGTCTGCAATTCCCAGGTGGCTCAATAGCTAGAAGGAACAGAGAGTTTCAAAGTGAAAGATGAGATACCCCAAATCCTGGAGCCAAATACTTAAAGAGAAGCGAAGCAAAAAAAAATAGGAGGCAAAATAAGAGCTTAACAGGGCTGGAGGCACAGGCCTACAGTTTTACCTGGTTCTGGGCTCTCAGAGAAGACAAGGCTTGCAGACTGGGAGGCTGAGCAGGTCCCACCTTTGAACTCTGCCAAACCCATGTTGTATAAATCCAGACATTTACATCATGTTTGGGTGCCTTGCATAAATACAGCCACAGAAGGTAAAAATACACCGCCCTCCTCCCCTGTGCTTAAGCGAGGCAATAACATGCTTGGTTTAAGTGTGGAAGTCTTCCAAAAGTCTTGGTCCAAATTACAGCGCTCTTGATGACCAAGTAAAGTTGGGGAATGGATTATGTCTTGGACCAGCATGTCTGACAAACAGCAGGAGCTGCAGTTCCTAGAAAGTCAGAGATCCTCTTTGCTATGTGAACTTTAACCAAAGTTTGGTGTGATAATCCCTCCACGCTATGGTTTGTAAGATTTTAACTATTCTTTCTGTTTTCCTTGGCTATCTGGTGTTTGCTCCATTGAGCCTTGAGGGCAGTAACTGTGTGGAATACATCGAATTTTCTGCCTTCTCCCTAAAACCTCCTCAGATCTAAGCAAAGCAGCATCTCATTTACCATCACACTGACCAGCTTATTAGTCATGCACTTTCTGTTGTGGAGAGGAATAAGTCAAGGCAACTAAGACTGGAAGTTGCTTTACTTTGGTTTTAAAAGCAAAGGTTTCTTCCTCCCCGCTTACTAAGTAGATAACCGTTGAAGAAAGTATTTTACCCTGTGCGTCAGCTAACATGTTAGGGAGGTGCTTCTTCCATTTTATTATTAGTGTAATAAACACTATAAACGCCCCTTCCTGTAACGCGGTTTCTATTCTTAGCATGTTCTGTGCCATCCTCGTTAGCCAGGGCAATCAGCCATGGTGGTCCTAAGTGCAACTTGGGTCCCTGCAAATAGAGAGGGTCTGGAAGGAGGAGCAGTAGGGAGAGCAGGCAGCGCCCACTCCCGGGGTCAGAAGCAAAGTAGGGGAGGAGGAAGATGACACCCAGAGGGTAACGGAGAAGTGCTCAGCCTCAGCAAGGCCAAGGAGGGGCTGTGGCTGTGGCACCGAAAACCGCCCCAGCAGAGCTGCTGAGGAGGTACGCCCCAACATGGCAGCGCTGGTACAAGAAGGGCATCTCCTGCCTAAGCATCAGCTGAGCTCTAGGACAGAGAGATTTTCCATTGGTCGGACAGGACTCATGTTGTTCAGCAGAAAACTACTCTGGCCTCCCAAGTACATCAAGTGTGGTGAAACCTCCACCCTCCAAATCCCACACAGTGAAGACTGTGGGAGCATCTGTTATAAATCCTCTTCTCTGGGCAGGAGCAGGAAGCACAACTTTCACAAGACTCTTAAATGGAGAAAATCTTCCAGGCCTTTTCTTTGCAAGATGCTGCACCCCTCCTGGAGCCCTTTGTGATCTAAGTTGTTTAGAAAGTAAATGAAATGGAGTGAGCCAGAGACACAGCAATGGTTATTTCTCCAAGAAAGAAAAGCTTAATTTTACCATGGGGATCTCGTGTCTGCCATGACCCCTCCAACGGCTCACAGGAAGGCAGGAGGAATTAACCAGCAGTGAGGACTGGTTCATTCTTGCAGATCTGTGAAGAGTTTCATCTCAGTTCTTTACAGAAATATCCCCCCTCCTGCCAGACCCAAACAAACACCACACAGTCCTCAGTTGGTAATGGGCAGCTTCTCCATAGCTTATAGCACTCTTCTTTTTCCATCTAACCAAAGCCAACCTGGAGCTTGTAACCTCTTTGGAGACTTTCCTGGGCTGCAGCGGAGATGATCAATGCATGAAGGGCAGGCAACATTTCACGAGTGGCAACACTGGAGGAGCTGGTTCCAGAAAAAGTGAGAGGAAAGGGAAGCGGGAGGAGGATTACCAGGCTCAGAACGGTTTATCGTTTACTCGTGGTTAGTATCTATTTAGCTAACTGGCAATTGAGATCAACAGCTAGGATTTTTCCATCCAATCTACGTGAGCTAGCAGTTGAGTTTCATTCAAGTAATTGTTCTAATGGATAATAATGTATTACTATGACTAGAGGGCTTATTACTAGAATGTTGTACTAAATTCAATAACCCAAAGTCACCGTATATTGTCCCTCTTGTGGGAGCTTCAGTTGTTTGAGAAGGAGCCGCAGAGTTGCGTGATCATCCCTAAAACCTTCTTGCCTAAGTTCCAACTTCGGAGAACAAGTTGTTCATCATATGCTGAATTCAGCCTTGGAGTAACTCCAGTGAAAACAAAAGGAGTAACAACAGGAATGGATTAGGCCCAATTGCTTTCACATTTCTTCAACTTGAATTTCCAACTCCAATACTAAAGGAGGAGTAAAAAAAAAAAAAAAAAAAAGAAAAAAAACACCCACAT
>VFFE01006950.1:165404-327878 GCA_008921705.1 Burhinus oedicnemus | reverse complement strand
GGGGGGGGGGGGGGGGCCAGGGGTCTCCAAGCTAGAAAGATAAACCCATCCCAGGTTTACTAAGTCTTGAAGTTTCTAAAATGGTAAGCAAGGTTCCTATTTCAGGGTGCACTGGGTGGCACTGCTGCAGAGCTGGGTGCCGATGAGCAGAGCTCCCTGCAGAAGCAGCGAGCAAATGAAGGTGTCCTGCTCCATCACACTGCCCTGGCTGCCAGCAGAGCAGCTGGGCCAGCATCTGTCTGTGCAAGGCAGGACCTCAGTGGCTTTCTGAGCTGTTGTAGAGATCTTCAGCACAGCTTCCTAATCTTCATTTGACATGTTTAACACATTTTTTTTCTAACTGGTAGTGCTGATTAATGTTTTTCTTTGATTTCTTCCCAAGGAAGACAAGGAGCCACGGGGGAGGCAGCCCGCCTGAGAGGTGCTGAGTCCCCAGGTGGAGACATTTGGGAGCAGGGAAAGCACCGCTGGGGTAGCAGAGGTAAAGCCCTGACCTGGGACAGATGAGAACTGCCCTGGCTAATCTCCCATGCTGTTTTCAGGGCTGTTGCTGTGTGTGAAAGCACTGCCATCACTGGCCTCCTTTTCCCAGTAACATTTCTGGCAGTAGCACAGTTCCTCAGCTGGGGCTTCAAAGCCAGGCAGGCAAGAAGTGCTTCTCAAATCCTAAACTTTCCTCTAACACCAACTGACTCCATCCCAGGTGTCAAAGCAATAGGTTACACAGCAGACAGTGCCAATATGCCATGAGTCAGTCATATGCATCACCTGGCCAGAAACAGGAGCATCTGTTAGCTTGGGTCTGCTAGGCAGAGGAGAGCAGCCGCTTTGCATCTCTGGCATCCCTTGCGCTGCTTTTTTGGCAGTGCTCACTAGCCAGATAGCACCTACAGGACCACCACTTGGGAGAAAAGCAGCACACAGAAACACCCTGATGGTCAACATTATCTAAGAGAAATCACAACTCACTGCCTACATTCGTCCAAATGCTGGGTCCTCCCTGTCAGCCCAGCAGACTGCCAAGCATAGTTCCCAGTAACACTACACAGCTCGCGTTTGGTGCAGCACGCCTCCTGGCCAGCTCTGCAACTCTTTGAGCTCTTCTGCCACATCAGAACAGCAAACCTAGGACATCAGCCACTCATGACAGTGGTAAAGACTTTTGAAGCCCAGAGGAAGAAGCATAGGTTCCCATCCTCTGTGTAGCTCATTGCAGAGATAAACACATACAGGACTATCAATGAGGGATCTCCATAGCAACTTGCTGCTTCTCGCCTCTGCCTGAAATGAACCACTTCCTCTGCAGCTCTTGCCACTCAGAAGAGACTTCTGGTTTCTCTTGGCTTTTACAGATGATCTTTATTCACTTCACCCACAATAAACTTTTTGTCTTATAAACTCTCCCTTTGCTGCTAGCAGAGGTTTCATGTTGGGGCTAAACCAGGAACCACAGTTGCCATGAGGTCTGGGACACACACTGGGACTTGCCACTAGTTTGGGACTTGGTTTTTGGTCAAGACAGAGAGAACCTGAAGCTATCTGGAGTATCCAGACTCACAGTGCTTGCTTGGGAGACCCCAGGAGGCCCCTTGCTGTGTTAAGCTGAACCACAGCAAACACGACATGCAGAGGACCACCTCTTGGTTCCCAGTGGCATCGTAGAGAACCATGATGATCTGAAAGGGAAAACAGAAACACTCTACAAAGGCTAAAGGGTGCACCAAGGAGCCGTCTTCCAAAGCATTGTGAGAAACATGCAGAAAAAGGTGGGACACCCCCATGGCCTCAGCAGCTGGCTCTTGAAAGGAAAGCCACAGGCACCTTTGGCAGCCTAACGCCTCACAGGATACCACAGCAGCAATGAGCATGGACTTCCAGGGATTTCACTGAACTTCCTTCTGTCTCTTCCATCCTCCAGGTTTGAACGTCACTGTCAAATGGAATTGAGTTTTCTTCCCTCTGCTACTCACCAGCAAGACAACGATCTACTCTCAATGCCTGCATTAATGAACACTACCATGCAAAACAAGGGTCTGGCTGCCTCAGGGAACAGATTTCACAACCAAGTTTTCAGTCAACAGCTGCTGGAAGCTCAAGATGGGAAGGGACCTGCTCGGTCATCTTGGCTTTGCTCCACTGGCTCAAAGTTCACATAATCATCTGCATCCTACAGAAACACTTGATATTTGCTCTTCCCACACCAGCACTCTGCTCCTCTTGCCCCCAGACAACCACCCAGAGCTCCCCACTCAGGCAGAAAGGACATCAGGCACTGACAGCTCACCTGAGCACTTCTCAGGGGGCAGAGGAAGGAACTGGGGCTTACATGCTGTGAAATCCTAACCCTGACTCAACCACGAGGTCCTTGCGTGGCCTCAGACATTTCTTGGCTTGCAAGTCTCCGTTCTGTCTGTGAGAAGAGCTAATCATTACCAGGCAGCTGTAGCATTTGGATTAGTTACAGGCAGAGCACTAAGGCAATGAATAATCATAGAATCATGGAATCGTTTAGGTTGGAAAAGACCTTTAAGATCATCTAGTCCAACCATTGACCCTACTCTACCAGGTCTGCACAGCACCACTCTCTCAATGCTGTCATTTGAGGGAAACCACATAAAATACAGCCACTGATAATGTGTGTTTGCAGAGAGGCCTCTCTCTAGCTGCCGTCTGCTGCTGAAGTGAGTTGTGCTGCCTGTTCTGCTCCAGGCAGTTCTCACTGACCTTCCACAGTACCACTACCTGCTGAACCACCATCACCTCCTTAATTACTGAGCCCAATTAAATCCTGACCTCAGATTCAAAGAGGGTGGGAAAAACAATGTAGAAACGAGCACTGGAGACAGACGTGCTTTACAAATCTCAGTTTATTTTTCTCTCTGTGTAAACCAGTGCTACTTAACATTACTCACATTTCACAGTGCAAGGGGCAGAAGTGACTACAACACTGTTTAAGCTGCAGTTCAGTGGGATTGTTCTGAGTCCTGGATCGCAGGAAATCTCCATGTGCTGATGACCTGGAATAGAAAATAACTGCACGGCCAGCATTTCTAGTAGTTGTAACTACTGCAATAGAAGCTACCTCCACAACATCTCTAAGGGAAGTCTGCATTCCTCCTCAGGCATCACAGCATTCACAGCTGCATGCAGACTCCAAGCATTTACAGCTAGCAGCATATAAAAAGTTTATGGCACAGTTTCCAAGTCAGAGCTAGCACAGACAGATGAGGAAAGAACAAATGATAAGCTCTTTTCATAGCCACTTAATCTCACATAGGAGAAAACAGAACAAAGTTTAGCAGTAGAAGGGAAAGCTAGTCCCTAGAATGAGAGGGTAGGGTCCCAGCCTGGCCAGCAGTGCCCACAGCCCAGTGGTTGCTCCGCTAGTGGTCACCACTGGGACGGAAGGAACAGGGCATGAAGCCAGACAGCCCCAGCACTTGGAAAAATGATTGAAATCCCTCTATAGGGCCAACAGGAGACACCCTTGGGGACACTGTGCAACAGCAGCTCATACCAGTTATCAGGAGGTTCTCTGAGGAGACAATCATGTGACATGAAAATTTCATTGTGCAATATTAAAAGAAAAAAAAAAAAACGCGTCACTTAAAGCACCCTTCCAGAACTCATAGTCAGGCCACGCTGGCTGCACAGTACCCTGTCACTGTCCAAGTGCAGAGAGGATGAAACCAAAAAACTGATTTGGGAAAGCAAGAGCAGCTCCCTCACCACCAAGAAGGAGCGTAGCATGGGGCAGTGACACGAGGGAAGCAGGGGGACAGCTGGACAGTGTCTGTACCACAGCTGAGTGGTTCAGGCACTGGTACCTAAGGTAGCAGTCAGAGGAACCAAAGTTGTTTGCTATATCAGATTCAAGCCTGTCCCACAAAGCTCATCAGCAGTGGGTGGAGAGAGGCTGCAAGTCCCAGCATCCACAGGGACTGACTGAGGGATGGCTCAGACCTCACTCATTATTAGAAGGGCTTTTCCCTGCCCAGCTTGTCTGTGGTCGCTGGCTCTGACAGCTCCTGGCCACAGTGCTGGGAGGGAAGAACTCTTCTTTGCAGGGAACTGATCCCCTGGAGCTAGGTAATGAGGCTGTTTAGAGGCAGTATTGCTGTTTTCCTGAAAAGAGCAGACAGTTACAGCACAGCAGAGCTTCCTAGCAGTATCATGAAAACAACGGAAGGCTGCAACTGACCCATTTTCAATGAAATGGAAAATTCTGCTTTTGTTTCCCATTTTAGTTTCTCCCTTTGTGACATCTCATAGCAACAGCTTTGCTCTGCTATTAGCAGCCTGTCCTTGTAAGGAAAAGCAAGAGCCCATTAATGAGCCAAATTTATCACTGGGGGAACTCTGCTGACCTAATTACACTAGCCACATATTCGACCCATTATGTTTACCTTCCTCTGCATCCTCCGCAGTTAAAAGGAAAACACCTTTCAACTGCAATCAGGACAGCAGGGAACACAAAGAGCAAGAAGTAGGAGAAAAAAAAAAAAAAAAAGCCATGCTGTTCTCAGCATCCCACAACACAAGACATGAAGCCACAACCCAAATTGAAAGCATATGCATCTACAGGGGAGACGCATCAGCAATGGGTGCAGACAGCCCTGACTAAGTGTCAGCTCTAACCTGTGCATACGTATGAGCACTGGAAGGATGCCCAAAGGACAGCCATTTACAGGGTGGCTCCGGGGATATAAAGCCAGTCAGCGATGGCAGTGGGCAGGTGAGTCATGACTTGCAGCCTCACCCACCAATAGGTCTCCATGGGATTGTAACGATTGTTTGGGCACAGGGAAGTGAGTGCATCGATGATGTCATTCAAGACCAGAGACATGTCCTTCAGGCCACTGTTAACAAACGACTTCATCAGGGCCACGTGGCGAGTGAAATACTCCCTCCCATAGTCCTCCTGCACAGTGTTGCTGGCTCCGCTCCACAGTGCCTCAGCCTGCCTGTCGATCCCGTCTGCCGTCAGGATGCCTGTTGCTGCCACGAAGTTACTGGGCTCAATGAGGATGACTCTGACACCCCAGCGGTACATCTCCTGCCGGAGACAGTCAGAGAAGGCTGCCACCCCAAACTTGGAAATGCAATAGCAGGAGCGAGATGGACTCACCATCCGTCCCAACATGCTCGTGATATTTACCACACGGCCTAGAGAGAAAAGAGCAGGGAGAGATGATGGAATGCAGAAGAAGCACCCAGAACATCTCAGTAAAATGGTGCTTTGTTGGATGATAAGGATTTGTAAGATCTGAATCTTGAAGAGGTATCCAAATTCCCTGCCAAGGAGCCTTTCTCTCCTGACTCAAGCAAGGCTAGCCCCTATCTCACCTCCTCCATGGATGGTACACATGCCTGCCTCTGTATTAAAAAGGATTTACAAAGCACACAAGACATTTCCCTCCTAATTTCCAAGTAGGGAAGTACCCAGATCTTCTGAGGCTACTAGCCGTGTGCTCTCACATCAGCATGCCACACTCCTGCATCTTGCCAGAGAAGCATTCAAGCTCCCAGCTAGCAGTGTTACGAGCTGGAAAGCACACAACACAGCATTACACCATACAAGCATTCTAGTTCTTTCTGTAAGCACAACAGCTCATCTGCCTAATGCAGCTACACGTTTCTAGACCTGAGCTGGAAGGGAGACAACCAGTGGAGGTTTCTCTGAACCTGCAGCATGAGCAGCATGGCCTGCTGACCCAGCTGGCTGGCCAGGAGTGCCTAGAGTGCTACGTGATTGGGACAGCGAGGAGATCTGATGTGCTGTTGTCTATGGGCCAGCAAAGAGCAATTGTCCTAACTCCCACCAGCAGCCCATGCCAACCCGACTGCAGAGCCCTGGCAGCTTGTGTTAGATCATGCACTGCCTAGGGGCAGCGGCAGCAGTGGTCACTCCTCTGTGGGTGGCTCTGTCCTTCCCCAAGACAAGATGTGTAGAATTATGGTTTCAGATCCACTTACAAACAGGCCCTTGAAATCTTGCTAGCTATTTTTACAGAGAGGATTTTCACAGCCGTGAAGCATGACACCCTTCTGCAGCTTGAAATTTTAGCTGAGAAACAAGTGGGTGGCTCTGCTCTCTCATTCCAGACCTAAGTGCAGCTTGGAGAGACTGTGAGAACCACCTGCTGACCTGATGGGTAAGCTACCTTTCATAGTGAGATGGGGCTTGTTTAGTGGGTACTTACTTTCAGGAAACAGTATCTGAGCAATCTTCTCAATATAAACCCTTTCTGTCCTCACAGAACACACAGCTGTGCCAGCATTCTCCCACACATGCTAAATAAAGAAGCTCTTCAGGGCTCTGCTCATACTTTTTAATATAAACCAAAGACTTTTGATAATACTGTTATCTTGTAAGGTATCTAAAATGGTTGCTATTGACTCATTTATTCCACCACTACCACTCTGCAATCATCTGTGAAGTGAATGACACGCAGGGAGAAGATTCAGCTACCCAAACATAAGCACTTGGTGGACTCTGGAGGCCATGATTAACTTGTCTGGCCTCCAGTCACTTTTTCTAAAGGTGGCCTGGAGTCCTGTGTCACATATGCCAGCACTGCACTCAGGTCTCTGATATCCTGGGATGTTTAAGATAGCACCTGCTGGGTAGATGCCTGGACTGCCCCACGAGTGGCCTGTACTACCAAATGCTTACACAGCATTTTGAACCCTGCTGTCTAGTTTGCTCGCATGCCTCAGACACCCTCCTTGGACTGCACAGGCATTCCTCGAAGCACAGTCTGAGTCATGATTTTTAGCTACATCTCTCTGCTCTGCTGCAAAAGCTCTCTCCGAGTCTTGCCACACTGCCCAGCACGTACCTTTAGCTCGGCGAATAAGGGGCAGGAAAGCCTTTGTCACCCTCACGGTGCCCCAGAGGTTGATCTCTGCCACGTTCTTGTAGTTGTCTAAACTTGCAAATTCCACCTCTCCGAAGGTCGAGACGCCAGCGTTGTTCACCAGGCCCCACAGACCTGCCAACAAACACATGGTTAAAGAGTGGAACGAGAAAGTGATGCATAGAAGAAGCTTCTCTTGTTGTTCAAAGTAACCCAATCCCTTGACAGAGAACTGGGCACTTTTACAGAAAAAAAAGTTGTACAGAAAAAGCAAGGAGATGAAATACACTCTTGACATACCAGACGTGAAACCAGTGGGACTTGTTTAGATCACCAGGGAGAGTGATGGGGTCACACAAGCATTGCCTCTTGCAATGTCTCCTATAAGGTCAAATCCTGTCCTGGGCCTTTGTACGGCTGGATCTGGCTGACCCTCTTTTATGCCTCCTGTCGGTCCCAGGTTTGTCTTCACTCAGTGACTTTATCATGGCTAGAATTTCCCTCAGTTAAAAAAAAAAAAAAAAAGGAAAACAAATATCTTGGCTTTCTAAATCACCTTCACAACTCTTGACTCAGTGTTTTGGAAAGTACATGGTATTGATCTGCAGGTTCATGGCCCAGTTAACAGCTCCTGTATTTTAGTCCAGGTATTTGGTTTCCCTCAATCCTAACTATAGGACAGGACAAACTTACAAACAACCCTTAAAACTACTAGAATTTTTAAATTAACATCTTTTGTGCATGCAGTTGTGTCAAAATTAAACTGACTGCACTTACCAAGAGCTTCTTCACTAAGCCCCTTACATGCCCAGGACTCAGCAGGTCACTGAGGACTCGACCCTTTGAAGTGATTACTGGAGTAGTCAGAGTGGCAAATATTTGTAGGACTGAGTCCGTACTTTGTGAATTTGTTGAAGCACAGGACTATGCAGCCATAAACTGAAGGAGGAATAAACAGAAGAGCTGGAACAAGATAACAGAGTTGCTCCTCATTAGATGTACTGCCATATACCATGGTTATTTTTCACTGTGTAAGTACCCAGTTGGAGTCAGGGCCCCTTTCTACTCCCTGACCTTCCTCTTACCACCAAGAACATGCACAGGGCTAAGAAGGAGTCTTCATGTCCAGGGAGCTCTGACATTGCTATCAAAAGCACACACATCATGTCACCCTGTTCATAAGTTTTATCAATCTCACTCAAAATTTTTTGGGCTGTTTGTCCCGCCTCAGCTCCACAGCTTCCCTGCCCTGATGTATGAAAATCTTTTAATAACTTCCAGCCTATATTTATTCATGGTCAAATAGTAACCATGTATTGCACCAAATACAGTCCTCTAAGCAAATTGCAATATTCTACTGTTGCCAAATAAATACCAATGGAATTTATCCTCCCGCTGCATTTGAAAACACCAGCATGCCCTTGATAGACTGGCTCTCTACTCTCACACTGGCCCTAGTAACTGTGCCCTGTTCCCAGCTAAACTCTTTCTCCCTGAAGGGTGTTGAGCAGCTGTGTACAGTGGACCAAAGAAGGTCATCTCCTACCCAGTGATAACAGTGCATTAACCATTCTCTCATGGTCTGTCCCAGAATGGATTTGCCTATTTGCCTCTCACAGCTGCCACCATTCTGGCATCTCCCAGCTCTCATATGGTGATCCCAGCACCCCTTTTTGCCCTGCACACCTGCCTCTGACAGACAGTGGTGAATACTGCTCCAGTTCACTGGCCTGCAGCTCTATGCTCCTCCAGAACAACCCATTCCCAATCCCCACCGGGCCACAACAGCCACAGGGGCTGTTTGGGATAATAGCTAAGTCATGGCCTGCAGCAAAAGCCAAGAAAACGTCTTGCTCACCCAGCCTTCAGTTTTTATTAATTCAAGTTTCTAAATGCTGCAGTCAGGTAGTTCTACTTCTGGTCTGCCCAAGACCCCCTGCCTGTTGCTACTGTACTTACTGAAGCTGCCAGCTCTAATGGGTCAAGATAAGTTCGAAATTAACACTCATCTGGCAGCCAGTGCAGCATCTCAGCCTGAATGGGGTCCCCCAGGCTGCTGCAAAGCAGGCTCTAATTGCAAGCAGGAGGACCATGGAAACAGGGCATCTGATGGTATCATTTCACCAGTAACAAAAGCCATGCAGAACAAATTTGGCGGGGATTTACCAAAGACCACAAAAGACTTAAACTGTCAGTCCCAAACTAACCTCCACAGAGTATTCCTGATTCTAAATTTCTCTGCAATGATTTCCCATTTCTTGGGTTATGAGGTTAGATTCAGGGACGTTGACAAAAACATTATTTACAATAGTTCATTCTTGGAATGTCATTGCTCACCGATCAGGTCATGTTACGTACAGAACAAAGTGCTGATAGGTACCCAGTCACAGGGCTGTTTGCTGGACAGTGGTATGTTTATTGAGCAGAGCCTTATCACTATTATTTCTTTAGTGTCAACAATACAGTGGGACCTGCATAAGATCAAAAGCAAACAGGGGCACTCCCATCGAAATTAGTTTAGGCCTTATGTACACAGCAGAATGAGAAGAGGTATAAACGTACAGCACAAGAACTGTTCTGCACTGGCTCCTCTGGGGCCACACTCAGTGTACAACAAGCACCCATGTGCAAAGTGCCTCAGTCTCAATGGTCTCTATGTTCCAGTGCTTTTTACTGAGCACTATTTATTGGCAAGCCCCAAACCTCAGTCACACCGATGTGCCTTTGCTGCTTTGCACGCTGCTGCAGCAAACAACTATGAAATAAGGCGCCTGAGAGCAGGAGGAACTGGTCCAACTTGCTAATCAAGGATGCAAGACTTCTCTGTCCCTGCTACGCACAAGGTTTTGCAAACACTGCTGCATTTACAGAAGCAACAGAGCTGCTCCCTTACAAGCTTTAACTCAGTGGGAAATGGCTCTGTGCCACCACTGCTGTTGCTGGGTTCTTCAGGAAAACCTTGAGAAGCTGTGAAATGTGTGATGAGGGCTGAGGGATTGTGTAGGAAGAAAAATGCAGAGAGAACATGTGTGGGAACAGAGCTTGTACGTAACTCGGTTACATGTCATAAGCTTGTTTTAGAAGAAAGGGTGTGCTCACATAATTTGCATGAAGATTAGAGCTACTGTTATTTACTAGCTCTATACTTGCTGTGAACAGACAGCCCCATGACAGTCTCATCCATGCCTCAAGAGGAGCAACAGCAACCACCCTCCACCCACACAACCCACAAGTCCTAGAGCCATTAATGTGAAACCTCAGTCCCCTCTCAGCCTAGGTCTACAGCTGCTGCCCAGCTTGGTACTTGCACAGAGGCTGCAGAGAAAGCCATGCAGGGCAGGATGCCTCACAGCCTCACCACATGGGAAGAGGTGAAGTGGTGTCACATCAGGCTCCCGCTGTAAGCTCACATCCCGTTGCCAAACCACTCACATGAGGAGCTGCCTGACACTCAATCCAGGAGCCAAGCCATGTACAATGCAATCAGCCATCCCTTTCCCCAGGTACTTCTGCTCCACTCAGGCCCCAAAGTCAGTTCAAGGACACACACGGGGCACCTTGGCACTAGCACCATCTTGGACTGGCCCTGCAATAAGCACTCTCCTGCCTTCCTGTAGCTTCGTGCACATTTCCAAGAAAGAAAGAAGCATGCAGAAGGGACTCCCACCTTCTTTCACATGCTCCTAGGGCCTATAAGTTGGACTTGCACTTTAGGTGGTGTGTGGATTAAGGTGGTCTATGCCAAGCCCATCCTGGATGCTGTCTTGCATCACCTTTGGGATGTTGCATGGCAAACTGAAAACATGGATGGACCTGGCTGAAGTATAATCCAGGTTTGGGGGCAGATCAGTTTTATGCTCCGGCTCAGCACTCGGTTACACAAATGAGTTGTACCAGCACAGCAGAGGTGACAGCAGGAAGCAGCCAAGGCCTGTCAGTGACTAGCAGAGTCACTACAGAAAGGTCTGTGGGAGCCAGGCTGCAGCAGGAGCACCAGGAGGGGATCAGGCTCTGCCCACCCTATGCTCTTCACACTCAAGGAGGGAAAAGCAGGCTCTTGTGGGCTTACTGCCACTCATCACTTTTTATGGGATGCAGGGTTAAGCCTCACCCTCTAGCCAGTCTTGGTCTCTTCCCATGTGGATGTCACATCAACTGCAAGGCAGTTCTCCTCACTGACCCAGGTACAGCACTGCCTGACTGCCAGCCACACACTGTTACAGGCTTGTTGACCTTATTTTGCAGGTGCAGAGAGGGAACGACCTGGCCAGTGCATGGCCTGCTCTGTAGGAAGGATTCTGTGAGCATAGTGAAAAGCCAGCTGTGCTGGAAATACAAAGATCCACACACACCTTCCTCTGGCTCCTTCAGGGTCCTCTTCACAAAATCCACAGCCTGAGCCACCTCCTGGTCACTGCACACATCCATCTGTAGCACTTGCATGCGATCTGACTTCATGCTCTTCAGCTCCCTGGCTCCATCTCCATTCTTGTCCTGCTGAGCAGAAAAGAAAGATGTCCCGCTAAGACAGACAAGGAGCAGTAATGCAGCTTGGGGCCAGGCGTGTTCACATGCACAGGAAATAGAAGCTATTGAAATTGCACACAGGGGTGTAAACCTGGTACACAAATAGGCACGCGAGCCACGCAAACCAGTGTGCAACACACTGCCACCTTCCTATTCCCTCCAGCACAGCCCCTATATCTTCATCAGTGACCCACAGCTCTGAAGGGACACAAAGCCCCCTCACACAAAGGGTTTTGCATCCATAATGCTGTCAAATACTGTGCCAGCCTGGTATAACCATGGGTGACTCTTTGCTGTCTCAGTCTCCATGCTCTGCAGTTAACATAGCAATCAATCACTTGTATAGAAAACAGAGCCAGACTTTCTAGGCTTAAAAGCAAAAGGGTAATTAGGCACTGTACTAATCTCATTCCAAAATATTGCCTGGCTCCTAATGAAACAGTACTGTCAGACCACTTTGAAAGCAAGACAGCAGGGACACCTTTGGCGTGCCTAACGGCAAAAAGTCTGATGCTACAGGACACAGTAGGAAACATTTACAGCTGAACCTATATAATAGTAATATTTTGCTCTTGCTATACAGCAGAACAGGATGCACAGGAATACACGCACAGTGGAGATCTGCCACGCAACAAGATTACAGACACAAGGCATGAAAGGAGGAGATACTGGCTGAGGAAGCAAGAACAAGTTTGGTTTGGTTTTTTTTCTTCACACCATAGGTAATAAGAATGCGATAGCTCTGCTTTCCTTTCTATCCTTTTCTTTCTTTCCTCTTCCCCGCCGACCCCAGATGCTATCATTAGAGATTCTGTTACTACTGTGGCATTTTTTTGTTTAGTCAACCTAAACACAGTTCAAATCCCAAATTTTACCTGGTCACTTCCAGCCAGGATTGCTGCCTAAGCCTTACAGCCTTGCTCAGGTGCTATACAACAAATAAAAGTCAACAGAGGACAGATTAGCCATGCAGTTCTACAGCAGATTCGAGATTTAATTCATCAAACTACTTCCCGAATCACAGGCTCTGCCTTGTTAGGGAGGAAGAAGTTATGAATTGGTGAGTCACCATGCCTGGCTGTCACTCTTCCTTTAGCACTTGATACCAACTCCCACAGTACAAGGGCAAACAAGGCGAGCAACCCTCCCACAGTCACCTGCTCAGCTGCCTCTGCAGCCAGGCTGATGTAAAAACCACGTAACTGCTTAGTTTTTCTATACAAATCTCAGGCTTTTTAATGAATATAGTATATAACATCTCGCCTCCACCTTCAGTCCAGTGAACAATGATGTGTAATGAAGGGAAAGAGCTGAAGTGTCCATTTCAGCCTTCAGCAAGACAGAATAGCTCCCTTAAAAATCAATATATAGTTACTCCAGAGTTATGACAATAGTAAGAATGAGCTTCTGGCCCTATAGCTGCATAGCATTTCACAACTGGCTTATTTTCAGGTATCACAAGAACAGCAAATAAAGACTTGAAGCTTTCTAATGCACATCAAACACAGTGACATGCTGTGTCTAGCCCTCTTATCTAGCCACAAAAAGAATCCCTAAAAGTGGCATTACAAGTACTTAATAACATAGTCACTGAAATATTATATTCCCCTTGTGAATATAATGGGTGAGGGTTGTGTGATGCCTCACTGTATTTCTGGAAGATGCTCTTCCATCTGAGTTATACAAGCAACTTTGAGCTACTTAACAGTGAATAAAGCTGAGCTAATTCAGCTTGAAAAGAGAGATTTACTGTATCTATATAGAAACAAAAACTTAGCTATATCTGTACTCAAGTACCAGTTGTCATTTCAGAGCACTGAAAATTCCTTTCCCTACATGTTTTTTAATCTTTTATAATGCTTATAAACTAAACAAGAAATATTTCCACTGTTTTTTGAGAAACAGTCATAGGCCAGCAACTTAAAAATCCAGTATAAATCGTTTGTATTATTCATATTGAAATGAATTTTCCCCTATCACCAATGCAACTCAATCTGCAAACTTACCTTCCCAGCTAGAATTTATTCATTGTTGACAAAACATATTGATTTTGGAAGACTGACTTCAACTTGCAATATCAATTGGAACTACTTTTCACAGCTGCAGACACCACCTCAGCCACTATTTAACTGTAATACAAATTGCTTAACTCATATGACCAGAAAACCTCTTCACAAATGAAGCAGCCATGTATTTTTATGGAAAGAAGTGAACACCATCTTACATTCTGCGGCCTCTAGGGGCTGTAAGCACATTCCCTGCTCAAACACCCACACAGTACTTCCTCCTTGTTTTTTAAGTGGTAGATTTGCCAGCTGGGAAGATACCCGGAGCAGTTCCAGTGGCAGCAGACAGGCTGTCCTCCCGGGGATGGCCTTGGGATGCACCAGCAGGAGCCATGCAGCAGCATGATCCCCTGGGGGGATCCTGGTAGCACTGGCCCAATTGCTCCTGCAAAACCTCTCTCCCCCTCCTTTTGCTGTCACTTTATTTGTCTGATTTTTCTCCTCTCAGAGAACCTCTCAGCTTTCCCTTTCCAGTTTCATCAGAGTTGAAAGCTGCCCTGCTCCAGCCCAGTCTGCTGCCCAAGTACTCTCCAGAGAGGCCTTCAGTGGGACCTTCCCGTTTCCTCCCAGCTATCTCATTTCCCCCCATTATCCTGCCCTCGCAGTCCTGCACGCCTCTGGCTGCCCACCCCACCCTCCGCCTAGCAGGGGCTCCTCCTGGGCAGTGAGCCTGACAGCCACGCAAGCCCTCTCCACCCTTCAGAAGAACCTTGCTGCAGCTTGCAGCTGCCTCCCCTTCTCCCTTCTCACTCTTCTGCTCTGGTTCTGAGGATCCCAATGCAGCTGGTGCCGAGGGACAGGCAGATCACACAGGGGCTTGTTAGCAGAGAGCCCTCCTGTAACAGACTGAGCCACAGCCTTTTGTCGGGGAAGCTCATGGGATTCAGGATTCGGTCCTGGCAAGCACTTGGGCACACGCGGTGAGATGTCAGTAGGAATCAGGAAGCCACAAACACAATGCTCAACACCCGTGGATCCGGCCAGCTCGCTCCATCTGCGTCAGTTCTCCCTTACCCTGCTGCTGCCTATCCACCCGCTCCCTTCCTGCGCTTCCTAGGCTGAACCCCTTGTATTTGTCATTACTGGTTTCCACCTAACTGGTTACAGACTTCATCCAATCTATCAAGATCATTTTGAACCCTATTCCCCAAAGGGCCTGCAATCGCCCCTGCTTGGCACCATGCATATTTCTTTCCAAGTGAACTCTCTATTCCAGGGGGCACTTCCAAGAAAATTCCCCTGGAACTGAACAGCAGTCATAGGCTCAGAGCCTAAGTTTGCTCATGAGACTATCATGAGGGACTATGTCAAAACCCTTATTCAGGATACATTTATTCCTTCCCCTTTAAGCACTCTGGTGCTTAGCCAGAATGAGATCTGACTGACACAGCACGTCTGATCCCGGTAAACTTATACTGACAGTGTATATCACACTATGATCTAGACATTTGCCAAACTGACAGTTCATTGTGCTGCAATTTCATCTAGTGCACCAAAGGTGAGCTACCTAGTTGACAATTCTAGAGGTCTGCCTCTTTTTGGAAGAGAAGTACAGTATTTGCCTTCCTTCAGCATTCTGGAAATCCTCTGGCCTCTGGGTGCTCCTGAAAATATCACCCATGGCTCATCCTTTAAATGCTCTTCAGTACATTTCATCAGGCCTGGTGAACTTGAACACATCCACTTATGTAAACATTCCCTGTTCTTTTCCCTTTTCTCACCTGCAGTCCTCATGAAAACTGCTGGCAGTAGGCATCTGAAAACAATTTATCCTTTTTTTCTATTAAGATCAAAGAAAATAAGACAAAGATTATTTCAACTTTTTCTGTATTTTCTGCTTTTCAGGTTATTTTGTAATTGATTTCTGTGTGTCTTTCCATCTTAATCCTAATGTATTAACATAAACTTTCTCTGTGGACTGACTTGTCCTTGCTAAATGAAATCCCTTTTGCACTTGATCCTCTACAGTTCTATCCCAGTCTGCTTGCAGTATTGTTATTTTGGTAGCTTTATTTTTTACTATGTGATCATTAAAAAGCTCCTGATGCACCTGACAGTGACCCATCTTGTATTTAATGCAAGAGCTTTCTGTGGTGGCTAGTACATCAGGGATCCTTTAATTCTCAGTATAAAAGCATGCAAGTAAGTGATGATGGAGTAACTATGTGTGAACTAATCGCCTGGCATCCACTCTGTGACAACTGCCCCCATACCTGCTCTGACCCTGCAAGTGAATCTACAGCAGCTCACTCTTCTCTCATGACAGGGTAAGTTTCCTTGCATTTGTCATGAGCAGTTACATGCACACTGCCAGTTACCACAGGGTAGCTGCATCCTTAGCCACACTGCGTGTGCGCTCCTTCACTTATCAGCAATAATCACTCATATGCTCATACCTTGTTCTTCACAAGTGATCTGACCTAACAGCTCCCTGCCTTCACTGATGTTTCCTGCTTCTCTTGTCCTTTTCTGCAGTCACTATGTGCTTCCTTTTCTTGGAGCAGTCAGCTCTAGATTTATAACCACTTCCACCCGCCAGGCATTCTACCACTAGGTTTCCAGCAAGATCCTGCTCACCACATTCTAAATTTCTAGGCTATTATCTCCCTCAACCAACCCAAGGGCCAAGTGCTCAGTCAATCTCCTAAAAGTCACCTGCAGATCAACTATGATTGCTGATGCATTTTCCACTTCCACACAGAATGTAACTACTGAACCACGAAAGTTGTGGTTCTGAGTAAGAAGTTGCCAGGCCAGATCACAGGGGATGCTGAGAGCTGCCCGAACATTCTGGGATAGATAATAATCTGGTATCAAGAAGTAATATTTTTTATTTTCATCAATAAAACAAGCAAGCAGGGCTCACTTTGGGAGTGTTTCTTTTCTTTATGTGGCTTCAAATGGAGACCGGCCCTCCCCGCTCCACACTAGCGTGCTGCCTTCTGAACAGCCCCGTCAGATCACCCTATCCTCCCCTCTCCTCTCTGTTCCCTACACCTGCTGCTCGGCAAAGTGAGTGCCTGACTTGCTATCACCATCCCAAAGCAGCATATGACATGGTTACTGAAGGATTTACAGAGCCTCCACATGGAAATTTCCAAATAATGGCAATTTTCCAACAGGACTCTCTTGCTCTCAAGTTACACAATATGTCAGCTGATAATAACTTTCCCTTCTGGTGTGGTGGAAGAACGTAACCTCTGCTGAGATCACACAGGCAATGAGGGCCACCTTTTTGTTTCTGTTCTTGCTCTCCACACTACTCAAGAATCTGTGGTCATCACTCCGTGAGCACCTGTGCTGAAGTGGCCAGAGCAACAAGTGGGTATGAACTGATTTTGACCAATACAGATCAGAAATTATATGAGTTTTGACTATCAAAACAGCAAAAAAAAGCAGACTAAGGGTAAAACCCCAGCTGAAATGGCAGTGGAGCTGGCCCAGTTTTATAAAGAGGATTACACAACACAGTTACCTGCAAGAGCAGGGACTGAGATGACGGGTCTACAACCCCTTCTGATTCAGCTGGCCTAAAACGATCTCTTGCAAGAAGTGATGTCATCTGTCAAACACAGGTGACAGAGGGCAAGGCCTACAGATATCAGAAATGTACAGTAAATTTGTTTATTCAGCTATCCAGAAACAGAATAGCTTCTACAGAAGCTGTAGAAACACAGTTTGGAGATGACACTTTGGAAACAGAACCTGACCAAGGCAGGAGAGGCGGCTTGGAGATGAGTTTGAAGAGAGTGTCCCCAAATGAAAGTGACCGTATGAAAGACAGCAACAGAGGTGCCAAGGAAAACAGAAAACCACAGTGCCATAGCGAACTTGGACTACCTGATTTATCGAGTGTGTTGCAGTATTGCTGAGAGGCTTTCAGCAGTGAACAGCGCCCTACTATGCAAACCACTGTACACACAGGCAGCTGACAGACAGTCCCTGCCCTAAAGAGCTCAGAATTACAGGGATGACAAGATGCAACAGGCAGATGAAGCAATGGAAGATCTAACCATCCCTGCCCACTGCACTTCCCCCAGGTCTTGGACTAGGGTAAAGGGAAGCTGCAGATGAAGAGGCTGTCACTTGAGAAGCATTTTTCTCCGTTCACAGAAGAATTTTGATCAATATTACTACTCACCGCTAGCAAGCATCCAGCAAAAACAGTAAATCCCTTTGAGTGGAGCTGTTTTGCCAAGGCATGTCCAAAACCTTTGTCACAGCCTGTTATGAGCACCGCCTTCCCTTCAGCCTGTGTGGGGAAAGACAGTAATACAATATCATCAGATACTGCAATGCTGCAGGCACCACCAGCATGGAGCGACATACCAGAGGAGCAGCTTGCAGCCCAGGCCAGCCTTAGGAGGTAGAATTCCAGCTGCAAGCCACAGTGGGTATGTACCTGTCTGCACACTAACCTGACCACAGTCTAAACCCAGCAATTTCAGTGGAGCTTCCACTGGGTCAACTAGCGTAAACGAGGTGACAAGATTCCTGTCTAGAAACACAACCAGCTCCCAACTACTGTGAAACCCTAAATTTATTCAATTGCTGGTCTGTAATGAGTTGTGTTGCCCTGATATCTGAGCTAGGACAGTAGCTCTTTCTTTCAAGTATCAGTGGCCAAAGCAGAACAGAAACATTTCAAAAGAAGTTAGTGAACTACAAGATCATAGGCATTATAAGAAACAGCAGCATAGAAAACATCCAAATGATAGTATGTCACCTGCTTGAACCGTACAGCAGCTCTTTTAACTGCAGAGTGATTCTCTATGGTCTGTTCCCTATCTACTCCCACTCTTTGCGGTACTTTCCATGCTGTATTTTAGTATGCAGGAATGCGAATACAGGTTAGGGTTTCCTTCTGAAACACTGCAGTCTTAACAGAAACAACTTATCAAATCCTACGGTTGTCTCCTACGTTATTATCTTTTGACTGACAGATAAATTGAGAGAGAAGATTTGATACTCCATCTGATATGACACAACAGGCTTGCCATAGATCTGAAAACAGAATCCCAAATCCTGAAGAGAAGTATGTACTGAAACACTGCACCTTCACCCTCTTTCTTTGCTTGAAAGCCATCTCTCCCCTGCTCTCCTCACCACAGCTGTGAAGCAATGAACTCGTAATGCTTAGCCCAACGTGCAGGTACCCAGCTGCAGGGCTACACACTGCTGAAACTGAAACCATATCCATGAGGCGATAACATGATATAGTAGTAATGTTCTAGAGAATGCAATAAGGAAGTGAGGTCACGTATCTCTGTGGAGATATCTGCAACTAATAATCCCTGTTACTGTATTAACAGCTGGAATATGAACATTCATATTTTATACTACTTACACACGAATTGCACCAGCTTGTCCAGCCACTTTTTCAGAAAGAAATGGGGCAATCACCAGTGCTCTCTGATCTCTTGTTTTGCTGACATGCGTGGTAGTGAAGTGGCAATAAGGAATAATTGCAGGGTGATAGTGATCAGACCATTACTGCACAAACTCAACATGTGCAGAGAGCAATAAGCAAATGAGCTACACCCTGTCCTGTATCTCATGTTGAAGCAATTGCTTTCAAAGGGGAGTCATGATCTGAAGTTGAAGTGCGAACTGACCAAAAGCCTACCCTGCATTTATCACACAAACACCCACATGAACACCAATTCCTACACTCAGGCAAAGAGCACCCAGCTACAGGTTAGCTCTGCTAAAGCTCTGAAGGTAGCTACAGCTGAAGGACATAAAGTAAGTGAGAATTAAATATACTGCACTCAGTCTCAATCTAATTTGCAGTGACACAGCTCCAAGAGATGAGGATCAAGTATGAAGCAGATCACAGAATTTGCCAAGGTTACCTCCCATATTAATTCAGCAACCTGGCCCTTGGAGAAGAACAGATTTGACTTTTTTTTCTCTGCACCTCACCTCCCAGGACCATTTGCCTCTGAATCCTGAAGACTTCTGAAAAAGGCAGCAACTGAGCAGAAGATAAGGAGTTGTGATCAATTCCAGAGCCAGGGACAGAGACAATGCCCAGTCCTCAGCCATCATTAGCTCCTGCATCAGCCGGTCTAATAAGGACAGAGCTCAGTCGCACGCAATAAAAGTAAATCACTGGGCTGTGTTCCTGTGTGCATCTAGTTTTAGCTCTCAGCAGCTGGTTTGCTTTCTCAAGTTAAAAAAAAAAAAAAAAACAAAACACCACCAAAACATTCACAAAAAGGATGAAGTCTAAAAATCCTCTCGGCTGTCTCTAATTGGGAAAAAAGTGAGGAACAACTTACAGTATGAGAAGGTTCCTCTGATTATTTGTTAATTATTTGCTATTACCCTAATTTCTGGTAATAAAGCGTGTAAGTACAGCAGTTCATAACAGACTGAGGCACCAGCAGCATTAATGAGAGCGTAAAAGCCCAAAGGATGTAACTGATCTCACATCTGTAGCTGCCCTCATCTTTGTGCCATGCCTGATGGACAGAGAGGTCCCAGGGATGAGAGCAGGGAGTGACCCCATTCCCAGCCAAAAAGATCCCAACCCCAAAAACCCTCCGAACACGGAAAAGCTAATCAACCTTATCTTTTGAAAGTCCCAAGATAAGGCTTAATGGGCCTTGTTCCTGGAGTTTGATAAGGTCAGTCTACAGCTTACAGTTTGACACAGTGCTGAGACCGGCAGAGAGGACCAGCTATCACCTCTGTAGCAGGCATCACAGTGGCCTTAATCAGCGTTTTGAGGAACTTCAGGTGCCTCACTCACCAACGGTCACACAGTGCACTCAGGAAATACTGCACAGAAGACAGCACTTGTACAGTGCTGCCAGGGCTCCCGAGACCCGCTAAGGGTGCAGAGTAACTTCTTGTACTGGAAGTGCTGCTGTGGCATCTGGGCAGGGTAATACTGTCGGTATCCTCGCTGTGTGATCCACATGTTCCACACAGTTCAAACAGCCCCAGCGAGGCAGCCTGATTTTAACCTGCGGCTAGCTCAGGTGCACACACCTCACTAGCTTCTCCTACTGGGATATGATCACTTTATTAAACAGCAGAATTTATTTTACTCATGCAGATGATCTGTCCAAATTATACACATTTATTGCAAAGGAGGCTAAGGAAAGTGAAGCTACTTTCTCAGCCTGTCTCTCTAGACAATGTGGGAACCCACCATGCTCGCCTAGACTTCATCTTCTACTGTGTCGCTTGTTTCCTGGATCCTGTTCCCTTTTATGCCTTTCCCTGACCATCTGCTTGTTATCAGACTAATTTGACAATGAGACCAGTTACACAGTAAACTTTGCTTGTTCCCTTTTTCCAGAGTTGGGAAGTTGAGGTTTTCAATCCCAGAAAAGTTTCAACTTTCAGTTGAAAGTATTCACTGAAGGGAAGGTGGGACAGGGACGGTGAACATCTGAGGAGCAGAGCAGATGGAAGAAGAGCAAAGTGGGAGGCTGCAGAGGGACAGGACTGAGCTGAAGGCCCTGGAGCAAAAACATGTTCACTTGCAGGTTCTTCCTGGCACCTGCAGAAATGCCGTCTGGAGCGTAAGCAAGAGCCAAGTTAACTCCAATCCAGTGAAAGAGCACCACGTATTTTGTGTTATTTTTTAAAAAACATGTAGAAGAGACTGGTTATGCAGTTCTGTTCATTCACAGGGCTTTTTGCCTCCCTTACGCTCGCTTCCAAATTTAGAGCACTGGAATAAAACCCACGCACCCACTGCTTCGTGAACCCCGTGCAGCAGCGCGGGTTTCGCCCCAGCAGGGTGGGGGCCAGGGCGGCAGCGGTCAGCCGCCCCGCGGCCCCGGCCGAGTCCCGTGTGAGGGGCCGGCAGCCTGCCCGAGGCTCTCGGCATTTCACCTCCCCTCGCGGTGCCTGTGTCGAGCCTCCACCAAGCCCAGCCGCCCGCTCGGGCAGCACCGTTTCGGCTGCCTACAGCCGCCACAGGCGCGACGCCTCAGCCCCGGCCCGGTTAAACTGCAACCGCCGGCAAAGGCGGGCCTGAAGGCGCGGCGCCATTTTGGCCCGGCGGGGGAATCCCCGGAGGCCTGCCCCTGGCGAGCCCCAGAAGGGCCCGAAGCCCCCCGGCCCCTCGCCGAGGTACTCACGGGCAGGGCGCGGCGGGCCCGCCGCGGCAGCAGGAGGAGGCGGAGGACCAGGCGCCGCCCGCCGCCCGCCAGCAGCAGCGCGGCGCCCAGCGCCAGCAGCAGCATCGCGACGCCCCGCATGGCCGCAGCCTATCACCGCCGCCGCCCGCGCCCGCCCCGGCCCTTCCCCCGACCCGCCCCCCGCCGCGCCCCGGCAGCCGGGGCACCGGCCCAGCCTCATTCAAACGGCAGCAGCGCCCGGCAGGCCCGCCGGCTCCAGGTAACGCGCGGGCGGCCCGTTGCCGCCGCCGCCGCCTCGGGGCCTCCGCGGGAGGGGGGCGGGCGGGCCGCGAGGGACAGCGGGCAGGCCGGCCCCGCCGGACTCCTGGCTGCCGGGCTGCCCGGTGACTTTGCCCGCCCGCGGGGAGGGGGCGATCCGGGCGGGGCAGGCCGCGGCGAGAGGCGCTGGCATCCCACTCCTGTGCGGCCTCCGCTTGCAGCCCGCCCCACGCCGCTCACGCGTGGGAGGCCGCGGCGCCCCCCCGGCGTGTCCGTCCGCGCCCACGGCCGTGGGGCCGCCACGCAGTCGCGCGCCCTTGGCAAGCGCCGTGAGCCCGTTGCCGGCGGCGGGAGCCGCGCCCCTGCGTGGGGCAGGGCTGGGCCCGGCCGGCGGGGCCTGCCCGGGGAAGGCCCGTCCCCTCGCCCCCGCCTTACAAAATTCCTCACAAAAAATTGCGTGGCCGGCAACCGAGTTTGATCAAACCCGCTGAATTTCAGAGGATTACCGGAGCCAGCTAGTTCTGCGGAGCCTAGGCCTCTCCCTTCCGAGCGTGGTGCCCCACCACTGCTGTTTTTGTGGTAATTTCACGGGTTTTCAGTCGAGGCCTGTTTCCCAGCAGGCCCCAAAGCTGCCCCAGCAGCATCAGGGATGCAAATAAGCCCTCACAATTAGATACCGTTTTTCAGCTTTTATCAAGGAGGTCGTGCATTAAGCTGGGTAGATGTTTTTTGTGTGCCGAATCGGTTTTATCGGAGATGGATGGGATTGAAATTAACTTTCTGGACTTAACCTTTGTTCTTGAGCTGGTTTTGCCCCGTAGTGAGTTTGATGGTGACTCCCTGTGCATAGTGCAGCATCACCAGCTACTTAATTAGGAAGAAACGTATTTTTAACTGCATGGCTGTACTAGCTATAAAGCCCAAGGATTGCTTTGGGAACGTGTAACATAACATCACCTGCAACTTGAACTTATATTTTAGTTTAAAATGATTTCATATAGCTCACTCGAAATAATATATTCTATGTAAGTACCTTCATTTTTAGCTGTTTCAGAGAATATAGTTAAAGATGCATTAAAGAAGGAGAAATTGACATTTTCTTTAAATGCCTCCTTGCTTGTCAGTTTACTTATAATCTTTTTCCTTATTTAAAAGCATCTTGAGGTGGTTGAAGGTTGAGCTGGTTATCTCAGTGTGAGGGACTGTGAGGGACAAAGATGAGTTCCTTTGGACTTTATTTTCTTGTTGAAATACATGGAGTCAGCATGACTTACAAAATAATTGAGCAACCGAAACAGAGGTGCTATCTTGTATTGCAGAGCTAAGGAAGAACAGTCTTGCTGTTGGTGGATTGTGTTAATTGAAAGCATGTTGGCTACCAAGCTGTCCCGGCCTCTCCTGAACTTCTCTGTGAAAGCCCTGAATTTCAAGGACACAGGGAATGGGTTCAGGTAAGTACCCTAGCAGAGAAGAAAGAGTGAGATCTTGAGTAAAGCACACATTGAGAGCTCATTTGATTATGGTGGGACAGTTTATTTACAGAATCACAGGATGGTTGAGGTTGGAAGGGACCCCTGGAGGTCATCTGGTCCAACCACCCTGCTCAAGGAGGGCCTCCTAGAGCTGGTTGCCCAGGACTGTGTCCAGACAGCTTTTGAATATCTCCAAGGATGGAGATTCCACAGCCTCCCTGGACAGCCTGTGCCAGGGCTCAGTCATTGAGCAGAGCACAGAGGAGATGGGCTCTATATGCAAGGAGGGGTTGGCAGCATGGTTATTGGAGAATCATCTGCAGTCAAAAAGGGGTTGACTAGAACATTAATCTAGTGTCAAGCAAGGATTTATTCCTGAATATCAGCAAGTAGGCCTTGCTGCAGTGCAAGGAACTGTCATATATTTCTATGACTTCATTAAAGAGGCATAATCGCATGAAATGAGAGAGGAAGTTGAGAGGAAGGGTTTTAGTGAGAAATGGAGGTGGGCTGAGTAATTAAGCTGTTTTTTTCTGAATATGAACAGAAAATTGCCTAATTCCAATTCCTAGCTCTGAAAATAATACCTTTTATATTGAGATATGATGGGGACCCTACTAGTCCAAATTCAGAGCAAGTTGAGTGCTTTCGCTGGCTTTGATTTAGAGCAGGGTTCCCAAACAATGGTGTGTACCACTAATTGTACATTAGCTGTTTAAAAGTGGCTCATGGCCTGCTAAGCAAGAGCTGCCACCTCCAGTGTTGTTCTACTGCTGTTGATAGTGGTGTCCAGCACCATCGCTGTCAAGGATGGCTCCTGTAACAGGAAGTTGTAGAGACCAGAGATAGTTAAGCTGTTAGAGATTTCCTGTGCAAACAGACATAGGCCTTTTATCTCCTATTTACTCCACACACACCAAAGCTGCACCTGCAGGAATCTGCTGTGGCCTGAAAAATCCAGATTAGTGCTTTATTAACTTGAGAAAAGAATTTTTAGCATATTCTTTTTTTTTCTTCTTCTTCTTCTTCTTTTGCTTTGCTTACTGTGTATTTGTGCTTTATGCATCTTGTAGTCAGGGCAAAAATGTGTTGAATGTTTTTAAGTACCCACAAGCTGTTAAACCTGAAATGGAAATGCAGCTGTTCATCTGAAAGGCAGTGTTGTCACTATACCAGTATCTTAATGCACTGAGGTAGCATTTATGTATTTGACTCTGCAAGCTGAGGACTGCCTTTTTTGGTGTAACTGAACAAAAGCAAATGCACAGTTACAAGCACAGATTCAATTCGAGGACCATCTGTGCATTTTAAAACTCTCAGTTGTTGTCGCTAGGATTCAGTCATGCAGAATGACAAAAATGGCTCGTGGTATATTAGTGTACTGTGTGGGGGCTAACATCGCATGCGCATCGTAGCTGTTTCCTCTGATGACATTCCTGCTGATTAGCAGCCGGCATCTATTTTATGCCCTTGCCTTCAGGTCAAGGTAGGCAGAATGTCAAGCAATTACTTTACAGGTTATTGTGAATAGACTGCAGCAAAACAGTGCTCTGCAGTGAAATAACAGGACCAGACATGACCCTGAAAAATAAAAATGAAGTTCATGCAACTAAAAGAAATGTTATGAACATTTCTATGCACTTTGAGACACACTAAGAAACTTATTGTTGAGATAAAAGTTCCGAGCCAGGGTTGCAGGTCAGTGATGTTAACACAGATTTTGCTTGGGGACTGACCTTTGCAGCAATTAAATTGACTGTAATATATCAAGAGCTGATTTGGCTTGTGACACTCAAAGTTAGAAAAAAAGCTAAACCGTTGCAGGAAGATGAGTGGACACTGTTGCCTGAGTATCAATCAGCTCCTTTCCCATGTGGTTCAAAGCTTCTGCTCTAGCAGACTTTTTTTCTAGCCTTGTTTTCCCAAGATGCAGCCCAGAGGCCAGAGTGTCTGCAGATTGCTGTTCAGTGTCGCGTAGGTCACCCCATGATGTCTGAGCAGGAGATAATTGTGAATGATTATGCAAATTCACTTAGAAGACAGAATAATTGCCTGGAAGATAAGCTCTACTGAAGGATAGATGTTGTTAGAGGGGCTGGAGGATAGATGAAGTACAGCAAGTCTAGGGGAAGGCCAGAAGGCTCTGGGGGGACAATGTCAGTGCCCAAAGCAAAAATGAAAAAGCTGGTATAGTCCAGAAAGGTGGCTGGCAAGGACAGAGGCTGGGGCCACTCTGGTGTGTTGTCTAGGCCCAGTTTTGATGAATGATGCCAAGACCTAAGGCAGCGTGATGCTACTGGTAGCATGGCTTTTCTAAATAGAATCTCACTCCCTGGAAGGCATTGTTGCTTTGCTGTGGTCTGTATTTGTGAACATGGTTTATCTTCCTGGGAGTGAGACATACTATGCAGAGGAGCTTCCGATTTGCATGGCAGGTATTGCTCAAAGACATAGCATCTCTTAGTTTAACGGTTGCAAAGAGGGGATATAAAATCTAAGAGTATCTAATGGGTAGGCACTGCAGAGGAAGAAGTGTCATCCAAGATGATGGAAGGGTGGAGCTGCGTGTAAAAGCAGTGAGATAGATCCAAGCAAATTCAACGTTAGGCTGCGTATCAGAGACAATGCCACAGCAGAATACTTTCATCAGACAAATTAATAACTTCCCCTACCCCACCTTTGTGCAACTCTAAGTGAGAGTGTTGTTGCTGTTGGAAATGAAAACACTGTACTGCCCATTTCGCGAGTGGAAGCAGCTCTGTGTCTCCAGACCAGGAGCTATTTTAGAATTCTTGATAATATCCAGACAGCTTCTGCAACTGGAAATAGCATCAAGGTCTTTTGAGAAACAAATGTTTCATACTGTAGGAAACACACAGGCTCAGACTAAGGAGAACTGTAGACTGGATTCTGTCTTCTCAAATGACAGTCTACATCATGTGTATAGGCAACACTGCATTCCTTTTCATGAGTGTGCTGCAGCACCAGGATACGGACAAGATATTCCATGCCTGATTGTTCTGTTGTTGGTTTGTTGCTTTTTTTAACAGGCCTGTGCAAAGATTTTGCTTCCCTCTCTTGTCCCCATGTGGCAGCCGCCCTTATGCAAGTGAAGTTGATCAGGTGAGTGTGATTGTGGTTTCCAGGAACTAGTTCTGCTGAGCTGGGGTTTTAAAATCCCTGAAGCCTGGTGACCAAATTCTTCTTTCTGATTTGCCAGAAAGACTCTGAGCTGGACCTCTCCAACATACTCCACATTCTTTCCTAGCACAGAGCTTCCATTGACGTAGCACGGTACATGCTGCTAAGGATGGAAATAAACAATCAGACTAGTGGGTTTTTTCTATTTTTGGAACTTGCTCAGCAGATGAAATCTTCCACCTTGGAGTGGAGGGAATTTGCATGACAAATTCTTAATAAAACACACTTTCTGGAGCATAGTTGTTTAAAGAAGCATAAATAAGTCAGTGTGTCCTCACCTCTTGATCTGGAGAGTGGCCCTCTTCTTTAACACCCTTCTCCTTGGAGGTGCTACCTTGCCAGGAACAGTGCCAGGTAAAAGGAAGGGGGGTGTTTTGCCCCCTTGCCTGTCTTGTGGCACAGAACTCAGCACTGTAGCAGTGCTAGAGCACGCACATCCTGCTCCATAACCCTGCGACAGAGTCTCAGAGGAATTCAGTTATGGCCCTTGCATCACTGCTGGGCTTCCACTGTGACCTTAATCAGTCCCTGTGTATGCTGGGGAAAGCCAAATTTCTAGTTTTTTAAAACAGATGAGTTGAAATGAATTGCAGGTATTACCTAATCCCACCCATAGCAGCACCTTGGTGCGTATGCACTTGTTGCTGCTGGAATGTCTGATACACCATGCAATTTTTAACATGTCACTTAACTGCTGCCTCTCTTTGGGTTAGAAGAAGGGATTTGGAGAAGGAAGGAGGTGTGCTTCTATTTAAATTGTAAGTTGGAAAAATAAGACCAAAAAACAAACAAACAAGACTGATGACCAACTGGTCTTGATTTCAAATATTAAACCCACTTGACCCTGCTTAGCGTTTAAAATCCAGCACTAGAGGGTTTATGTGCTAGAGAGAGAAAGATGAATGTGCAGTCAGTAAGGTTAACCCATATCCTTTCTTCAGTCAAGCTATCTTCCCCGTGCCCTATGGGCTGCATGGCACAGAAGAGTGGACTCCTGCCTGCTTTGAACATATAGGAACAGTTCCTACTGAAGGGAAAACATGTCTTGGGAACTGTCTGATATATTTTCAGATTTCAAGATGGATGTGAACTGCCAGAGAGTGGTGGTTTGTTTGGTCTTTTTCACTTGAGAGCCTGTTGCCAGAGGTGCCGAACTTTTTGTGCTAACAGTGATCCTGCCTCACTGGAGTGAAGTTGGTATGAAACCTTAGTTTTTTATCTTCAGGAGGCACTGGGTGGCAGTAGCTGGCAATGAGTATAGAGAATGTCCCTGGAACGGACTGATCCTGGCCAAGGGCATGGTTTTGTTCTCTGCACTGCAAATCACTGATTTCAAATACTCAATTCCAGTGCATTTTGTTCTGTTTTGTTTTGCAGATTGGCAGCAGAGCTGTGCTTATAACAGGTTGTGACTCAGGGTTTGGATTTGCCTTGGCTAAGCACCTGCATGCCAAAGGCTTCATTGTTTACGCTGGGTGCCTTCAAAAGGTAGGGAAAACAAAGCCTGTATTCTTCACCTATGGCACGTGCACAGACATGTAGCAAATCCTAGTCTTCACTCTGCACAGCTTTCTGTCAAGGAGGGAGGGTGATTGGTAGCCCAAAGGGAAAGACAAAGGTGCTTGAATTTCATAGACATAACCTGGTCTAGACCAGAACCAGGACTGAACGGTAGCTAGGGAGGCTCTTATTTGAGTCGCCTCATTGTGGTCTGTTCCATATCTGATGGACTGGAACCTGAAATCTAATTATATAGGCTTATCCATTAGCAAATTTTGGGATCAGGTTGAGTCTGGACCTTTGGCCCTGCTCTCAAACTGTACATATTTACACAGGATTTATTTTGATTAATTGTGACATATACCAAGCCACCAGTGATTTTATGGCATGTGGTATGAGCATATTTTTGTGTATTCCTGAGTACAGCCGAGGGTCTCCTGAAATCACTGTGAAGGTGATAGAATTCCACTAGCGCAAATGCGAGCAGAATCAGGCCACAAATAGCTTAGTGACACAGTCTTGATACACTCTGCAGGAGGGCTGTGTATGGCAGTCAGAGATGCCTGGTCATGGAGAAGAGGCGAGAGCTTTAGCCTCTCTCTCCTTATGAAACAGTGCACTTTTTTAGCTGCATGGCTGTTTCCCAACAGAAACAAACTTACTCCTTGGGATATCCTGGGGTGAGTCAGTTATTTTGATTCTAATCTTTTAGGTCACTCGTGACTATAAATGTATCTTGAATAGTTACATTATTTAAAGAGAATTTGCCAGGTGTTTTTTAATGTTATCAATACTCTTTTTGCTGTTATTTTTTCCATTATTCCTAAGTTTTGCTTAAATTACTAGTTTCTTTCTGCAGCATTTTTTCAAAAGAGAAGTTTGTGTTTTGATAGCTCAGTCCCTTGTGGTGTTTCAGCTTTGGGTCAAGGGTTTATTTGTTAACCTGGGCTCCCTCTACAGGCTTCACAGCAGAACATGACACTTACAAACTGCTGTTTTTCAAAAGATGTCAAGAAGAGAAGAGGGTAGATGAGTACATTTTTGGCAGATGTTTCTAGTCAGCTTTTATAACTGAAGATCAACATTAGAGAGTGTAAGAACGTCGCAAACTTCAAAGCCGCTGTTTAGAATAATAGCCTGCCCCTATGTTGACAGGAGCCAGAAATTTCAGAGCTGCAAGGTTACTTCTGGGTTTCACTTCCTCTGTCTGAGCTGCCAGAAAGACCCGATTTCAGTGAGCGTGCCTTTAACTGTCACTGAAATCTCCCTTCCATTTTGGTGTCTTCAGTATTCATTCTACTGAATGCATGTTAGTGGAAAATCTTGGCCTCTGACAATTTTGGCATAGCCTGACATGCAGCAGCGTGCCAGAACTCTTTTAGGCTTTGATCGGTATTTATTTCCTCACCAAAAATCAGCAGAAAGCTTTGCTGTATCACTATGTAATTAAATATTGCTTCTTTAGCTGGACTCACATCCGGTGTTCCAAAATTTGTGTGACTGTGGCAAGACTGGTAACAGCAGTTGTCATCAGAAAAACACTGTAAGATGCTAAAGCTCCTTAGTTAACAAGTTGGCCTCTTTCATGTCTTCAGGTCATATACTTTATGTAGAACTGCTCTGTAGAACTAAAACAGCTCCAGGAGAGTGAGCTGATTTCTCATTGTGCCACAGGTTTCACTAGCAACACCATAAGCAGAATTCTGATCAGAGTGTAATTATTGCTGGTGCTGATTTTAGGGGCAGAAAAAGCCTGGTGTGTTTATAGATGCTAGATAGAAGTGGAGGTAGAAATAAGAAGCATCATCTTTTGCTTGGGTATATTTGACCTAGCCCTGACAGAGAGGAAATGACTATGAAACTTCAGTGTTATTTTCATGGGACTGTTTTTCACAGCACACCTGCACATCAGAAGCATACTCCAGCTCAGGGAGCCATCATGTCCTCAGGGTATGCATTGTTCTTAGGAACGTCACGCCCTTATTGCAGATTAAAATTGTGTGCAGTGCTGACTTTTCATCAGGAAAGGTTTCGTAGAGTGTCCAGATCCTGACCACTTGACTGTATTTTTACTGAAGGAAACCTGAGAGAGGTGTTTAGAGTCATGACTGAGGGGAGCCCAAGGATGAACCTGTGCTAACAGTGTGCTATTTCACGCGCAGTTTCTTCCTAACATTTTTACTGGCAAATACATTCACATGAGAGTTGTGTTGATGCTTCATTGCCAAAAGACAGGGGTTGACTGGATCCAATGAATGATCATGCTGCAGCTATCTTATTTTTTCCTCTTTGGTTAATAGCTGGAGGAGCCAGCTGACACAAGATGAAGAAGGTATTTTTCCATCAGTATCTGTTACCAGTGGACATATGTGATGTTTGTCACGGCTGTCAGGATTGTGGTAGAACCTCTGTTTGCTTTGCTTTGTGTGGTCAGGCCTGTTGGGGCTTGCAGGGGGATGAGAAGGCAGAGGTTATCTGAACAAGCCAGCATGCAGGCCAGCTACTGTAGGGCTCAACAAGAGTGCTCAGAGCCACAGGGTGTTACATGCCACTTCAAGGACACACTGATAAAGATACAAGCTGAAGCCCACGCGCCCCAGAGGGCGACCATGGAAAGAGGAAGATGAGGCAGTGACGTGCTTTTCCAGTATGCAAGAGCTGGGCCCTCTTGCCATGGGGACAGTGGACCCTGGGGCTGACAGCAGAGATGTACTGGTCTCTTGGCGTAGCATTAGAAGGTCCTTCCAGTGCTGAGTATGGGCCTGGGGGTTGTGGGGCAGGCTGCATCCTGTGCCAGGAGAGCATGACACAATCACAGTGTGCCTGACTTCAACACCACCCATCTGCACTTTCTGAAGAGCCAAGAGAATCGCCCTGTGGGTCTGGGTTAATGCCCAGGGTCCAACTCTTTGCCAGGATCCCAGCCCCAAGGGTCCCTGTCCAAGCACTCAGCTGTGTGTGGGTGGGAGGGCAGGAGGGATGTTGGCTTACTGAGCCAGCCCTGTAAGGGAGGAAGAAGAGGACACTGAAGGTCCCAGTAGAGCTTACGAGGCCTCTGAGGCTGGTGTGTTGCTGTGGCCCAGAGATTTTGTAGCACCTCGCAGACCTGGGATTGGAGAAAGAGGCACCTTGGCCTTATTGTTCTTCCTCTTCCCTTTAGCCAAATCTGCTGTTTCCAAGGGACTTGCATGCTTGCATTTGCTGATTCCCTATTGGCATTCGCACTGATTCCCTATTGGCATTCCCACGTGTGCCACTTGTATGCTTTTCAATGCTTTGGCATACACACTGGCTTCAGCACCATAGTGCTTTTAAGTGAGCAGCAAACTCAGCACAAAACTCTATTTTCAGTCACTGTAAAAACAAACACCACTAAGCTGTGCATGGGACTTTTAACTGCTCCATTTTGTATGCAGTATGCTTCCATGCAAAGAGAGTGCAGTAGATGCCTTCTTTTAAGGACAAACACTAACCAGTATTAACAGTCTGTGGTGGAATAAGGAATGGTGGAGAAGAAGACACAGGACATGTCAGGTATTTAAGTTAGTGAACTGTCTGTGAGCACAGTGGATAAGCCCAGGAATGAGAGGAGCCAGGAGAAGGTTTTTTGGAAGACAGGTGTCACAGAAACAGGGAGATGTATGGCCACCCTCGTGTGGTATCTAAAGCGTGGTGTCTGAAGGGAACTCTTGCTCAGGGGAGCAAATGGGCAGCATTGGTTCAGACTGCAGAGATGAGTACCATCTTGTTGACAGCTGACTGCTGGCAGTCTCTGGCAGGGAACACCTGTGGCTCTAGGTGTTCAGAAAAATCTAATGTCATTCAACAGGCTAGGCTGTAAGTGGATATGTGTATACTGGGGGAATATCTTCTTCTGAGCTGAGAGAAAAGGAGTGGAGATGGGAAATGGGAGTGAGAAAAAGCTCATGGGGGAGGCAGAGAAGAGAGCAAGATGCTGGAAAAGATGCCGGGGGGAATTGCTAGTAGGCAAGCTGGCCAGGCAGTTGATGATCAGACTCTGTAGGAGTCCATTGGAGGCAGTAGGTGTGTTTCCAGGCAGTGGGAGCTCTGTGTGTACATCAGCTGAAGGGAGAGAGCAGTGGGCAGGCAGTCCCTCTTCTAGAACTGTCACTTCCAGAGCTGGCAACGTGATTGAGAAGCATGTGCAACATACGTGTGCAGCCACTCACTGGCTATTTTATACCATACCATACCCTCACTGTGCTATTTGCTGTGCCCTGTATGCAAGCCAAAGTGAAGGTGGCACCACATTCCCACCACTGCAGCAGTGGGGTATAGCTTGATCTCAGGAGCTTGTACTGGACAGGAGTTGCCTTGCTGGGGCAGATCCAGCTCTGGCTGCTTTCTTGGTGGTCGAAGCAGTTTGTACCAGCTGTACTTGGTGGCTGGGCTCATGGTCATATGGAGATGCTCGAGGAACGGTGTTCTGCAGGACCAGCCCTGTCTGTTCCCCTTCTTCTTAGAGGTGCAATACTGTCCTGGTTATTCTGTGACTGCCCTGTGCACTCTCTTTTGCTTGATTTGATGGTTGCTATGCATTTGATATTCTACACAAGCTCTTTGGCCAGATTCAAACCAGTGCTTTCTTCCCCTCCAGGACAAGGGAGATGGTGGCTCCAAGGATCTGGACAACATGAACAGTGATCGAATGAGAACTGTCCAGCTCAATGTCTGTGACAGCAAAGAAGTGGACCGAGCAGTAGAGCATGTGAATAGCAGCCTGGAGGACCCAGAGAAAGGTACTTGCATGCAACGGGCTCTAAGGTCACACAGGTGACAGGAGCTTCCTCAGCTGGGCTCTGAGAGCATTTTCAGGGCATATTTCAAAAGCTGAGCACATAATTGAGGGGCACAAAGCTTTGAGGAGCAGCAGTGCAGAGCAAATGGCCTTTTTAAATGTTATGCTATATCAGAAAGCAGCTTGCCACTTAGGACGGCATCTACAAAGAAAACTGCTTTTTTCTCCACTAGCTCCTTTAGGGACATTAGTAGAAATCGGGGTGGGTGGTGTTCAAGGCCCTGGGATTAGTGCTTTATTCCTGTGACCTGAAGTTTATTGTGACTCCCTTTATGTTGTAAAACCTGGCAAGTGCTCAAAGTTTGCAGATTAGCAATGGAAATGTCTTCCCCAAACTTTCAAAAGGCAAAGGAAATGGAGAGGTTTTCCAAAGGATTTCCCATGAAGCCAGCTATGTATCATTAATGCCATTGCAGATATTACCATACCTTATAGATTTCAGAGGGCAGCTATAACTGACTTTCTTAGCCTGCCTACCTCATTCTGCTGGGGTGATCACAGCAAATTCTGCTCCAGTACTGTGAAAATCCCAGTTGCTCATGCGTTCCTGAAATTTTTCCACCCTTTGGTGAACTACATTTTTCCCCTAAAGAGCATACACACTTCAGCACATGAAGGTTATTTAAAAGCAAAACAACCAGTAATGTTTTATTTTGGATTTTGCATAAGCCTATTTCTTTTACTTTTCTTTATATTTAATTTTTATATATGGATCTTCTATATAAACGAAATTTTCTAGCCCTTTATTCTCAAGCATAGGCCAGGATGAAGTTGCCTTTTCTGGGCTGCTTCTGAGAACACAGATCTGGACACAGTCAACAGATAACAGTGAGTTTTCTAAACAGCAGAGAGAAGCCATCCTTTCTCAGTCTGTTTCCTGTGCAATTAGGATATTATATTAAGTGAGTTAATTTTATTCCAAATTCCTTTTTAATCTTTCTTTTCACTCCCAAATGAGTTGGTAGCTTCAGTTGTTACCATCTTGGTTGCAGCAGAATAAAAGGGAGAGACCGAGGCATGTGTGCCCACTCATGCCCACGTCCCCCTTCCCAGCATTGCAGACATTGTAGTTCTTATGGTGACACAAGGGATTTTACTTTGAAAGAATTACTCTTTTGTTTCTTACAAGGTCTTACCTATTCTTATTATTTGCATTTAGAGACTATGTTTTGCTTCTTTTAAAAAGTCATGATAGATAAAAAGAGAATGGCAAGGAGAACAGCTTAGACAAGGCTGAAGTTCTCTGCTGACTTAGAACTTCCTGGGAAGCCTTATTCATGGTACTTTGTGGCTGCAGTGTTGGGCAGTACAGGCAGAACCTGACTGGGGTTATTCAGTCTCCTGTGCTCAGGAGACTGAAGTTCACTCTGGGCTCTCTTCTGTCTGGCGTCCATCATTACAAGTCATAACGAAAAGCTCTGTTGTGTGGTTCAGTAATCTATTAGCAGGACATTTTCCAAGCTGCTCTCATTAGCCTCACAGAGGGTGTCGTGGTTTGGGCTGGGTTGGCTCAATCAGGCGTAATGACAGATGCTCTCTCTGTCCTGCTCCGCTTCGAAGGGAGGCAGGAGAGAGAGAGAAAAAGAGAAACTTAAGAGTTTAGAAGGAACTAAACTACTTTAATGAAATATTAATAATAAAATAATAAAAAGAAAATAATGAAATATATACAAAACTGTATCAAGCTCCCAGGATGACAGTCACGTCACCAGAAAGCACTGGGGAAGGCCCAGACTGGACTCAGTGACGGATGGGAACTGGATTCCGGATCTGGATTCAGGATCAGGACCAAAGGCAGACGAACAGACAGAGTCCTCCTTGGATGCTGGCCATTGAAGAAAGAGGGCTGACCCTTTGATCCCTCAGCTTTTATACTGAGCATGAGGCAGATGGGATGGAATACCCTGTTGGTCAGGTTTGGGTCACCTGTCCTGTCCGCTCTTCCCCACAGATATGACCCCTCTACGCTTTTCCGCTTCCGACCCTCCAACGGGGCAAATAACAAAGTTAGCTGGCCTTGGTTGTTATAGCAATGAGTATAAGCAAGAGGCTCTTTGCATCCCATTCCTTGGCATCAACTGTAAACATGGGTCTTATCACTCTGAGAGTGAACAGTTTCTGCACAACATGCTGTTAATTTCAGGAGTTAGAAGAGGCCTATCTAAAAAGTAAAGTTACCAAACAAAATCGGTCCTGTTTTACCTCAAACCAGGACAGAGGGAAAGCTTTCTGCTTGATTTTGTCTTCTAGGGCTCTGGGGGCTGGTTAACAATGCTGGGATCTCCACATTCGGGGAAGTCGAGTTCACCAGTATGGACACCTACATGGAGGTAGCTGAAGTGAACCTGTGGGGGACTGTGCGAACCACCAAGGCTTTCCTCCCGCTCATCCGGAGGTCAAAGGGTGAGTGATCTCCTCCTGACTGGCACTCCCTGGAGCAGGCCCTCATCCTGCCCCATGTCTTGCTGTGTTAGAGGCCAAAAGGTCTGTTATGGTTCTCTCTGCACCACTGGCCACCTTCATACCATTACAGACAGAATATGACCCACAGCATACGCACAAATGACCAATTTCCTAACCACTCTTGAGTTACATAGCAAAGCAGCAGTCTTGAAAACCAGTTATTCTTTCTCTTTCACATCTGTGTTGCCTTCTCCTGCAACATCCCACACGAGATTTAATCCGTCATACCTCCTTTTACCTGCTCAGAAACTGCAGTTCACTATAAATTCCGGTGCCAGGAGCAATCCTCCCCTCTATACAAAACCCAGCTGTGCCAGTGCTGGCAGGGTGGGCAGCAGCAGTGTACTATGATGTACTTCTTGCAGGGAAGTTGTCAGCTGTGTGCTGTGTTACTTTGGGAGCTTGTAACATGAGAGGTGGGGTTTGTACAGCAAAGGAATGCAGACCTGGAGCTTGCATGGGTCTCAGCATAAAGGGGCAAAAGCTTTCCCATACTGGGGCCAACTACCTGACTAAATGAGAATATTTTTTACTCTTGAGGCATCTGCAGATGATAACAATGTTGTCCTGTGCTGCAGACCTGGCCCACGCAGCATGTCTTCTACCATGGAAGGGTATCCACTTCTGTGGTCAAAGTTTCTCTTTCTAACACAACTCAGCAATGAGAACTGATAGAAAGTGCAGAGAACTGCAACCTCTGATTAGTCTGCAGCATCCAGTTTCCTACCAGCGTTCTCCCCAGCCAAAATGGATGGCTTCTGGAGAGGAGAAAGGCCCCAGCTCTGTGCCTGGAGCCATAACCCAGCTGTTACACAGAAAAGGGTGCAGTGGACTTGGACTGCTCTGCCCATTTGTGGTGCAGAAGCAATCCATTCCCTTTTAAGAGGCAGACATTATAAGCCACCATTGGGTTCCTGGATTTTGTGCCTTCGACTTGCAAATAAACAAGCTCAGCCTTGGTGCCACAGGCTTTCTTTGCTGCTGCTTCCTCTTGCCTGGGCTCAGCCCTGATTGCTGCTGAGCAGTCCTGTTTCCCAGCATGCAGGCTCTGTCCAGCCTCTTCTGTGTTCCCTGTAGCACTGAGCTTTGTATGTCACCATGTGCCTGTTCCCTCAGCTATAGTGAGCCAGGGAGCACAAGCAATGAGTTTGTTTCCTGCGTGAAGGCCATCGCATAAGACAGCGATGCTCAGATAAAGACACAAGTGGGTCTGCCAGGCAGCCCTTTTGGATGTGCAATGGGTGGGTGGATGGACATTCAGGAATTTGTTGGGTGGCGTGTGTCAGGTGTCTGCTCTGGATCAGGTACCACAGCTCAGCTGTGCTTTTCCTGGCCTCCGCCTAGGTCGTGTGGTGAACATCAGCAGCATGATGGGGCGGATGGGCAGTCCTGCCCGGTCACCATACTGCATCACCAAGTTTGGCGTGGAAGCCTTCTCTGACTGCCTGCGGTACGAAATGCAGCCCCAGGGGGTGATGGTCAGCATCGTGGAACCTGGCAACTTCATAGCTGCCACCAACCTGTACAGCCCTGAGCGAATCAAAGCCATAGCCGACAAAATGTGGGACGAGCTCCCTGAGATAGTGCGCAAAGACTATGGCAGGAAGTACTTTGATGAGCAGGTCAGCAAGATGGAGACGTACTGCAACAGTGGCTCGACAGACACCTCGCCAGTCATCGAAAGCGTTGCCCATGCACTCACCTCCACAACCCCCTATACCCGCTACCACCCCATGGATTACTACTGGTGGCTGCGCATGCAGATCATGACGCACATGCCTGCTGCCATTTCAGACCGGCTCTATGTCTATTGAGGCCTCACGCTGCTAGGCTGCCCAGGTGGGAAATTTGTTTTAAAGAGAGCATTGTACACACTTCCCATTATTCGTTTTTAAATTTTTCTAACCTCATTCCAGAGTACTGTATTTTAGCTCTAAAGGGTTCATTTAAACATCTGACATAACCTAAAGGGCAGTAATTTGCAAGGGATGCTTCGTAGGCAGGAATACATTGTGTTTGTGCAGGGACATTGATTCTTTGCTATTTATTTCATGTAATCCTTTTTTTTTTCACCTCAAACGTCAAGTTAAAATCATTATTTAAACTGCAGTTGCTCCGAAGTGTTTTCAGAATAATTTTTGCTGATGGCTGAACACAATCTTCACAATTCCTGCCTAGGATGCAGCCTTCACACCATAGAACAGAAGCCCTCCATGCTGTAACAGCAAACCACTTGCCTTCTGGTGTCCAACAGACTTTTCCAGGCCTGGTCACAATAGCACAAGGCAGAGCAGAGACTTCTTTAATTTGAGGATCAGAACTCAAAATGCTCGAAGTGCTGAACTGAGCAACTGACCCTGTCCCTTTCTCTCTTAGAATTATATTGATGAAATCTTAGAGAAAAGGAACCAGTCTGCTTTTCTTGCATGCTTTCTTGCAAAGGAGTTCAATGATCCAGGGACGCAGTCCTGCAGACCTTTCCCACAGGAGTTTCTTACTCGTATGAGCATTCCCATGAGTGTGAGCAGCTTTACGCACAGGACCGCAGGCGTCAGGATTGGCCCATAGAAACATTTCTCTTTAACAGTAATTGGACATCAACTCTAGACTTAGTTTGGAGAAGAGTTTCACTCCAGCTCCTGTAATTTGTGAGGATCACCGCTGAGCAGAGGGAAGCAGAGAGGGTTGTAGTCACATCAGTGAATGCCGTTCTCACCACGGACCTCAGAGTTACACCGAAGTATTTGTACAGCACCTTGCACAGAAGGGCCTTAGCCCTGACCAGGCCCTCTAGGCATGATTGCAGTGCAGGTGATGATAACAATAATAACTTTTACTGAAGGAGTCACTGAGCTGAAATACATCTAACATGACATAAATCTAACAGAATGTCCATAACAATAAATTAACTTTACAAGCAGTTTCATTTCCATGATGGTTGTTTACATGTCTGAGAAATATTTGTTTTGTACTGTAAGAAAAGAAAAGGAAAAAACCATAAATGAACCTTTCAATGGGGAATGCGGAAAGAGTTAATTTTTTTTAAGCTTGAAAGGCAAAAAAAATAATTAAAATAACCATTGTTAGTGAAGTTAAAAAGAAGGGATCTCACGTGCTCTAGTAACATACCGTGACATGATCAAACTCCTTTGGCTTAATAAATGTATACATGAATGATAACAAAACTCAGAGGCTCCTTCTCTTTATTTTTAATTATTTAAGGTGAAAAGCTCATATTCTGTAGTGTTGGTTTTTTTTAATTTGGTGAGGTTCATGCCTGTTACGCATACACACTGCATTCAGAGGCTGCTCTGCGATCTTGGGTCTTACATGTCCGTATTGGATAGTGCAAGACTTCTGTACTCGTATGAGTACCAGATGTGTCCTGCATCTCGTGACAAATATGCCTAACCCCGGACTCTGTGTGTTCACAGCTCTTAAACCTGCATCTGTACCGGACTCCCACAGATTACAAAGGATTATTATGGATTATTCCCAGGGAGTAGGAAGAGAAACTGAGCTCTGAAGAGGGGAGGGAGATGGCAGTGATTAAGCAGGGCAGGCACACAACAGGTCACGCACAGACCCAAAACAGAACCCTGGGAGAGACTTGCTGACTTCCAGACCTTCATGATCTTCTCCAGAGTCCTAGCAGTGGTAGCTGCATCTTGTGGTCCAGGGCATATTGCCTCATTTTCCAGTACGTGGACTTCTCCCTGAGACAAAACATAAGAGTATGAACCACAAGATGCCCAGCAGACACACGGACTAACTTGCAAGGCAGAGCAAAACACCCGCATAACCATGTTTGCTGCAGATGACGCAGTAGAAAGAGAAAAGTCTTTACAAGAAAAGTTCTTGTAGTCTAAAAATTTAGCCCCAAGATGCTAAGTAATGCAAAATATCATGTAATTCTGCTTAGAATGCTAGCTCTCAATTTTACACATAATGCTGGGTTTTAATACAGACATCAATGAAGTTAGATATGGAAAAGACTGAGCGTGCAGCTGAGTTATCTCAGTTTAGCTCAGAGACCCCCAAGAGGAAATGTAGCAGACATTTAACAGTGCCATGTCCATTCCCAGCCAGAAACGTAAAGCTGAAGTGATAACTATGCTCACATCTACACAGCATCTCTTCTGGAGGCTTCTGAACCTCTCCGCATGAGGTGCCCACAGGGAGCTCTGAAGCCGTGCCACCGCTCCAGGGCCAGAGGAGATGTGACGGTACCGCTGCCCTGCAGCGTGATTCACAGGGCACTGTGTGCCCCATACAATGGGGAGGCGATGGCCAGGATGTTCCTGTGCATCATGGCCATTCCTAGATTTCTGTGTGAGTTTGGTAGATGATTTGTGGTCAGGAGGGCAGCAAGCTGGCTATTTTTCCTACTGGGATCCTGGCAATCCCACAATTTCAGAGTTTGCCCTGAGAAGCGCATTAAAAGCTAATCCCCTCTGGTTTTGCATGACTGTCCTTGCGACTGCCTGCACGGTGCCACTGTGGCTCCTGGAATAGCTTCAGCCCACCAAGTTTATTTGAAAACTAAAAAGAGCAAAAGCATAGCACAAGAGGACTTGGCCAGGCACCTGATCCTCTGCACTCCCAGAGCTGCCTCAGTGGGAGCTTCTGCCCCCTCGGGAGGAGCTGGGGAGCCTGGAGGGGTCAGTTTGCAGCAGTGCCCACTCCTGGGCTCTAGTCTGATCCCAGCTGGCTGGACGGAGGGCTCTCTCTTCTGAAGTTTCTTGCCAAGCAAAGACCGTTGGCGATGATGCAACAGTTGTCACCGTGCAGCATCCCTTGGGCAACCTGGAGTTAAAAATAACTTTCCTTTGTGTGGTGGGAGGCAGCAGAGTTGCGGTAATTTTAACTACAGCTGTTACATCTTGTTCTGAGCCTTTATGTGGAAATCATAAAGTCCTACCCGCTTCAGAACTTTTTGCTCCTAGTGATGAGGGTGGTGAATGCTGCATTTGAGACCAGCATTTAGTGGCCCCTTACTGCCACATTATCTGGATGAAGTGCAGGGATTTCCCAGTTAAACAGAAAATCATTTCACAGCCAGGAAGTCGCACAGCTTTGGGAGAGCTGGTCCCGAGCCCGCGCCTCAGCTCTCACATCCTGGCAGAGGTCTGGCACGGGCTCCCTCCCGGGTCTCAGCCCTGTGAGTTTGGCTGGTCCTCACGGTCCTGGCCTGGCAGTTTGGAAACAGGACTGCTCTGGGTACAGAAAAGAGGAAAGGACCACTGCTGTTCAGGCAGTGTTAAATAGCTGAGTGCAGGGTGTCTTCCCCAACTGAATTAAATAAAACAATTAAGTAGATACTCAATTAAATATGAGTGGCTCAGTTGCTGAGCTACAAAGTCAAATCCCTGTCTGCATTGAGATTGGACTGAAGCCAAGGGGCCTTGCTGCAAAGCCTAGGTGCAGCTGCTGGTACTCCATCGACTATGCCTTTGAAAAGAAAGTATCTTCCCAGCAAACAAGAAGGGAATCATAAGCATAACTCACAGAAGATCTGATGACACCTCCCTGGGGAGATACCACTCAGGAGCACAACACCAGTTTCTCTTCCCTCTTTCCCAACAGCGATGTAGGGTTTGCCGTGCAGCCTTGGAGTGCTGCAGATTTAAACTGGTGCTTCCCCATGTGAGATGAAGTGCTGGGCTGGTACCACCAAAGCAACGAGCAATGAGTTCTCCCTCACCATGCATGAGTGCAAGAAGTGGGAGATGCCAGGGCCAGGAGCAGCCCATGCATCCGTCACATGGATGGCAGGTAGCGCTGGCAGTGCCACCCCATGCTTGTCACCACTCATCACCTGGGCATCACAGCCCTCGCTGGGTGGTGGGTGAAAGGGATGCTGTGATTTTGGCAGTCTGCTGGGGTAGCACACGCTGAGTCAGCCTGACAGACTGACTGCCTGGAGCTGGCTCACCATCACCCCTGCCAGCAGAGCGGTGAGGGTGGTGGTGGAAAACACGGGGGTCCCAGCTTGGCCTGTGTTACTGGGGACTTCCACCCATGACCACGCAGAGAGGGACACGCAGCACAGGTGCCATTCTGCAGCTCCCCTGCAACTGGTGAGGGACAGGCGGAGGTAGTTGTCTACCACCTTCTACCTTCCAAAGGGCCCCAGGACTTCAGGGCTGCCTGGAAAACCGCAGATCAGGCTGCTCTGCTTCCACAGCCAGAAGGCAGCTCACTGCGGTCTGCAGGAAGCGTTGGGGTGAGGAGGCTGGCGGAGATGTAGGTTGCTATCTTAAAATAATTTTTGCTAAGACAGTGTTTTGTTTGCTACTGAGTGTGGTTATTCAAAGATGCCTTTTTGTCAGCATCTGTCCCCAATCACAAATGAATCTCTCTGTCTTTCTGGGGCTCTACCACCATAATGAACTGGAAGAGGAACTGGACCTGGCTGCAGGCTCCTCCAGCCATCCTCTCCCCTCCCTTCCCTAGCACAAGGTTGTGTAATTACATGTGTGATGTGGGACATCTTTAGTAGAAAAGCTTGGGAGACTTGTCCTCACCTCCCACGTGGGTCCCGGGGAAACAGAGCTCTCCCAAAGTGGAGGTGCTCCGGTTTCACAGCCGTGCAGCAAGTGGGTCATCCCACCTGCAAACCAGTTGGGATGTGACTATGGTGCCGAGGAGCAGTGCCCTGGGAACCACAGCCTCACTGCAGCCACCGCAGACACGTGCAGCCCTTGGCAGGGACTTTGGCCCATCCTCCCTTTGCATTTCTGACAAGCTTCAACGTGCTGGTCCCTGGGGCATTTGGTCCCCTCACTGCTTACCTCTCCATCAGCATATGGGGCCAGGCACTGACAAGGGGTCATGCCTTTCTCAAGGGAGAAGAGGACACAGAAGACTAAAATTCCCCTCCTGCGCTTGTGCGGGTATTCATCATTCAGCACAACCTTACTTCATTTTCCAGCCAGAATCACAAGTTGGAAAGTAACAGGAGCCTGCTCTCCCCCTCCCCAAATACCCGCACACCAAACCCGCAGAAAGCTCCTTGCCGGATCTGGGGGTGAAAGTGTAAATATTCCCATCCTCATTTCTCCCTCAGCTGTGAATGTCAGAGCAGTAGCATAAAAAATGTGGTAATATCCAGCGTGATCACTGTGGTGGTATTTCTGACTTCGTCTGGAGCAGGATGGACCATAAATCTTGCAAGATAACATGTTGCCACAGAGACTTCCAGCCAGTTTTTCAGGCCTTAGGAGTCTGAATGCCGCTGGGGCATCTGAACCAGCCCACCCAGGGCTGGCCATTGTTACTGCTGGAGGCAGCAGATTTCTGTTGTACCCATGAACACGGGGTGAGTATTCGCTGCTTCCCCTTCTGTAAGACCTTAGAGGTGTTGTGGGAAACCTTACCAGGATCCACTCTACAACGCGGTGAAATTGGGGTATTTGTTGTCATGAGACTGAAAGTATAACTGGTCTGAAGGAGAGACCAGGGAAAATTATGGATTGGTTCGACAGAAGCTTTGGGTTATTGTTAGTGTGTCACCTCTGGATCTGCAATGAGTTTAAAACCACTGAGAAAGGTCTTACTCCCTGATGGATCATCAGGACCTGACCAGCCCCAGCTGGGATCCTCCGCCCTGTCCATGGCCCAGGATCCCATTTCAACCTCTCCTGCAGCTATTCATCCCCACTGGGGTGGGGATGGAGGATGCTGGTCTTCAGCCCCACTGGGCTGGATTGACCCCTACAACCCCTACCTACCCCTCTCTCCAGTGGGCAGGGCCCGGGATCCTGCTCAGGGCAAGAGCAGCACTCATGAGCAAGGGATGGACCTGCCTCCGATGGGAGTGCTCCTGGCAGCCCTGACACTGCTCTAGCTCAGCCTGCTGCACTTGGGAATGGTCCCGGTGGCACATGAGGTCACCCCCTCCCTCCCTGTCCTGCCTCTGCTCCTTGACCCTGCCGCCGCTTCTCACTGCGGAGAGGTCCCTGCTGTCCCCTGCAGCCGGTCGATGTGCCTCTGGCTGGGTGCTGGCATGCAGCAGAGGGTGCTGGATCAGCAGGAGTGGAGGGAGCTGCTTTCCTCCGGCTCGACAGCGCTTCCCATGAAGCTCCTCTGGATGCCACTCTGCTCCCTGCCTCTCCGAGCCCGCTCTGTGGGGATTAGCTATGCTTGGCGGAGACCTGTCCAGATGAGGGAATCGCCCTCCACCCCAGGGAGCCAGGGATTTGCATTCCCTTTGCTGATGCTGTGGGCCCGCTCTGCCTGCGTGTTATTTACGAGTTTTCTGTAGCACCGAATCCCGCAGCAAGGTGCACCGTGGGGTTCTTCCAGCTCACCTGCTGTGGAGCAGCACTTCTCACGAGTGACACCACCGGCACTCCTGGAAAGCAGGGCTCCGCGCAGGAGAGAGGGGGCCAAACCCCCGGCATGGCACAGCCCAGCCCTGCTTGTACTGCTGCTGCCTGGGCGGCACCCCCCAGGGATGCAACCCTTCCTCCTCCTCCTCCTCCTCCACATGCCTCCCTTCCTTCTGAACCTTTCCTTTGTTCCTCAGCTCCTGGGAGACCCCTCAGGCTAATTGCTTGGCCAGATCAATGTGCTTCCAGCTGTGCTCAGGCACTAATCGTCGAGGGGCTCGGAGGGGTGAATGTCCCGGGGGGCAGCAAGTGGCTCCCAGGCTCCTCTCAGCAGTGGCCATGTTTTTGTCACTGTAGACATGGCTTTGTGCTGGGCCAGGCTGATGTTCCTCTGTGTCGAGGGGGTCACCAGTGTGGAGCAGGTAACTGGTGGGTGGGAAGCCCTGGCAGGCACAGGGAGAGGCCAGCTCCTCCGCGGGGGGATGACGCCTTCAGGCCTGGGGGCTCGGAGGCCGGGGGGTGACTGCAGCAGCAGTGACATCCCTGTGTTTCACAGCGCCCTGTGGCTCTGGGGGTGCCCAGGCTGCATTTTGTTGCTGAAGAGGAGACAGAAACACACAGGCAGGTGGATAGGGTCTTCTGAAAGGTTTAGCTCAGCTATAGCATGGCATCAAAAACCGCTTCTGTGCCTGGGGGATGGTGACCATCCCTGGCTGAGCTCTCTGAGCACTCTGCACCAAAACCCGGGTATGTACCCACAGCCAGACTTGGTGGCCTCTGCACCGGGAAGGTGAGCTGCTGGCAGGAACATCAAGAGCACCTCCAGAGGTTGGTGGACTGGTTTTTGCCCCTGTTGTTCCTTAAAGCAAGTTTCCCTCACAGTCTCAGCTGGGCCGGGACCACGGTGCCAACAGGAGGGGCGGGTGGGTGTGCCGTGGGGGCAGCATGGCACAGGGATGCTCGGGGGCAACATGGGCACACAGGGGTGCCACAGGGGACAGTGTGGCATCTTGGGGAGCCTACAGGGGCACAGGACATCTTGCCATAGGATGAGTGTGAGTGTGCGTAGCTAAACAGTGAGTCGCTGTGCGCTTCCCATGGGATCGGAAGTGTGAAGCAGCCCTGCCTGCAGCCCCGCCGGCGGTGGCAGGGAGCAGGCTCACCCTGAGAATAGCTTTCCCATGTGCAGCGTTTCCCCCTGGCTGGAGCAGCCCTGGGAAGCTCTCTGACGCCAGAGCCTCCCAGCCTGGCACTGCCAGCAGTCACTTAGCTCTAACCCGTCGCCGAAAACAACACAGCAGTGGCACCTGAGAAGATTTGCCACGCTGCTTTCAGCCAGCTCCCACCCCGGCTTCCACAGGAGGGCCATGGGGTGGTGGGTGGGAGGATGGGCTGTCCCCAAGATGCTGGCCCCAGATTGAAACCCCTGGAGCCCTTCCAGCTCCCCACCATCTGCACGTGGAGGGGAGCTGGCAGGTCATCCCTGGCTCCCAGGACAAGCGTACAGTGAAGTCCTTCTTGTGCATCAGCTTGTCCCTCCTGTGTGGAGGAAGTTGTGGGAACTTGGTGGGCAGAGACCTGGGGTCCTTGGCTCTAAGCATTAAGCCATTGCTTATCCCTGTCCCAGCAGTGTTTTAGCTTGTCTGCAAGCCCAGCCACCCCCTGGAGCCCCAGGACGTGGTGCCTTACAGTTGTGCTGTTCCCTGCAGTCCCCCAACAGATGCAACGGGTGCTGGTGCTGTGGCCCAGCCAGGTGCCACAATCACTGGATGCCCCAAGTGCTGGGCAGAGGTGAGCAGCCATCCTGGGGCCCAGACAAGGTCCCTTTCAGCCCCGGAGAGGGAGAACAACGGGTGAGGTATCCACCAGAGACGATTCAGCTGCTGGCACAAAGCACGGACAGAGCCGAGCCGTGCGCTGGTGCTGCTGGCCATGCACGGGCTGGTACCGCGCCACCGGGCTGAGCCCTGGCTGCCGCCTGCTGCCCTGAAAGGCTCTTTGTGGCCCTGGCTGCTGTGGCCGGATCCTGTGCTGCTCATCTCCATGCCCAGCCAGCAGCTCACAGCAAGCTCCTGTGTGCTGATGCTTTTGTGACTCTGACCCACCGCAGTTGTGCTCCGGTTGGCACCGTAACTGAAGCCCATGCTGAAATCCTCCAGAAATCCCTCGGAGTGAAGAGTGGAGCACCAGCAACATGGGCTTTTTTCAGTTTGCTCTAGATGTGGCCTCTCTTGACCTATGCTGGGCAGAAGACCTCGTGTGATAGTATCTGGGGTGTGATGCTCTCCCAGGACACTGCTGCCTCTGCATGCATGTGTCCCACCTGGATGCCACATGTCCCACATAGTGCTGAAGGTCGCCGGCTCCGTTCCCTAACAAAAATCCATCCCAGAGCCCCTCATGTTGCTCTGAGGTCTGTGTCCAGGAGCTAACCTGCCCTTGGTGTACGCCTGCACACAGCTCTGCCCAGCAGCACTGGGGCTTTGCTTTGCTGCTGTTTGTTCTTCCACAGGATGGAGGATTTGCTGCTAACGCTGTCACTTGTGAGTAAAAGGGGCCTTACATGGTCCTAGGCTGGGCTCAGTGCTGGTGTGTGCCTGGCATGTGCAGGGGATCTCACTAGCAAGCAGAAGTGGGGCAGATGTCCTGGTATCCGAGAATAACCCTGGGCATTTTTTCTGTCCCATTTCAGGGAAATGTTGGTGCCCTGGAGGACTGCGTTTTCTGACTGCTGTTACCCTTCTTCTCTAATTCTTCAGAAAAAAATCCAGGCATGCTAATTCCATGCCAGAGATGGAAAAAATGTGCCTGGATTCCCAGCTCAGCCAATAGCCAGGTCTCCAAACAGGCAGGACACATGATACAGCCCTTGTGCTTGGCGTCTCCGTCTCCAGGGAATGCCTGCCAGGCTGAGCTCCTGCTCTTGGAAAACTGCTCTGGCTCTGCCTCCCAGCCCCCCGGCTCCCAGCCAGCGGAGACAGGACTGCCGAAATTGAAGAGATCTTTGAAATGTGCTTTTTGACAGGATTCATCCTGGTTTGGTACAGCAGAGAGAAAAGGAATCCACAAGGAATTAGCCAGGGGCCTGTAGATGTCTGTTAGACTGCAGCGAGGATGAAAGCAGATGAGCTTTTTTTAGGACTCAGCTGAAACACTCTTTAAGATCCACTCTCAGCAGTGCTTTGAGCTGAGCTGGTGGCTTTGATCCCGAGTGCAGTGGGAGAGCTCGCAGGAGCTCTTGTAGCGCTGCAGCGGCGAGCAGAGGGCAAACAGGAGATTTTGAGCTAATAACAGCGTTCCCAAAGCGATCACAACTGTTTTGGAGGATTTCTGTAAGTGAAGGCAGCAAATGGGAAGGGCTGGATTTTTAGCCAGCTGGTAACCAGGTGTTGGATGTGTCTTAAGCTGTAACTCCATGGCAGAATTTTGAAAACATCGCATTCCTTAAAAGACCTGATTTTGGAGGTGGTGTGAGTGCTGTCAGTGGCAAAGCCTATGGAAGCTCCTGCAGCAGCAGCAGCCCCTGAGCAGCCAGGGGAAATGCCAGCATGGCTGCTTGGAGATGGGCCCTCCAGCCCAGGGGTCTGCACTCTTGGGGACGAGCTGTGGGTCACCTAGCTCAGGCTGTGACCCCTCTGACAGCCGGATCCTTGTCACCTTCCCACCCTTACAGGATCAGCCCTTTTCCAGCCGGATTACAGGACTGGCTGGAAATGCAGACAACTCATGGTTTCGGTGTGAGTCACAGAAGGTTTGGTGGCTTTTCTCTCTGTGCTGCTCCAGGCTTGGGGCTGAAGCGGTTAGCTGGCAGCGTCAGCCTCCTCGCCCCGAGGAAGCGGATCTGCAGCCCTTGTATCTGCGGAGAGAAGTTTGGATGTGTCCTGAGCAGGCTCAAGGGGAGCAAGTAAGAGTCCCAAGAGTTATTTTGAAGACCTTTTTCCTCCTTTTGAGCAGGAAAAGAGACCCCTGAGGTGGGTGGTGGGAAGGCTAGGTTTCCTGGGGACCCCCAGTTAGGGGGGGATCTGGTCTGGGGTGCCAGGGCTTGGTGCCTGCCATGCTCCTGGCCCCGAGGCAGGCAGAGCCGCTCACTTCTCCTGGAGAGCGCAGAGTCCTGCCAGACTCGCTCCCCTCCACCGGCAGGAGTTCCTGCCCTGCCGGGTTTGCAGGGAGAGGCCGGTTTTTAATTAAGCAGACTGTTACAGCTGGGGGACACAGCCAAATGCTGGGGTAGATGAACCCTTCCTTGTGTCGGGCCAGCATAGGACCTCGGCTGTCCCTGCCTGCGTTGTCTCATGCTGTTGGGGACAGAAGCAGCAGTTCTGGTATGCAGAGGGTTGTCCCAGAGGTCATGTAACATCTGGGAGGTGAGGGGAAGCCTGACTGGGCTACGGTCATAAAGCACTTTAGACAGGAAATGTCTTTCTGTGTGCTACGTGCCGCTGCCTTTTATTTGGTGTGCTGTGTTTGAGGGAGAGCACAGTGCTGTGCCGAGGCGGGGACGCGCAGCTCAGTCCCCCCGCACACAGGCACTGCTGTCAGACATGTCCTCCCCTCCCTGGTCCCCTGAACCATGTGCCCAGCCAGCCACGCAGGTGAGCCCTGAGTGCCCGCGGGGCTGGGATGGGTCCTGGTGCTCCCACTGACCAGCTGCGCTGGACGGGCTCTCCCACGTGGTTTGCTCGGGTACCACTGTGTCTGGGGTCCACAGAGTTTGCAGCATCTTCCAGCTCTGTGGCAGGCAGTGACCATGCAGGAGTCCAAATGTCCCCCATCCTCTGCTTTGTAACCCTCCCTGTCTTTCCTTTGCCCATCACCGTCCTGAGAGCCCCGTCCCCGGCCAGAGCCCACCAGGGACGGGCGCCTTGGGCTCAGCTGGCTCTTCCAAGCTCCCCACTCAGACTCATGCCACCTTCACCAGGCTTCCACATCCTCCAAGACTGTTCCCAGCCTTTGAAATGCTGATCATACCCCTTAGTACTCCAAGGCTTAGAGGCTTGCAGCAGTTGTAAACTGTGGGAGCTGTCTTTTGTGTAAAGCACTATTGTTTTATTTCGTTTGTACTAAAAATAGCTGGGAAATGCTATCAATGAATAGCTATGGAACCACGTCCTGAAGCAATGTGAAATATCTCAGGGTGAACCTTTGCAATGGGCACCACCGACGTCTTGCCTGGGAGCCCAATGACCCCAGCACCACTTCTCCAGCTTCGGCATCAGTTTGTAATGTCAACATAACCCTCTGGTATAATAGCAGCCCTGTCATTTATGCTTACTTATCAGCCTATTTATATCTCTAAGCAAGCCCATTATTTATTGGGATAAAATTGGATACCCAGAAAGGTTGAAGTCTGCACAGGGTCAGGAGGAATGCAAATACCCATTTTCTAATTCTGACACTAAAAGCCTCCTAAAGGCGAAGGCTGTCAGTACTATTAGCAGACATTACTGCGCAATGGGAAGACAATTACTGTGGGAGAACCATTTCTCCTGGGCTTAATGATTCACCAGCACGTGTGAGTGCCATTAATCCCCAAGGGAGCGGGGGCAGCTGGCATCATGAACATGCTATTCCTCACTCGAGCGTTGCAGCGATGCTGTAGAGAGGTTCTCCCCTTCTCTGGGTATCTCAGAAGATACCCTGAGAGGGTGCAGGGCTGCTCTGCAGCTTATGGGGGCCAGGCACTTGAGTCGGACCACACTTTGGGCTTTTCCAGTGATACCTGCTACTCTGCAATGGGAAACCTTGCTCACCTGGTGGGGTCTTCACCATTGAGCAAAGACTGTTGATGCAGCAAGAGCCATCCCATGCAGAGTCAGGAGAGAAGCTCAGCACGTTCACTTGCTTTTTCGGTGTTCAGGAAGCTCCTAGACCCTCTGTGGTTCCCCACAGGAGAGATCACAGATAGGCTTCGTGGAGAAAGCATCTCGAACCCTCCCCTAACGGCAGCACTGGCTGTGTCGCAGCCCCTGTACTGGCTGCTGGGCTTTGCTGGGGGCAGCGCCTGGGGACGCTCCTCTCTGCCTTTGTGGCCATGGGGCATCCCGGCTACGGCAGCCGGGTCCTGCACGAGGCTGTTCTGTGCCAGCTGGTCCAACATGCACGACACAAGCTGGTGTGGGCTGTGGAGTAGTCAGTTTGTAATGGAAATGCTGCCTGCAGAGCTCCCTCTGCTCCTGAGCAACACTCTGAAACTCCTGTGCCTTCTATTATATGGTTTGTATGAAATCATAGGTGATTTCTGAGCATAATAGGCACAATTAAAGGTATGATGATACACAGAGGAGCTTACACCAGGGCTGCAAACTGAAGAGATTCTCCTTCCCAGCAAAGGCTTGCACATTGGATTTACTGACTGCCTTTGCAGAGGGAAGGTTTATAAGAAAAAAATAAATAAAAGGCCTTTTTTCCCCCAAGCTTGAAAAGCCTAGAAAAAATCTGTGCTCATTTGTTATTTATTGCCACAAAATATTTGTCTGACAGTTGTAATGACTGCTAGTACCTCCAATGTGTCTTAAAGCTTAATTGCTTGAACTTTTCTGTTAGCAATGAGATAATGCAATGACCTTCTTGCATCAACAATTAACTTATCCCATAGCAGCTTGTGGTGCCTGCTGCCTCCTCCTTCAGCTCCGTGTGCTCGGGAAAGGCCATTTGCTGGCTGTGCCGCACTCCTGCGAGCCTCCACGAGGCACAGCAGGTACAGCGGAGCTGCGGCATGGGTGGTGATGGAGGTGAGGAAACCCAGGGGAGGAGTGGCTGTGGGGACCAGGAGGGCTAGCGGTGACTTAAGAGAGACATAAATATGAAGAGTTAAAACAGCATGAGTCCTTCTGCCAGAGCGATCTGCCCAGTGAGCGGAGAAGTGCCCATAGGCTGTTTTTTAGGCTTTCCCTGGCAGAGTGCCATTGGGGCAGGTAGAGAGCCGAGATGCTGCTGCCTTTTGACACGGGTCGGCTGAGGGCTGTGTATGCAACAGGGCACCCTCCTCGCCCTGTTGCAAGAGAAGGTCTTGCTCACCTGAACGCCCAGGGTGACCGGGTGCTCACACAGCCCCTGCAGCAACTTGATCTCGGGGCTCCTGTGTTAACAGCAAAGCCACGGGAAGGAGGAATTGCCCTCTAGCATGCTCCGCAAGGCAGCATGCCACAAAATTAATTACCCTCAGACTAGTTTTAGCCCTCCTGTAAAATACATTTTGTGTCTAATCTCAGTAACGCAATGTCTCTTTGCCACCAGCCTGGCAGTGTGTTTCACTGCTGATGAGTAACGAGAGAAGCCTCGCTGTGGCAGCGAGAGCAGCCCCGGTTGGCAGGCACATATGGTACCCTTTTTCTGGAGACATATTTTCCCCCCCGTCAGGCTGTTTTGAGCTTCCTTAACCTGAAATCACCAGCACTTGTTTTACAACGCATCACGCGCTGGGTGAGATGCCGCCTCTCTGGCTCTCTAGCTGGGTGGACGTGCCCCAGGGATGATGTGCGAGGCTGAGCTTGGGGTCCAGCCCTGGCTGCCCACAGCCCAGGGGTACGTACGGGGCTCACACCCCTTCAGGAAAGCCTTCAGCCCGCAGTCAGAGGCTCACTGGCACGTCTGCCCTCCAGAATGAGCCACGAGAACTGTAGACCAGGACAGGGTTCATTTCTCCTTGTGGGTACCTACAGCCCATTTAAATCTGTTTAAACCAGTCTGCAGAGAGGAGCATCTCTCCCAGCTACCCACAAAGCAGCCAGTGCTTTGCTCCTCATGTACAGAAAACCAAAGAGTCTTCATTTCTTCACCAAAGGAAGGCAGAAGAAATATTATTGCTTATGGGGAACCTTTGCTGAGCAAGGAAAGACAAGCTTTTATGCGTTGAATCAGGCTGAGTTAGCTAATGAGCAAGCCAAGCCCTGAGAGAGGCTGCAGAACCAGCAAAGCCGCTGTGCACCCGGAGCTGCCGGGCAGAGGCTGCCTCTGCTCCCCGCTCCCCGCACCCCGTGCCAGCTCTGCCTCCGGCCGTGCAGCGTCCCCAGCCTCTGCGCCCTGCCGCTGCCTCCTGGGTGCTCCTCGCCAGCTCTGCTCACTGTCCCCTGCCCTGAGATGATCCCAACCACAGATTACTATTTCGTTCACGTTTCGGTATAGGGGGAGGTTGTAGCATCCGCCTTTCACTCCCGTCCTTGTTCCAGAATGAGTCACTGGCATGAAGGAGCTGAGCAACAGGCAAGAGGATAATCTGCCTTGTGATGGTGATTCAGGCTCTGCGGGGTGGTGACAGAGCGAGCAGAGCTATTGTTCCTCCTCATCAGCTGATGACAAAAGCATTCTTACCCTTCTTATGACATTTCATTGTAGAAGAAGAAAGATGAACAAAGTGATGTGTAAAACAGTGATGAGTGATGTCCCTGCTTCAGGAAACACCCTCTGGTTCTCTCAGTCTACCCTGAATGCCAGCACAACTGTATACCACAACCAATACCACAATCGGCCAGCCCCTCTCTTGCTCAGGGACACCCTTACTGCACCACCAGTCCCAGGAGCAGCTCAGTGCACAGGAGGGATGGAGCTGGCCCTGCACGCAGAAGGGATGGGAGCTAGCTCAGGACGTGCAGATGGAGGAGCGCTCTGCTGGGGCAGCCTGGGAGTGCCGCACCAGCTGCTGGTGCGGAGTGCATCAGCAGATTCCTGCATCTGTATGTCACCCAGCATCACCTCAACCAAGTGGTTTATTAGGCACATGGCACAGTCATGCACTGAGAAGGTGATCTGGGGTTTGAACGGCTTCTACGCGAGGGACGGTTCAGTAGGTTGGGACAGTTCTACAGACAGCGAAAACGCACGACCCAGGGAGAGTATTACAGAATTCTACGGAGTGCTGTGACAAATAGGGAACAGCTATGCTCTGGCTTTTCTCATATGAGCTTTGGGGGCATCAGGTGAAACTAGCAGAAGCCTGTTCACAACAACAAATGGGGAGATACTCATTTACAAAATTAGTAGCTAAGTTGTGAAACTCTTGGCTGCATGGCATAGAGGCTACTAAAATTTTGCAAGGATTCAAAAAATGATTGATTGGATTCATGGAAGAAAACACTTAGTGGCCACTAATTCAAATACAATCCCACTATGAAGTGCCTAAATCAAGTGCCAGCAGATGTGGGGAGGACATTCAGGAATCATTTTTGCAAGCTCCCCGAGACACTTACTCTTCCCTTGGCACGCACTGACAAGATGCACCACTGGTCTGACTCACTGGAACTGTTTCCATGTCTTTTCGCCCAACATATGTGTGAAATTTATAGGTTTCTGCATAAGTAATATGTGGACTTTGAAAAAACGCTGCCTGATCAGTTACTGCTCAGAATCCTCTGGATGGCAAAATTAATATGAAGCTGAACTGGGAAAGCTTAAATCAGCATTTACTGACTTTACCATTTTCTTCTCCTGATTCTTTACATTTGCATTTTAGATGAAGTCCTAGGAGCTGTGTGTAAGATTAATGCATGATTGATAGCAGCTTCAGGATATTCAGGCAGCAGTAATAAGTCTATTATTGACAGTGAATATTCATAGGAGTAGATCAGCTTGGAGGATTAAAAGACACATCCTAGAGGGGTGGATACAATGAAAATGGGGGCAATCAAATAAATGAAGCAGAAAAGGTGTAGCTTTATTGGCCCTTTAGAGCCACTGTCTCCGAGTCTCCTTCAGTTCATAATTACTATTGCCGGAAGATAACAGCTATTAGCGGTGGCTACAGATCCCTGGGCTCTTTGAAGTCCTGAACAATAGACCACAGGAGGTGCTACGGGACCTTCTTCATCTTTTCCCTAGTCTACACCATCCCTGGGTCACGCAAACCACTGACGGCTGTTTCCATCAGCAGCGTTGCCAGTCGCCTCTGATCGCAGCCACCCTTGTGATAGCTTCGAGGAATAGGTTTCATTTTGGTAGAACAGAAATTGTTTGTTGCCTGATCATATCAAAACAACCGTGAGGGAGGCAGTCGCTGTATCTGCCGGGGCTGACGGGAGAGGTGAGCTGGTTTGGGCAGCACCAAGATCTCGCGAGGGAACTTTGTGTCCCCCCACCCCCCGACTGTCTGGTTCAGCCCAGTGGCAGCAGCACCCCAAAGCCCAGGCTGGGTGCGCCTTGGCCACAGCTTTGCATCTGTGTGAAATAAAGCATCAGGCTCATCCTCAGATCCAACAGGCACAGTGAAATGCAGAGGGCACAGAAGGACAGCACTTACTTCTCAATTAATCCTGCAATCTCATAATAAAATCTCAAAATTAAAATCAACATGTCTCTTTAATTCAAGTCTGTTTTCCTTAATTGCCAGTGACTTACAAAGACATTCATCCTGTACACAACAAGAGCCACAGATACATTTTAATTTCTCCATAAGATAAAACCACCATTTAACTGTTTGCCATGTGGTTTTGCTCTAATTTCATACCATTAAGATGTTAAAACGCAGCAGCCCCATTTTCGCATGCTGCATGGGTACAAGCAGATGTTTTGTCGGCTTGCCCACTGCCAGCTGATTTCATCTGTCTTATCTAGGGCTTTGCATCACCAGTAATAAATGATTCATGCTGAGCATGGGGTTTTTTATGCTTTTCATGCGCAGAAACCATAGGAAGGGATGGAGTTCTCCCTTCCTATGTACCTGACACCTGCCAGGTGCTGCTCAGGACTTGCTGCACCACTTTTGTACAACACCCTTGCTCTGGCCGAGGAGGCTGCACGAGTGCCTTAGTGGGTGGGGAGATTGGTTTGGTCTCTTTGCAGGTGTTCTCTGAATTAGCCAGCTCTGAACATGAAGGCAAAACCACCTTCTCCTTGTATCTCAGAAAGTAGGTCAGGAGGAAATTCATGGATCCTCAAATCTGATCGCTTATTATCTCAAGCAACCACATGATGTAATCCCTTTCATAAACAGCGGGGCTTGGCCCGCACTATTTCTGTATGGAAGCTGCTGCAAACACCCACAGTTCTGATGGATAGAAACCTTTTTTTAGAAAAAAAAAAAAAGTATCACTGCCCAAGTTTTAATTGAGGCCAGATGATATCAATTTGTTCCTGTAGCAACACCAGCCTAGACAGCTCCTCTCACGCCCAGCTGCTCAGGTACCTGGTAGTATATAATCACTTCTGCTCTTAGCTTTACTTTCTTAAATGATGGTGTGAGACTGGTGGGGGCTTATCTAGACCACCAGTTTGTTGGCCAGGTGAGTACCTGATGTGGTGACAGCAGTATGATGCAGTGCTGTAAGTACCATGAGAGGTAGGAGAGGGCTCTTTAGCAGCCAGAAGTGGAACTGCCCCATCTTTGTCTAATGGAGAGGCAGCAAAGAGTTTCTGACCCCTAAACTTGTGCTTTGCTGTAACCAGAGCAAGGTCACCCTTTGAACAGTGTCAATACAAATCTCTTGCGTGAGTGACCTCATCTTAGACCTTGCCATTTGATTTACTTCCTCTTGCTGTGTCCCGGGGGGTGATAGAAGGCACCTAACTTCAGCCTCGCTTTCTACTTCAGCAGATTTCAGTGTTTCCTGAGATGCTGCAAGAAACTCTGAAACAAGCCCTCTGGGTTTCTAGGCAGTTTCTCCTCAGCCCTGTCTCTAGGGCTGGGTTTGGCTCTGTGCTGTGAGCATTGCCTGTTTCACCAGGGTCTCCAAGCTGGAGATGCTTGGTGAATCTCTGGCTCGCTGCCTGTCCCATGTTGCACCCCAAAAACTTTCTAAGCCTGACAGGTTCAGGTCCTTGCCGGGAAAGGGCTGCAAGGCGCCAGAGCACAGCAGTGCTGGCAAAGCCCCTCTGGCTTCTGGGGAGGGACACACAGGGTGTATGGCTCTTCTACAGCCAGCGGGCAGTACCCATGTTATGCATGCATGTCTTTGCAATGTGCAAAGCTGGAGTTTGTGGGCAGAGATGTATTGTAGTGACAGGGATACCTCCCTTGCCTGAGCCTCCTCTCTGCCTCCCTGGACCAGCTGGGTCCCATCCTGCCCTGCTCTTGCTCCAGCCCCTGCACTGGGGGCTGCCTTTGTGACAGCTCTGCTCCATCCCTGCTGAGGAGCAGAGCTGTTAAGGAGGTAGAAAACAAGAGCCTCACCCCCAGCCATATAGCCCCAAATCTTGAAAAATTCAGGATAACACAAACCTTTTGTTGGAAGCCACTCATCCACCACAGCCTTGACTTTCAAGGTGAATCTACCTGTGTTTAGCCTGGAAAACCATTCTCCTAGCCATCTGACATGATGTGAGTTCATGGCTCTGCTGGAAATCCTTGCTGTCAAACTTGCTCTCCAGGATGGCTGTTGCCTGGCCTCCCCTTTTCCTTTCGCCTCTGCTGTGGTTATTTCCTTGCTTAACTGTTCATTCCCAGCAGCCTGTGCCTTTTCCCACACCCACCATTGTTGTTCTAGAGAAAAGTAATTAAAACTGCTTCCTTCTTGCAGACCTGGAAGACCTCTAGTTCTGCCCCAGCATCAGTGTGCCACAGCCTCACTTCTTTCCTTGCTCTCGGTTGTTTTTATGACCAAAAATCCCAGTGTTATTTACTGATTAACTCTTGCTGCAAGCCCAGCGCTGCCCACTGCTCCACCTCTCCATCTGGCTCTGGGCTGGGCAACTTCACAAGGCTCCCTCCCCCACTAGCTGGAAGTGGCTGTGTGGATTTTTCTGGTGCTACCAGCATGTCTGTTTTCCTCTTTATTTTGGGTTCAGTTTTCCCTGGGCTGTGCAGCCTGGAGAGCTGTTTGGCTGCTGCTGGTGCTCCAAACCACCCCTGTGGTCTGGAGCTGCCTGTAATTCTGCTGTGTAAGAGGTCTCCCCGCCTCCATGTTACTCTGAGTTTTTCCTGCTCCTGTTGCTTTGCCAAAAGGCTGCCGTGCCTGAGGAAGCAAGAGGTTCACCCTCTTGTCCCAGAAAGTAGGATGTGGCAGGACATCGGTGACCCTGCTCTGTGTTGGAGCTGGCTTGGGGCAGGTGCTGTTGGTGGCCTGCGAGGTAGTTGAGTATGGGCAGGTCTGTGGGTGGATGTTTGCTTGGAGGAGATAGGTGAGGAGCTGTTGGAAGGGGTCTGGGCTGTGATATGGTTTATTGCTGGCTAGCAGCCAGGCTGGTCCAGGCAGCAACTTGCCCCTTTGGCAGCCCACGCTTGTTAACATTCCCCTTTTTAACCCTCTTCATCAAGATGTCTAGGTCACCTCTCTGATTTCTCTGCACTCTGTGGACTCATGCTTTCTGATGAGTGGTACAAAGCTGGTTTTTGCTGAAGTGTTTGAATGCTTTGAGATGTTGCAAACACTACTGCTGCCCAGGTGTGAAGCGTTGCTCTATACCAGCATGGGGGGAGGACTGCCCCAGGTCTGGTCCTCCACTGTGGCTCCATCAGAAATCTGCCTCCGGTGATGGTGTGGAACATGCTAGGCTGACAGCAAGCATGCTGGAGGACAGAACTGGTGTTCAAAATAATCTTGACAGAATGAAGAAGTCTGCAAATCTACACTGTATGTCTGCAGTAGGCTTGTAGAAACAGAAACTTTACTTGGGCTTTGCTGACATCCATTGCTGTCAAATGCCTTTTTGTCTTTGCCTCAGCCCTCCTGCATTGCTGTAGATGCTGTCCTGCAGGCAGGAGAACCTGCCCCTGCTGGCAGCACGAGAGCTGTCGGGGGGGTATAGTGTAGTTGGGTGTCTTGTGCAACCACCATGAGATGGCACAGGTGTTGCCTTTTGCACAACTTCTGAGTTTGCTCTTTTCACTGCCCTGGTGAAGACTCCTGTGTTTCCTGACGCTGTTTTGGCTTTACTACAGCTCTCACCCTTCAAAATGCCCTGTTAGTTCCTGGTTGCCCGTCACCTCCCAGCTCAATGAACCAGACCCTCATTAGCTCCTGTCCCCTGCTGCTTTTTCCCACTCTTAATCCTTCTCTGAGCTGACAAGCAAAGCACAGTGAAACAGTGGCTAGGATATGCTCCAGAAATAATGCTTCCCTTTTAAGCCTTTGGTAATTCTCTTCTCTTTGGCCTTTCCCCAAAACTTCTGCTTATCTTAGCCTAGTTGAGACCACAGCCTTCCCTATATTGAATACTAGAACCGGTTGCCAGAAACCTCCCTGTTAAAACCATCAGCACTTATATTTTCCATCCTGCATAAGTGAGGAACACAAGGACAAATGACATCTATTCTGATTGCAGTCAAGCTGAAGGGGGGAATTCTGTACCGTAAGGCAATTATGTACCATGTATGTCCATGAGCTCCTCAGCGCATTTGCTGGCTGGTGTGCAACCAGAAAACAGGATGGTCGTCCTGTGCATGTGGGGTGCCAAAGGACTGCAAGTGGCTTTACCAGTTGTATACATTGAGTTGTCTTTACTTGCTTCCATTTGAGGGCTCACAGTCTGGGGCTGAGGTTTTTTGTCAGCCTTCTGGCTTACACCTCTTTGAGCGGGTGTCTCTCCTTCTGATGGCCCCCAGCAAGGGGACTGCTGGTGAACTTGCTTTTGGCAGGAAAAGTTAACAATATAATTTCAGTTCTGGAGAATTTCCTGGCAGGGTGTGTGGGTGCTTGAACCCTGACAAGGTTATTAAGTCTCCAATGAGTGGAAAAGCGGGCACTATCTGATGAGGCTGATGTTGGTGTGATAGGCAAGCTGAGCTTATGTTCTCCGAGATGCTATGGAGGGGCCCAAACCAGCATCCTCAAACTTTAGAAGAACCTTTGTCCATATTAAATCTGGCCCCTTTATCAGCTTTGAGTTTACCCTGAACCCCAGATTTAATTGCTTCCATGCTTCTGCAGATCTGTTAGCTTGCAGTTGTATATTGCTCGGAAAAAAATATTGCAAAAATCAGCCTGTGAGTTACTCAGCTCAAAGGCTTTGGCTCATTCTCATTCAAAAGCAATGTGTGCTGACGAACATCAGCGCAGAAACTGAGCAGAGACCTGGGGAGTGATAATTCATTACAGATGGGGCTGTGAGGCAGGAGAGGGGCAGCTTTCCCTGGAGGGGATGCTGAGTTAGAGCCCTAAAGGGAGCAGCCTGGGGGAGGGAGGGGGAGTGGAGCACTGTGTGTATTCTAAAACTTTGAGGGTTTCTGTAGAATTTTTGCAGCTCTGGTATTCAGAGAGTTGCCAATTTCTGCTCATTCACTTGGGTGTCTTATCAGTTTTTTGCAATACCGTCTTATGTGGAGTGCTGCTTTGCTTAAAGAATATTGATGTAGTATTGATGTAATAGTGACAACTTTATTTTAAAGTATTCCTGTTGCATCTTCTTACATATGCTAATCCAGGAATGTCCTTTATTACATGGAGAATCCAGTGATGGTGCCTCTGTGCCATGTGGAATCCTGTTCCTGCACAATCATTACTTCCATGCTTTTGAGTTCTCATTCTCTTCAATGTCTGATGTGTGAGGTAGGAGAGAAGGGGGAGAAATGAATAAATTGGAATAATGAGGAAGAAAATTTGCTTTATTTGCCTTCAGAGTTTTGAACAGCCTATATGTAAGCCTTTTTGATGAAACCCAGAATGTACGAGTGCTAGTTGTCAGCAAGGAACAGTATTAATAGACAATTGCAAAATATTCTTTCCACAGGAAAGGGCCTTGCAGCCTGAGGGAATATTTCCACAGTTTTCCAATGGCTCTGGTCACTTACAACGGGTTTTCTCTATTTTATGCAGCTGTGGTCTGGCACCTTGTATGACAGGGAAAATTTTCAAGTTATGCTTCGCAGACAGTGGGTTATTTAATAAGTCCTGTACAGACAGAATAATAGCTGCCTGTGTCTCTTTTTGAGTGGGAACAATTTCTTCCTCAGAACAGAGGCTTTGAATATCTTTGTTTTTTCTAAACACAGCATGATTCTGTCCTCTCTGATGTGTGAAAACATGCAATGAGTCTTTCTACCTCTGCTCTTAGCACACAGGACAAAGCGTAAGGGCTCCTGGATTTTGTTTTCAGTTGACTCCTGTAGAGGTCAGGTAGTCAAGTCCTCTAATCCTTTTTGTGCCTCTATTTATGGCTGTGACACTTGACTACTTCCCACATGTGTCTTGAAAATAAGCACTGCGGAAATTGGGATTCTTGTGTTAAAGGTATAAAGAGCAAACAACTGCTGCTTTCTCATTGTGCTGGTCTGGGAAGGGGCGCGGTGCCGGGGAAGGATGGGTTTGCACGCAGCAGCAAAGCGGTGTGTGTTCAGAGCTGATGCTGGCCACATGTATCGTGCTTATAGGGTGCAGGTCGGGGACGTTTGGTTCTTAATACTGACCCTCACCAAGGTCCTCCGTCTTTGCCAGCGTGTTTGGACATGCAATGGTGGTAGCATTTTCCATCCATCTGTACTGCCGTATTAATACACAATGAATGGTGAAACTATGCACTTAAACCACTGAAAATCCAAAGCAAAACATCCTCAAGGGTGTCCAGTTTCACCTGGTGTCAGAAAGGGAGTTTCTAAATCAACACTGGTGCTGCTTGTCTAGAAAAAAGAGCAAGTTAATTATTCCCTGCCTGACACAGAACTGGTTCTACGTGATTTGCAGATTCTGATCCTTGTCTCCTTAATCTGCCTTTTTTCTCTCTCACCACCCACACAAAGCTTCTCTTTCTACCTACTTCTTGCTCCTGCGTGATGATACTAGTTATTACCTCCATTCATCGTGCCAGGCTCAAAATATTCTCTGACATCAGTCTCCTGCCGCAGCTGATGGAAGCAGCCGTGTGGTGCTGGGCTCCTGGGGAGAGCAGCCCACAAGCCAGCGGCTGTCCTGACCCGCTGCATGGCCACAGGCATCGACAACCTGCAAGATCTGTCCATCCACCAGCACAGCTGTCGCTGCTGTGCCCAGGGCACTGTGGAGAGTGTGTTCTGCAGGCAGCACAGCTGTATTGTCTTAGACAGGGAAAAGTGGCAAAAAATAAAGTTACTTGACTAGCAGCCCAGGAGAAAGCCTTATTTTGTGGATTCTGTTCAAACCTAATCCCAGAGAACCCTCCTGACTTCCAGTAAAGACTTATTTTTGTGAAAATTCCTTAAAAGACCTCAGTGCATTGCTCCTCTATGTATCTTTACCTGGAGGAGTGTGTTGGTATCTGCACAAATATGCACAGGTACAGCAGCAAACAAATTTCAATATGAATAAAAGTCATATAGTTTTTGTATATATGAATTTTTGCTGACCTGTTTTTCAGTCAGAGGGCTGTACTATAGGCTGTGGCTTGGACAAACCAGATAAATCAGAAAAAGCCCTTACTGTGGATTATATAAAGGCATTTTCCATGAAAAAGCCATGTCAGAGAAGAACATTTCTAACAACAGATCATTCTGCAGCTACTGTCTGTGCTTGGAACAGCTAAATAAGCGTGTTTTATCCAATACCTACAGCAACTCAGAAAATGTATGTCACCTGCAAAACAATCTTAAGATACAGGATGGTCAGACCAAGCTCCAAGAGCAAGATGCTGATGGCACTGTGTTGGAACAGCTTCTCTATGCTTCCAGAGAAGAGGTGTGATGCTTCTGGGTTTACACTAAAGGACACCCTTGTTTGCAGATGCTTTAACTTTAGAAGAAACTTCTAACCTGAAAGAATCAGAGGGAAAGGGGACGGAAGAAGGATGCAAACAGACAACAAAGGATACTGCTATGGGAATCCAGGTGTACAATCTGTACTGCTGTTGGTCCCAAAGAACCATCTCTGGATCAGGGAGATGTTTTTTTTTTTTTTGGGGGGGGGGGGGGAAGACTAGGTTAGTCTGGACTATGGAGTGAAGCCAGGTCTTGACTCAAATTTGTTTGTTTGGAGACTGTGTGCCAATTGCACAGTCTCCTGACCTGGGTCCCAAATTGGCTTCGTACACCTAAAAGCGTCCCTCTTCAGAGGTGATGAGCCCCTCAGCTCCTGTGTTGTGGTTTGGGTTGGACTGGCCACTGAGGCGAACAACAGATGCTCTCCCCCACCACTCATTTCAAGGTTTAATGGCTGGGTGGGGTTTTGGGGCTTGGGTTTTTTATGGCTGGAACACTGAGCCTCATGTTTCAGGTATTATTACCACTTACTTAATGAAGTGGGCTTTCAAGGTGCTACTTCTAATTATTTCAGTGTGAACCAGAATTATCCGGTTCTGTTTTTCAATGTCAACTGATAGAAAAGCTATTGCATGCACTCATGAGGTACTCATTCTTGGTTTGTGTTTCTAGGACGAAGTATATCGGGAAGCTTTTGGTGATTCAACTCAAAGCTGTTTCTCTACCCGTTAGCTTCTCATGTGCACTACAGACCAGAGTCAAGTCGCACTGATTTTGCCAAGGAATTGCTTCTTCAGACAAAAATTAAAAGGGGAACTGGGGCTAGGACTCAAAGTTATTAATGTGAATTTGCATATGAAAATTTGTTTTTCGTAACTTTCCACATCACAAAAACTTCCCACTGGAGAAATAGGTCACTTGACAAAAATCACCTATTAGAATATTTTTCTGTTTCTCTGGGAGACTTAGTAGTTCGGTATTGTACAAATATTTTGTTATTAATTCAGCTGGCACTGTAATGAGTTAAAGCATTGTTGGAGTAAGCGCACAAGAAGGGGGGAAAAAAAACCAACCCCACAAAGATGCCTGATGAAACATGCAATTCTGTGAATACAGTTACTAGAGGAGGCATAAATATAAAACTAAACTTCCTAAACTAACCTAAACTTAGGTTTTTATTATTTTGCAAGATTGTTCTTTTACCAAGAAGGACATACGCATATCAGTTTGTTACCCAGATGTTTCCAGAGGCCTCTGCCAAGGTCATTCCTGCTGAGTGCAGACAAGTGATGCATGGAATTAACGGGCAGCAGAACAGAAAAATGCTGCGGTGCTTCCAGGGGAAGATGATTACCCTGGACAAACCCTTGCTCTGCCCCAAATGCTGCATGTGCATCTGCCTACTGGCTCCTGAAAAAGAAGCAAATGTTTGTCTTCCAAGAAGCGTTTATGTAACTGCTGCTCTAAGTGAAAGAAAGCTTGTCAGCGGTTTAGAAACGAAGCTGCAACTTCTATTTTCCCCCTACCCTAGCCTTCTGTGAGAAAGGTTCGGGCCTGTTTGGGGAAGCCGGCAGCTCGCTTTGGTTTCTGGCAGTTGCTGTTGCTCATCTTCCCCCCACATGTTCTTTCCCCAGGGAGGCCAGCCACAGCTGATGGGACCCTCCATCCTTTGTCCCATGACAGGCTGCAACAAGTACAGTACAGAAATGCAGAGAGGTGATATCTGCTGAGTTCCCTTGTGTTATTTTTCCCTATTGAAGCCTTCTGGCACTCGAGCTCCTCTCTGCCTTGGCGTTCAAGGCAGACTCCTGAAGGGTGAGTGCTGCTCTGCAGCAATGGCTGGGACAGCAGTGTCTCTGCTCCGATACTTCCCTAGCTCTCTAACTAGCACTTTGTCAGGTCTGGATGCAGTGTCACAGTGGAAGCTTTTCTTCTCATCACTGCTGCATCCTTGCCAAAATTGTTGCTTCCCCAGGCCTGAGCTGTTTGGCAGTTTCACTGTGACCATAAGGGATGGAGACCATCAACCAGCAGGAACTGGGGCATTACCAAGAGGCAGGGTTCAGGAGGTAGGAAACCTGTCCCAGATCGCTGTCTTTATAGGTTGGGAGCAGAATTGATCTAATTATTTCAGTGTGACTTCATTCTTTTGCCTGGGAGAGCTAAAGCTATGTGTGGTATCACGGGCATAGTCAACTCTGGCAGGTGTGGGGGGCCTTGGGGGACACAGCTTGGGACTGATCCTTGGACTGAAGGGCTTAAAGGCAGGGAATAACTGAGGATCGAGTCCTACAGGCACACACAGTTTGGTGGCCAGAGCTGTCCACAGTGAGCTGCCCCACCGCAACAGCAAAACAACCTGCTGCTCAGGCCCTGCAGATAATCTCTCATCAGCATCATAAACCAAAGGCAGCCTCTCCGTTTCTGCCCTGTGCGATCAAGACCTGCAGAGACCTGGTGCGGGCAACACCAGGAAAGGCTGAGGAAAGCTCAGCTCTCCTTCCGGAGCATGGCAGCGGTGCCAGTATTACTCGCGAGGCTTTGCAGAGAGGTTGCTGAGCTCCAGGCACTGCCAGCTCCCAGCTCCAGGAGCAGTGCAAGAGCCCTGTGCTGTCCTGACAAAAACCAAACTGGTTGAGCAGTGCTAGGTGTCCCTGTAGCTGCCTAATAGAGCAGGCATGCTGATTTTTTTTTTTTTAAATTATTGTTACTGAACACTGCATTATAATGTTCAGCCTCTAAAAGCACTAGTGCTGGTGGAGCAAAAACCAGAGGGAATGCTGCTGCTCTCCCAATTGCCATGGCATGGCAGGGATGGGTGCAGGACTATTTGGGGTCACACAAAATGGCCTCGTTTAGAGCAAACGCCTTTCTGCATATTAATGTCCTTTGTAGGACTGTGCTTCTTAGGCTCAGTTCTGTAATTCTGAATTGCAAAGGCACATCCATGACTAACCACCTCTACGTAAGGCTAAATTATGATAGTAAAAAGCTTTCCAGTTACTAGCCTGACACAAAGCACTGCACCACTAGCAGGCAGCAGCAGGTTTAAATGAGCTCTGCAGGCTCACAGAGACAAGAAGGTTGCTACAAAGGGGGCACAGCTTTTGGATAAGGAGTGGACAGTGTGTATGACCACGTTAGTTAAATAATGATGGGAAGCAAGTGGCAAATATCCACAGTAAGCCATGGGGGAAGGACTAGGTGGGCAAAAAGCTGGATCTGTAAAGGAGACGCAGAGATCTCTGCACAGTTCCCACGCTTGTTCCAGACCAAGGATTGTTAATTTTCTGGCTATGCAATTAGCCTTGCTGTGAAAGCTCAGCGATGGATATTTTGCCATGTCCCTTGGGAACCTGGTTCATTAGTTTATAATTTTAATTAAAATTCTGCTGCTTAATTTGTTTGAACTATGGCACCACTCCAGTGAAGCCACTATTGTCTAGCAGAACAGAAGGACACACCTGATGCTGGCTGGCTCTAACCATTGCTGTGCATGGTCCCTAAGGAAAACCAGGAGGCTCAGGCATTTCTAGTGCTTACAGCACATGGCGTTTCTGGGAGCGTTTCCCTGATACGTGGCAGTTGCCACCTCCTGCACCCAGCCACTACACCTTTGGCTCCCCTTGCTGTTCCCATCCCTGATGAACAAGTCATTAACTTCCTTGGTGCTGCAAGACACTGGACGTGCCTTCAGTGGTGTGCGAGGCAGATTAGAGGTGCAAGGGGCAGAATGACAGCCTCAGTTTGCACAATCCCACAGTATGTTGCTGGTCGTGGAGATGGGAGAGAAAATTAACATACTGGTGAAGAACTCTCCCGCACACCTTAACTGGCGCTGCCTGGCTGATGCCCAGCCACATCTGTCAAAACCTTTGCTGGAGATTAACAGGGGAGAGATGTATTAAGTGCTCTGCAGAGCCTGAACAATGAAATTAACCTACAAGTGAGGAAACAGCCTGTGCCAAGAGATCTTATCTTCCATGAATGAGCTGGATACAGAAGGGCTCCTGGCTTTTATGAAAGGCAGGGAACTTAAGCTTCTGTTTTATGAGCCAAGAGAGTTGACCACCGTGAAGCAACGTCTGTGTCATTAACTTGGCTAGACAGCCCAGGATGTGTCAGGACAAGGGCGGTGACTAATGCTGCTAGAAATGCTCCTGAATTACTTGGGAGCAGCGGCTCCTGGAGCACCCGCTGTCACCGAGGACTCTGTCCCGGCAGCGGGGCTCCCAGCCTCTCCCTGGCAGTGCCGCAGGTACCATGGCTGTGCAAGCACTCCCTGGCCAATTTGTGCAGTACCTTGGCACAGTTTGAAGTGAAACCCTGCCCAAATGCGAGCGGAAAGAAGCAGGCAGCAAGAGAGAGGAGTGGCGTGTTTCTAGGGAATGGGATGACTTTGCTGGTGTGGGTGTCTCCGGGGAACTGCATCCACTACCCTGCCCTGTCTGCTGCTCTTCACAAATGAATCCCTTTTGATCTGGAAATGAGTTTGGCTTCTTGCCCATGCTGCCGAGGTGGTGAGAGGGCTGCTGATGCACGCCGGGCGTACCCCGGCCAGCCTGCGACACTGCTGTCGGTGGCTGAAATAGCCGTTTCCTCTCTTGTGCCTGTCTTCTGGTCTGTTTTAGAGAGGAACGAGATCTCCTCTGTTTTTCTTTTGCAGCTTGAACTATCCAGCCATTTAGTCCTTGCTGAAGCAAGGCTGGTTTCCTGGTGGTACTCTCTTTTGTGCCTGTTGAAATTAATCCAGCTCTCTTGAATGTAGGCAGCAAGAGCAAACTTCACTTCTTGTGCCAGAGACACAGAGAAAAATATGAAACTCAATGGCAGGCCCTTAAGGACCTGTGATAGTAATTCCTCTTTAGGCTCCTGCCTCTGTCAACACTGTTTTTCATTGCTTCCCTTGTAGCCAGTTCCTTCTGACTTTGTATCTTGTCTTTTAGCAGAAGCATCTTCAGTTTGCTAATCTCCCTTTGATGCCACGTCCGCTGCTTCTCTGAAGTCCAAAGGGATGAGCTCTAAGGGGCTTCCTTTGGCTTTCAAAGGAAGAAAGAACAAAGTCTGACAAAATTTCTCTTTGCAAAGACATTGTATTTTTCATTATCTTGTACTATTTCAAAATTTGTTTTAAGACCTAGCTTTCTAATGCAGTTGGACTATGGGGCCTCGAGCTTACCTTGTCACTTCTCCCTCCTTAAGTATAGATATTGTTTTGCTTTTCCGTAGTTATATGGTAATGTCCCAGACTTGCTCAAATACTGCTATTTCTGCAGCTTCATGTGTCAGTCCACTCCTGTTGAGTATGTGAAACTGCTCCCCCCCCCACCATCTCTGGGCTGAAGAATGGCCAATTACAGTATTTATTTATCATATTTATCCTATTATGCATCTTGCCTTTTACCTCATATCCAACATTATTGTTTTCCTATTGAAAAGTAAGGAAAAGAGTTAACTTCACTTGGGGCCATCCTGAGATTAGTATTCCCCCATTTTCTCTATAAAAAGACCCTCCCTTCTCCTTTCTTTGATCTACTTTTTCTCATATAGCTGACTAAACTTTTCTGTTTGCTTAATACATACTGTGAGGTGTAGTTTGGTCTGAGGATTGCCAGAGGTGATAACCAAATGTTTTTGACCTGCCCTGTCTCGGTACCTTTGCTTTTATTGCCTATTCCATTCCACTTGGAGTCTCTGTGAGCTCCAACAACTCTTCTAAGGTAGTGGAGCGGGGACTTGGGCTTGCGGCACTGCTCCAGACCTTACCCCTTTTGCATGAGATACAAGTCCCAGAGCAGTTAAAGAGCTTTGCTTCTACTTTTTGGTCCTTGAATTCCTCAGCCTAGCTGATTTCTCATTTCCTAGAGCTGATCAATTGGCCTTTTGAAATTGGAAATTTGGACTCAGACCTATTTTTCTTAGAGATTTGGTCTAAATTAATATGTGCTAAATTGATAATTATTTTTATCCATTCCCTTTTCACAAGGTCTGCCACTGACGCTATATAGTGGAGCAACTGTCACCACGTGTCCCCCTCAAGGGTTATGTATGTCTTGTGGCACTGTGGTCTCCTGTCTCTGCACTTCTTTGCATTCCCTTCAAGCTGCCTTCCTAACTGTCCTCATCTTTGTCTCCAATTCCCAGGCAGATAAATCCCTGCTCTCCTGTTCACTGCCCTTGGCTGGTGACTGCTTAACTCCTTCACTCTCCTGCTTCCATCAGCCCTGCCCTTTCATTTAGGGCTCAGCAGTTCATGGTCCATCAGCTGAGAGTGAAGCTTAAACAGGAAAAGGCTTATTCAGGCGGATCAGGTGATGGGGCACTCCTGCAAAGCCTGGCTTGGGGAACAAAGCATTTTTGGGGCTTGCCAAGTTGCCTCTTAAGGATGCAAAAACCACCTCCTGTGCAATTCCTTCTCTTAACAGAGGGGATTCAAACCTCCCCACATCGCCATGGGGTGCATGTGATTATGTAGGTGCAGTTACGTGTCTGCGGCTGCCGTGCCCTTGGAGGGACAGGCAGGGAGGAACACAGCTGGTTTTAGCTTCTCCTCTATCCGCTTTAGCTAAAAATTAGTAGCATACAAGCTTCCTCCATACCCTCAAAGCTGGGCAGCCAAAGCCTTCCCTTGTTGCAGTTTGCAGATATCCACATTCTGGTTAATGATATAATTGAGATGTTTCCAGTGATATAAAAGACTTCTGACTAAGCTGTTGGCATAAAGGGGGAAAACTGAAAGCCAGAGTCAGGGGGAATCAAGAATTCAACAGAAGCCTTTGAACCAGTTTTTGATTTACATATGAATAACGTTGATCTGCAAAGGCAGTTGTGTCCACCCAGGCGGGAACCAGTTCCTTGCTGGGAGAGCTCCCCCAGTTCCTACTAGGATTATTTCCACTACTGTGCTTTCATGACCATGTATTTCTGCCTAGTTACATAGGGTCTCATCCAGATATAAATTCCCTTGATCTCAGGGACACTGAGCCACAAAGTCCAGTGACTATGGTGCATAGAATAGGGACAGACATATAGTCCTGGAGGCCTGGGAGGTTCACTGCTGACGTAGAAACAGATGCAGCAAGGAAGATGTTAAAGTGCCTTGGTGCCTGTGCTGGTGGTGGGACCTTCCTGCAGGGACATTTGCTCTGCTGCACTGGGACACAGTGATACCTCTGTGCTGGGTGCTGACCTTGCAGCTTGCATCAGCTTCTTGTGTGGCTGGTTATCAGTTCTGTTGCTCCCAAAGGTGTTGGAGATGAAGAATTTTGTGTGTTTTTTCTTTACTTAGAGGAGGCACTCAAGCATAATGTATAGCCTATAAACTGCTTAGGAGATGCTAAGCTTTACTTACCGTTCCTTCTGGGGTAACCAGCGTCACATGCCTAGTCTGACTAATGCTTTTTAAAATGCAGTAGATTAAAGGTGAATGTGTTGTTTTGGATTTAGCAATGAAGTGACAGCATTTCTCATTGCTGTTCGCATACAGCTCATCAGGGAAGATGAACACTTCCTCTGCCTGAAACCTGCCAGTCATCCCTGAACGTGACAACAGCAGTTCAGGGATTACATCTCTGCCCTCTTCACACGCATCCGTAAAACACACCTGTATGCTGTTGCCCTAGCTTCACACGACGTGAGGATATATTAGCAAGTCAAAGCTATGAATTTTCATATAAAGGTGTTTTTATTTTTCTATGCTTTTTCTGAATGTCACCGAGAAGATGTAGTCAGTACGTTGGTGGTTTGTGTTGTTACCTGGCCACATGAAAGGGGGAGCTGGCCAAAGGTGTTTTGAGGAGTGTATAACAAAAGAAGATTTGCAAATAGTCTGTCTGCCTCCTCCTGCACAGGCTGGTGATCCCTCCCTAAAGGGGGCTCTGCAGCCACACGCCTTAGCTCCCGGTTGCAGTAATGTTAGCATGAGCGTAACTGAGGCTTGAACTACACTTTAATTCCCAAATGGTCTGTGCAAGCCTTGTTTGGATCTGGGTGTCACTCCAGATCCCTCCAGTGCTGTGGGATGCTCAGTGTCATGTTTCAGAGTCCCAGCGTAGAATGTACCAACCAGTGCTTTCAGACTGCATAGGGACCCTACATGCCTAGTTCTTTCCTTTCTGTCGCCTGCCTTTGCAGCTTCAAACTTATCTTTTCACTTGCCCAAAAAATATTTTTGGTATTGTCAGCTTTTAACCAAACTGGGTTTTGATTTGGGATTTCTTGCTTTGGTGGCAGGGAGAATTTTTACTTATGAGCACTCTGTGCCTGCAGTACACTGCAGGACACCTCATCCCTGTCTTGCTGGAGCTGGTTTAGACTAACTCCACATTCACAGCAATTTATATTTAATCTGCTGTCCAGATCTAGTGCTTCTGAGCCACTTCAGTCCACGCGCCTCCTTCTCCTTCCTATTTTGGGCTCCTGGGTGTGCTTTGACGCTTCTTCTATGTAGCTCAGCCTTCCAAGCTTCAGCTTACGTGAAATCCCCAAGACAGCCAGCTTATGTCACCATCATCCATCAGGGACAGCCACAAAGAAATCTGCAGCTCCTACTGAGCTGCTTTTCTCCTGTTCCTCTGGGAAGGGGCAATATAAGCTTAGTGAGAAGGCAGGCATGCTGCAGAGTTGCATATGCAACATCGTAACATGTGAGTGAAAGAAAATAATGTAAAACACAGATTTGTTTTAAACCCCACTTCTGAATGTGTTATATAAAGCAATTATTTGCTGCTGGTTAGAATAAAAAATTAAGTCAAGCACCACGTACAGAAGTGGTTCTTCTTCTCTTAGGAATAGGAAATTACTTTACTCATGAGATGATATGAAAGAATGTCCCATAGAGCTTGGTAAGCACGTGGCCAGGGTACTGGACACAGACAATGTATGTCTCCTGCCTCTTTCTTCGGTGGAGATTGAACTCATTCCGTTCCCCTTCTTTCTCCTTCTAGCAGGGCTAGTAGAGGCTTTAAGTGAAGAATTGAAACTTTCTCTTTTTCTGCCAGAATTTTGAAGAGTGTTTTGCAGAAAGCCTAGCAACTTCTGTGTCCAGCTAAAAACACACTGTCCCTGCCCCATGGTGAGCTTGGGGCACCACGCCCAGGCCATGGTCACTCATTTCAATGAAGCTTCTCATGCTGCTGGTCTGCTGGGTGACCTTGGTCGAGTCACTTTGCCTCTCAGGTTGCCTCTTCCCCGCTCTTTGCCCTGCCAGCGTACAGGGACAGGACTGCTCCCGCAGTACAGATGTGAGACAGCCCAGAGGTTCAGCTGGCCCCACGGGCTCCTCGGCAGGTACCAACAAGAGCGGAAAAAGAGCACAAGACCGAGGTGTTGTACAGTAACTCTTCTGCCTGCACTGCCTAGCACAGCGGAGACCTGATCTTCATGAGAGCAGGCTGCCACCACAAAAGAGGTAATGAAGTGGACTACCTCGTGTTGTTAATCAGGTATCTATTATCTGCTTTTCAATCCCTTTTGGCCCTTACCAGATCTACGTGCTATTTGTTTCCTAAACAGCCTCGTACCATGCTGTTAAATAATGTGAGAATTTTGTGCTTGAGGAGCTGGATGCAGGGCTGCTCTCTTAAATGGCTGCTGTTGTTCTGTGTTGCAAATTAACAAGATTGCACTGGGTTTGTAATCAACAACAATTAACTTGCCACAGAGGTTGCAAGAGCCCACATCACAGGCTCTCCTGAGCCTTTTCACAGCGCAGAAAGCCATATCTGCCAGTGCCTTGCACAGACACACTCACGTGCTCTCACAGCTCTTTTCTGAACATCAGCAGGGCTGGAGGTGTCTGCGGGGCTATGTCCCCTGAGCCAAAGTCACCACTTGGGAGTGCAGAAGGGAAGAGCCCGGGGTTAACGGAGTCCCACAGAAACCTGCTTTGTGCCCTGCCACCTTTGCATGTGGGCTTGGCTCCTATCACCCCCATGCCAGGCTCACTGCTTGGAGCCCCTCACTAGGGCTGCTCCTGGTAACAGCGAGGTGCAGGCATGCCTGAACTCCCCACAGATCCCACAGGGAGGATCCCAGCATGCCCGCTGTCTTTCCACCCTAACCGGGCATTTATCTCACTCTTCCTCATGATTGAAAGAGCACCTAGAAACACGTCCTGGACCCAAGCCTCCATCCAGGGACCTACTAAACCTGTGTTGAATTTCCTTTTAAAAAGGTTTGACATCCCTTCTGTCCCTCCAGTCCTGCCCTTCCTGGGCTGTGCTGCTGTAGTGAAACCCCTCCATTAGCTCCATGTTGTATCAAGGAGGTCTCTACATCCTGGGTTGAAGGAGCTTGTCAGGCTTGTTGCTTAGGGAATGTGCTATCCTTGGAGCAGGGCTTGGTGCTCTGCCCCTCTGATGATGGCAGGGACCCAGCTGACCAGGCAGCTGCTTGTGCAGATAATTGCAATATCAGTGAGATATGATTAAGTTATGTTTATTTCATGATCAGTTACGATCAAGCTCTTACAGAGACATCTTTATTAAGTTAAATTAAAATTAATTAAATCATTGGTTCTGGGGAAAGATTAGCATCTAAAAGCTACATAAGACCTACAGGGCTTGTCTGTTTAGTAGCCTGTTACTTATTTGCGAAGACCTGATCTTGCTAAGTCAAGAATGAAACATGAAGTGCATCAGCCATGAGTGAACTGGATGTAGGACCTGCACAGGACTTTGTACTCACTTCACACACTGCTGGTAATTGCCGGCTTCATTTTTGCTGGTGTGCCTGAAGTGTCCTGGATATAAACTGGCTCAGCTGGTGGATGACTGAGGACACCTGTGACATGCCTGAGAAGGGCAGCCAGGAGGCAGTCCTTTTTGGGGCAGAGCATTCATTTTGGTACCCATGGCAAGGGGTGCTTACACTTATGGAAGTGGGGGTAGCTCCAGGGTCTCCCTCCCACATCAGAAGTATTCCTGCAGATGAGTACTGCCCTCATCCCTCCCTGCCCACCAGTGGGAGACAGGTCCTGTCCAAGCAGATCTGGCAGACTTCTGGAAGGTGAGAAAATATTTCCATTTTTACCTTAAGTGACTCAAGATTTCAAGGTGTTGAGGTGTCATAGTTGTCCAGGGAGCTGAAAGACACTCACTCATCCATATTCTCTACATCCACTAGCTAAGATGGAGCAGCACTGCACCAAAGACTAGCTAAAATTGTACCAGCAATATGTTTGAAAGCAGATAATGCTGCTCCTGCAGAGGCCAACAGGAGATAGTGGGCAAACACCCTAATCAGCTTCTGAACATGGGGTTCACTATTCAGTGTCCATACTTCTCAAATGGCTTTTGGAAGTAAACTTTCCTGGTTGATTGCTGTTTTTGTAACCTGCTTTCCCTCTGCTGTCTTCCTGCCTCTTCCCATACCAGCATAGATGTTCTGACACCTCAGAGACTAGTGTTTTATTTCTGTCATTCCAGTTTTTCTCATGTATTGTTAGATCAAGATGGTTGTCTCTCTGTCTCTTTTCCTCCATTGAATCTGCTATAATGTAAAAGCAGGAATGACAGAAGGGTATTACCTCATCTACAAGTATTTATCAGCAAAATTCTCACTTACCCCAAAAGCAGAGTAACTTTATCTATACTATTTGTGGATGTCTCCACTGTGGTGAGAACAGGGTTTTCCACCACTGTGAAAGCCACAGACCACAGGACGTGCCCTAGTTCAAATGCCCCAAAGTAATTATGTCTTTAATAATCCTCTGAAACAGAGGATTGCATCCCACTACACATGCTTTCTCCAGGATTTTGATGCTTTCAGGTAAAGTAGTCCCTATTTTTGGTGGAAGTTTTCTTTGGAGAGGGACTCCAAGTAACAACTGCACTGTGCAGAGGAAGCGTTACCCCAGCTCTGCAGCGGATCAGGTTTGCTGTGAGCGTGGGTACGATCAGCTCAGTCCCATCTCCAGACCCCTAGCACCCACGAGATCCAAACCCAAAGCATGATGCAAGCCTCCTGTCCTTAGGTACCTTTGGCTGACAAAAGAAACACGAATCCATTCTGATTTCCTCATCGGTCTCCTGCTTGTGTCAGACTTGAGACTGAAGGAGCTGCAGGAGCAAATGCACGATGTCCACCAGACGCTATGTCACATTGATACTGACTTTTAACTAAAGAAAATCTCTGTTTGAGTCTCATAACCTGTAACTGCTGTTTACCCCCTACTTTTCAGTTTCTTTACAGGCTTTGGAGTGGGGGAAGAACTTGCTGTAGGAAGAATAATGGGGGGGAAACATCCACTCTTTTCCTTCAATTTGCTTTTGTTTTGCAGGAAATAAATGACAGGCTGCAGCTGTCAAATAAGAAGGGGCAGTGTGTATTTATCATATGTAGTTTCCCTTTGATTGATAGTGTCTGCCCTGGCTCATGCTACTCATGTAAAGTCACAAAATCCATGTCTTGGTTTTACCTCCTTGTTTCTTCCCCCTGAGGGAAAACAACCTTGTAAATTCTTGTGGCCCTTGGGAGTGGGGGGGGGGATATTGAATTCCCTGGTGGCGTAGCAGCTTTTCAGACTTCCCTCACCCTCAGTGGATGGTGGGTCTGTGCCCTGTCCAGTGCCAGGAACTGACAACTGGAGCATGCCCATTCTTTGACTGCAGAAGTTCACCTGAATATTTAATTACAGTATTTCACAACACATTTAGACGGGGCTAAGCAGGTACAACTCCTTTGGCTCTGTGGGATAGGTGTCTTGCTCTGGATCCAAGCTTGGCTGTTCATTTTTAAACATTATTACAGTTCAGATGAAATTGCTTCCAGCTGCTCTCACAAAGTCCAAATATTGCCAGGGTCCCACATGATGTCCCTTTTCTGCCAGACTGTGGCCTCCTATAGAGAGTTCTTCAAAGACCAGTTTCAACCAAAACAAATTATTTCGGAATATAATTGCCTCTCACCCCCTAAAATTTCATTGTGCTTCAAAGTGTTTCCTGTAAATAGATCCCATTCTTTAGAAGAGCCGTGTTATTCTGCAGTGCTGATGGAAGCCAGCCCTCGCCAGGCTCCGCTCCATTAGCAATTCTTGGACAGGCAGTGCTTAAGTAGCTTGTTATGTGATAAAACGTCACATTTCTTCTCCCCACCACCACCGCTTCTGCTGATATTCAGCTCCTGCAGGAAACCATATGGGTTCCAGAAGCCTACCCACATACCTATACATGCCTACACAGTCCATGAGTCACATTTACTGTTTAGATGCCCCCTGAGTCACGCTGAAAATCTGTGAAATTTCCACATCTATTTTCCATGCAATCTCTTAAAAACTTTAGACAGTTATGCATAACCATTTGCATATGTATGATTTTTCTTATTCTGCTTTTAGTTTCATGGGTGGAAATGCGATGGCACTTCTTATTTTGAAGAAAATTGAATCTAGATGATTGCAGAGCACTGACTTCAGCTGTCTCAGGGTACGGGATCAAACTGGTGAAGCCAGAGCCTTTTGAAAGTAGGGGGGGCTTTAGGAACAGAAAGCGCAAAACAAAAAACCCCATGAACAGAGTCAGATTCAACTCCAGTCGCTTTAGCCCTTTCTCGCCGCTCTGGAAAGACCCTTGCTTGGTGGGTTTCTGTGTCTGAAGGTAGCTGCTGCGCTGCCTTCAGTGGGACGTGGGCACCCCGGAGCCTTTGCTGCTGCTTCACTGCGCTGAGGCCTGGCACGGATGGAGCACACTTGGATCACTCCAGTGTCTCCTGGGGACCACCGACCCAGGCCAGCAGGGCTCAGGGCAGAGGGGCAGATGTCCATCTTCAGCCATCAGCTCCTCAGCTGCACGGACTCCAGCCTCAGACAAGTCTATCCACCCGTTATCAGTCTCATTGCACGGTAATTTTGCCTCCTTAGCACAGCATAGGCAACCTGTAAACTTCGCCTGTTGCTTTTTGCTGATGAAAAGTAGAGAAAAGATAGCTCTTCCATCTTCCTCTACAAAGGGCCGGCACCATAGCCCAAATTAAGAACAGCAGCCCTGAGGTTTGCTGCAGCAGCTATGAATGATGTAACGCACCTGCCAGAAACGGAGCTATTTTTGCAGCTGTACCCCAAATGCTGGCAGGTGTTAAGCAGAAAAATCTCACAGCCAATCTAAGGGGAAGGAACGTGTAGATACAGTTCTGCTGCGGAGCATGTGAGTTGGCTGTTTACATTAAAAACTTCTATGAACCCTCGTAAGCGTTCCCCAACCTAATGATAATTCTGTGGTCTAATACAGCCAGAAAAAGTGGCAGAGGCCACATGTGAGTGTTTTGAAGAGCTGGAAGAAGCAATGTGAGATTGTAGAGAACTTCTTGTGGTAATTTAGCATAGAAAAATTGTCAGTAATATTCATTAGGGCAAACAATCTAGCTGCCTCCCCCACTGCGAGAGAATATGTTACTTTACTCATCTGCCCAAAATGTTGCTCAGAGGAGGCAGGGACTTTCCTAGTGTTAGTGTGCTGTTGTGAAGTGTGTCTGACCTGGAAAACCACACATGGGCACATAAAAACATTGCTAATCTAGACCCCTCCCACCCTCCATTCAGCTTGGTACTGTATCAAAAAATTCACTCTGGGCATTAAAGAAAACCCACAAACCCACAGATATTTTGAAAGAGCATGCTAGTAACCCCGGATAACTTGCTATATAGTATTTAATCAAACAATATTGATACTTGGTAGTGACTGAGAGGACTTACAGTCTGATGGCTGCTCTGGAATAAGTTTGTTTCAGCCCTTTTCCCAGAGGGAAGGTGTAATGAGGGTAGGCAGTTTTGGTATTTCTTATCAGCAATCTTATCAGACACCGAAGAGGAAATGTCCACATCCTTCCATGGCAATGTTCAGGTGTTTTGTAAAAGAGCTTGAAGAAAGCTTTATTTTGGCTGCCTGCGCAGCATCTGTCCTGGGAGGCTACTGAGTTGAGGAACAGCAATACAGAGTCCTTCAAACCCTTTAAAGGCATTTTCATTGATACTAAAAGATCAGTTTTACTATTATTTCAGTGAGCTGCAAGGTAGGCTACATACAAAGCGTTACAAGGACCATGGGTGCGTGAGATGACAGGAGAGCTTCAAGAGAAGCTTCACTGAAGCTACTTTGGTGCGGGGGCGCTGGTGTGCTGAACCCCCATACAGCACTGCCAGGGGAGCCCTTCTGCCCGCAAGTGGAACATCACCACCGAAGAGACGGCTTCTTGAATACCGGCAATAACATGCTAGCCGATAAGAAGAGGGATAAGAAGTTGAAGAGTAAGTAGAGGTGAAATACCCTATCTGGATGTACGCTTTTGCACAAGCAACAGAAATGAGCTGAGTGGTTGCTTTTAGGAAGAGCTGTTCTACCAGTGCTGCTGCAGGGATCGGCGTAACAGATCTGAGCCCATGTAATGTAGCTCTTCCGTACGAAGAAGAAAGTTTACAGGTTGTTTCTGGCAGAGTCAATGACCATTTACAGCGAAATAAATGCCGTGGTGGAGTGCCTGTGTCCCAGGAGGCCCTTCTGGTGGTCCCTGAGGGGCCTTGCTGCCCTGTCAGCCCCGGGCAGGTCTCTGTACGAGACTGCATTGGACTCACCGGGCAGCCCTCTCCCCGGCACCGGGGCTCTTCCCGTTCCCGAGGGGCGTTTCTGAAGCTGTCTCTGGTTCAAGCTGAGAAAGCTTAAGTGATCTCAGCTGGACAGGGGAACTCGGTCCCCAGGTGAGCCTCCCAATAAGTCCCAGGGAAAAGTGCCATTCCCCCTGCAGCCTTTCAGGATGAAGAAGCCACCAGGAGCAGGAGCAGCAAGCCTGGCACGGGGGCGATAAGGCTGGGCACCCCAGATCCCTGCTACCTTGTGCTGCTCCATCAGCGTGAACTAGCAGGGACTTATTTTGCACTTCCCGCATTCCACCTCGTCTTTCCTTCTAGCTGAGTGGTTTTCCTCAGATGGTCTGTGGATCTCTGTAGGATGGGCTGCTTTTAAGGATATTGTAAAAGCGAACCAAGAAATTAAGCTTATTGTTTAATGAGTCTAGAAGTGACTCCACAGGTCTGCATGGACATTGAAAAGCTTTTAGGGGTCTGTAAAATGAAAAGCTGCTGTTGTGCTTTCAATATATAACATATATTCTGCTTTCAATATATATAACGTTGCTGAAACTGTCGTGGTATGAGGCTGATGGTTTCATTCTGACTGTGGTGATTGTGGAGTGATTTTCCTGGCTTAAACAGTGACCCTGTTGTGAGGGATTGGACTGCGGCTGCCTGGGCTGGCAGTCTGCTTTCCACTGCGGGCACCAGCGATGAAATAGAGTTGGTCCATGTGTCGGCTGTTTAAATCTGCAGGGTATTTGGAAGAGTTTTACATGTTTTCCACATTTTTAAAAGTACTTTCCATCCAAAAAGTTTACAGAAATAACTTGCCACAAAAATAAAAAAAGCAGCAAGCGTCTGTATTGTGTGGAAATGTTAATTTAAACTTAGTGGGGCTAGACCACATAGTTTACTTACTAGCACTTACTGCATAGATAGTTAACTTACTAGCACTTACTGCATAGGCAGTGAAATTTGTGAAGCACCACGAGTTACTAAGGGCTGAAAATCAGCCGAGCCTCCTTCCGTCCCTTTGCTGGTACGACTGCGGCCGGCAGGATGCCATGACCCAGCACAGGGAGCACGTGTACGCTGGGGCAGCGTGGAGCAGGGTAGGAGCAGAATCAAACGCTTCCTGACTAACTGCAGAAACTCAAATGAAGTCCACATAAGGAATCAAGCAAGTGAGATCTGAGGGGGCTGCTTTATTCTCATGCAACATCCCTTTGATGCCTGCAGTTCTGTGGGCCTGTATAAAAAACAGACACAATGGGTATCTAGTAGCTAATTCCAACCACAGAGAGAAATTAGCACACTTCGGTTGCTAATTCCTTGAAGGTATGAGCTGTTTCTGATATAAATATGAGCATGTGGCTCACTGTGCAGGGACTACCCACAAAATTATCATTTTTAGTTACATTAAGCCAAAGCAGAGAAAAATGAAATCTGCAGAGATGCATCAGAAATTCACTGGAACTATGCTGAAGATGTACCCTGCATAAATAGCCTTAACAAACAATAATTAACACAGCCAGCATGTTTCATCATATTATATTGTTAAACAGAATAGAAACAGAGTTAGTTAATCCCATCTGAATTGTAACATAATGCCATAAATAATGACACAGTTTTCTTTCTTTGGACTGCTGGTTTTGTTTTAAATGATGGAACGTCTTCAGAGAGTCTAAATTAACTGTTCACGAGGAAACTGGATGGTTCCTCCAGCATGTGATAGAATCATAATCAAATGAGATTTTAATTAATAATTGAGTAAATCCTTAGTGAGTTTCTGAAATGTGAGGCATGCTCTACATGCGCACGATGCCAGGAGATCTATGAGAACACTGAGCTGTTTCTGATTAGGAAAGTAAGTAGGAGTCCTTGAATCCAGACCAACGATGGTGGACTGAGCTCTTCTCTCGAGTCTACCGTTAGTGCACAGGCCTGGCAGTTCTTCGCAATCCTAGAGGAGAAACGTAAATTCGATGCAGCTTTGATGAGAGGAATACCACTCTTCCTCACGAGCTGTTTTTTGTCCCTTCCTTGATATGATTAAATATAAAGCCATAAAAAAAACCCAAACCAAACCAAACAAACGCAAAACTAGCAGAGATTTTAGTGTGTTGTCCGTCCCTGTGTCCCTCCCCACCCCGTTCACCTTACAGTAGAGGAGCATATCTAGTGTTTTACTGCGCTACAGATGTCCTCAGCTATCAGAATAGTCCTCAGGACTCCTGGCTTTTAGCGGTTTGTTATCTTGAAGCGGCTGTACCTTACAACACTGTCCAGACCACCTACCAGAGGGCCCAGAATGTCAAGAATGAAGGCACAAGAGAAACTGTGTGTGAGAGAGAATTTACTGGAATAAAGCAAACCCAAAACCTACATCTTTGTATGCTCTTTCCTCTCAATATAGAGCAATGTCAATGCAGATGCAGCCCAAGTCTGGCTGTGAAATTTACTTTTCTATTTAAATACATGGTGCAGTCTGTGAGTATCTGAGGTGAAAGGCACCAAGCCTCTAGGACATGGAATTGGAAGGACACTGTGTGCGCTTAGAGAGCAACATTTTACTGTGTTCAGTCTACTGTGATGTGTGGTTTCAGCAAGTCCCACCTTGAAACCAGCTCAGTGACTTGTCTGCACTCTTCTAGTTAGGAAGCAGCTCCAAACCCCACTGCTCTTGTCCCTGGAAGCTTTCTGCTTTCTGGGGTAACCTTGTTCTTTTTCCTCAATAGCCCTGCTGACCTGAGGGTATCCTCTGAGGCTCTCCACTCCAGTCATCAACCCAGAAGCCCTCCTCTGCTGCCTTCTAGTGCAAATTCCCCTTTGTTGAACACAGATAGTCATGGTTATATATTACTCTAGGTGACGTCCCACTAGTGTTTTGTGCAGGGCCATGAGAATAACCTAACCTGCTGAAAATCTCCCTCCTGAAGCCCACGTTAATCATCTTTCTTATCATCAAACATCATAGTCATGTCTCAGTAAGGGCTCACAGTCATCCTGTGTTGAATACCCGCATTTCTTGCCTCTCCCTCCTGCCTGGTATGACTTTGATCTCTATGCTATTCAACTTCACAGCATTTCTTTTGCTGTAGCTCTTCATGTCACCCCATGCTTCTTCTATGAGTCTGTCTCCGCAGAGTGTAAAATATCCACTGATGAAAGAAAAGGGAAAATATTTTACCTTTAAGTCCTAGTCCACATGGTCTCTGCAACCAAAAATAAAGGAACTTTACTGCTTTCAGCATTAAGCAAATACATAAACATAAACTGTTCCAGAAGAGGGGCCTGCATGTCACCAAGTTAATATTTTCTTCTGCCACATTTCTAAATCATCAGGGAAATGGGACAAGAACTGCAAGCATACACCTCTCTCCCAACTTTTCTTGTCCTTATGAGTCAGTCTTGGTATCGGACAAACTAGTTACTCAATATGCTCTGCTGTTGCAATAGTGTAGATCTGAGAAGGAATGTGGTACAGCCTCTGGTGATATCACTTTTTACCTTGCAAAAACCACAGTCGTGGTTAGTGGCAGTTTTTTCCCCCATGTCCTGGTTTGAGCAACACAGGACTAATTTCTCTCCTAATGCTTGGGAAAAAACGCACTTTTAGAAGACTCTAGTGTCTGAATTTGTGAAAATATTTACTTTATAGCCAGCCATGGTATGTGGGTTTCAAGGTCTCAGTGTTTTTGCATTAGCCAGCTGTGGAGATGAGGAGGAGCGAGACCCGGGCACTTGACCCAAGCTGGCCAACAGCATTATTTCATACCAGGAACATCACATTCAATATAAACTAGAAAGTTTGCTGTGAAGTGCTCTCTGCCTTCATGGCTGTGATCCTGAGAACTTCTTGCCCCGTGCCAGACCCCTGAGCCCTTCCCTTCCTCCCAAAGCCATAGTGCTCGCAGTGTCCAACATTTGCTGTCGACTGTTGGGAGTGCACAGCTTCCTACAGATGGAACTGGCTGAGTGTAATCCTTGTATATTTTATATCGCTATCAGGATCAATACTGGTTCTTTAGTATTATTAAAGTTAATTATCTAGTCTTATTCTGTTAAATCTGTTTATATTTCAACCCTCGTGTTTCCTTGTTTTTTGTCAATTCCCTTTCCCAGGTGGGGAGGGATCATCAGATGATAGAACAGTTGTCTAAATGACAATAAATTGTTGTGGGTTCCTCAAACCATAATACCCTGTAATGAAAATCTGAAAATAAGAAATGTTGACAGATTGTTTCCAGAAATGCTTTATTTTGAGGACAAAAAGCAAACAGAAGGCACAGAAGCACTGGAATATCAGTAGTAAATGGCCTCACAGTACTTGTTGTCTCTGAGCATGCATGTTTGATTATTGCAGCCAGCTTCCCTGTAGCTTTCTGGAGCATATAACTAGATCCTTGGATCCAGCTGAAGAAGTTAGCTGTGTGTGCAAACCTTTGCCAACAACAGCAAAATGCCTAGGTCAGTGTGTTTAGAAGTAGTTCTGATTCTGAGAGTCTCATATAAGCTCTTGGGAACTTACCATCAGAAACTGTTAAAATTTCCATTGACCTCAACTTGCAATAGTATTTGATCAGGGAATTGGGACAGGATAAGCGATATGCAAGCTATAAAGCTAAAATGAACTATCTATCACAGACATTTACTGAAAGGACAAACTGGAATCTGCATGTGAATCAGTAACAGGTTCCTTTGGACTCTGACAACTCTTTTATATTCAGTGAGAGTAGACAGAATACCACTAGGATTTAAAGGGTGTTTTTTACACAACCCACATGAGGGCTCTCTGCAAAATCCTTTCTTGAAAACAGAGTATGTTTACAAGGACTTTTTGCCCCTAAACACATATCAAAATGTAACAGAAAAGCTGTGTGGGCACTGCAGGATGCTCACTGTTAATGGAAGCTCAGCACCACCGAACGCTCAGTTCACCTGGAGCGAAGGGAACAATGCATTAACTGTGGGCAATTTCTGAAGCCCCTAGGTCTTCCTCCCTGCATAGCTGGACACAGTTGCCCAGGTGTCCTCACTGGTCATCCAGAGTTGCTCCAGCTCTGCAGCTGTTCAGTGGGACACTGGAGGACTCACCCCTCAGCTTCAGTGACTGGCAGCCTCTCCCTCCTAGAATGTAAGTTATTCATAAAATTCCAAACAAGACAAAACTTTTCTTGAATTCTCTAACTGCATTCCTTTTTAACACTGCTCTTCACCTTCACATAGCTGTGGAACATACTCACCTTTATCCTCCCAAAGCTTCTATACAAACAAGGAGGAAGAAAACCCATTAAAGGGAAGGTGTGCCCAATAATTCAATTACCTGCTCACCAGCAGCAGTAGCCCTGAGGGCCAGCTGAGCATGCTGGCTCCAGTAACTCCTTCTCTCAACTGATCCCTTTGCAGAAAGGTTCTATAATCTTGAGCAGCAGGGAGTGAGGAGAGGCAGGAGGGGAAGCCCGTGGCTTGGGTACCCGTAGCATAGCCTGTAGCTAGTAGCAGGCAGAATGCTACAGATGGAGCTACCATTTGTGAAGGGCAAACCGGCAGTCTGCTGTCTGTGCTCTCACTAACAAATACATATTATTTCTTCAATTATCTGGGGAGCTCAAAAGGTAGGTGTTAGCATAGGAAGAGGGGAATTTTAAAAAAGCTGTCATTCCAGGAGAGAGAGGGGTTACTATAAGAGCTCCACATGCTCAGGGTGTTCCTGCAGCATTTGATGTGAATTAGAGTGTCTTGATACCTTGCAAGAAAACTGATTATTTGGAGGGTGATTCTAAGCTTTTAAAAGAAGGTACTTTCTGACAAGTATGATTTTGATTCCTATAAAAATCTACTGCCAAACTCCCTTTCTAGTTTTTCCACTCACCTACTCTAGCTATATGTGCCTGTAATCCCAAAATACAAAGACTGTTTCCTCAGGTGCGTGTGATGGACAACACGGTGGCAGCAGATGTACGTAAATCTCACCCTTGTGTAAGAGGCATAAGGCTGGGCACAATCCTATGCTCTCTGCTACAAATACTACATTGTTTGGGTTGGGAAAACAAAGGTATCCTGATGTGATATGCTGTGATGTCATTCTGCTGTGTGCTACTGGATGGCGTGGTTCAGGCACACCACGTTCTCTGCTCCAGGGGTGGTTAGGCTCGTACGGATGTCTGAGCTGACGCTAGGAGAGCGCAAGGACTCTGGCCGAGGTCGCTCCTCCGGAGAGCAGCTGCCTGAAAATCAGCACAGAGTAAACAGAGCCGTGGCTAGCAGCTCCACTTCAAGGCACGCTGTGGACTTGAAAGTCCAGAAAGAAGGAAAAAGCACCAGAGTAGAAGTGGCTTCTGCGCTTTCTGGGAGCAGGTGCCACTTCGCATAGCCTGTGTCTGAATCCCACGGTGAGGTTTAATACCGCTTTCTTGTGTTTTGTCTGAATTAGATAACCTTGCTATTTTGGGGGCAATTTGTTACACGTTCATATGACGTGAAGAGTTCAATTTATTTTGAACGGATTTTGTTTTAATTGGGTAACACTTGATCATAGAAAAATTCCCAAACCAGCTTTCTAAACACACCTGTTAGCACTCGATCAGGCAAAACCCAAAGCAACGGCCGCGCTCCTCACAGGAAAACGCCGCTGAAGAGCATCCAACCCGCTCTTCGAGGGCTGTACTTCCCGGGTGGGGTTTTCGCCCAGACAAACCTGTTCCATACAGTACACCAACCTCTCTGCTTAATTTGACTGGGAAAGTTAAACGAGGCAGGTTATATAATGATGTTTATGTTCACATGAGGACGTCGACTCAGAAGCTGTTAAGCTGCTATTATATAACACGGCACCCATTATAGAAAGTGTGGAGGACAATGATCTAGGTTGATGCATATCATATTGGCAGTAATTGTTAATGGTTATAATTAATATTGTTTTCTATGCTTTTGGTTTTGATGTTTTGCAGCCTTCCAGAAGGTGTTGGGGCATAAGCAGCCAGGCACTGAACTTTAATTGGGTATAGAAATTCCGATTACGCTATTCTATACGTTAGGTAAATGCATTTAAATAAAACATTCTAAATAATGAAACAGAAGTCACATATCATTTCCTAGAATGCCCTAGTTCCTGAGGTGGCTGGAATAACAAAACTCACTCTTTTGTAGGATTGTGAACTGTCCCAAACTGAACAGACACACCTTATTACAAGAGCAAAAGAAAGATGAGATGACTTTATACACAAGGCATACAATCCCTAATTGAACAAGAGCTCAAACAACTTCAGAGAACACAAACTGCACAACAATAGGGGAAAAAAAAAAATTTTTTTTTTTTTTAGATTAAAAAAAAAGACCAGTTCTCTCTTACTCTCCCTGTAAGCAGGAACAAGTTCATCTACTAGTCATACTCAGCTGGACTCTCCAACCCTAAGAATAAATGCATCCTTGTATTCCAATCAAGATCGAATTAACCTAAGACAAGTTTCAGTTATGAGGACAAACGCTGGATACAGACTTCACAAATTAAAAATATGAAGCTTGTATTTCTGGGGAAACCGTCTTCTCTGTAAAAGAAAAGTTAAAATCAAACAATCAGAGATGTGTGAGACAATCCCATAAGAATTCTATGGAGTAGGCTTAATTAAATAAGCTAAATGTGATTTTTAATAAAACTGTGATTTTAACAACTGCAATAAGATTTGATTCTTCTGTGTGTGATAGGCAGCAACTTACTTTACCCACAAGAACGAAGATGATAGAAAAGAGTGAGCAGGTATTTTGACTGTTAACAGTATATATGACAGGCGTGCGACTCACTGGATTGTGTGACACAGTAACTGCACAATATAATGAATAGAGTAGCTTTAATCTTTAGTAGCCTCATGAAAATTAGCTATATGTAGTATCCCTTGCAGAAAAAAAGACACGTGCTGCCATGCCATGCTTTCTTTCAAGCAGAATGCCTCTATAAGAAGTTGTTTGCATTTCTTATAACCCACAAAATTACAGATGATAAAGAAAAGGGACTCTCCTGGAAGGTAAGGTTGTGGCACATGATCCAATCTTATCAGACATCAGAGAATCCAGATGAGTGGAGGCCTAATGAACAAGCTAACTTCACTCAGCCTTCATTCCTTATTAACCAGGGGAAATTAGGCTTCATTGTTTCATTGCTTCCCCCATTAGCTGTGAAGTGAAGTGAAAGCTTTTCTGCAGCTGTCAGAGATCCTTTTATGAGTAACAACTCCCAGTTCTGTATGAAAAAGGGAAATCATCTGCTCTGTATACTATATGGTGACTGCTATACTATACGGTGACTTTGGGCATTAAACAGATGACAAACATAAGATATTCTTGGTTTTGTGTTTTCTTTTATTAGTAAGCCCAATATAAAAAACTCTCGAGTTTTACTTATTACACTTCTACAGGCAGCAATTCTTTTTGCTAAAGTTAATATTATCAATTTTAGCAATATGCCACCTTATACACCACTGTCCAACTGGAAATGAATGTGAATACGTGCACCAGTATTTATTGATTTAGTCTACCCCACCTTCTGCTGTAATGGAGTTTGTCTGAGCTCGTTACTATTGTATTTTCTTGGCCATACTGATAATTGTAAACTCTTGCAATGTGGTGATGTCTGCTGTCCTTTTTGTCTTGGTTTTCAAATGGTTGTTGCTGTGTTGATTGGTGTGTTATGTGTGGATCTTATGAATGTTTATTGAAGTCTCCTGTTCTGAGTTCATCATACCTCTCCAGTTACTGTGTGGGGTGCCAGCTGCAACACATCTACTTATATTGCCATTTTGAGCAGTCCACGCGGTTGTCAACTTGTTCCAGTGGGACTTAAAGGGTCCACTGGGTAGCTGGCATGAAGTCAGACCCCTCCACATCATGTTGCTCTGCCTGTGGCCAAAGTGTGACTGCTGCAAGATGCAACAGCCTGGACAGCATTCCTGTTCCCCATGGCAGGGTGCCAGCCGTGCAAGTAATGTTTCTAGGGCATAAAGAGCTGCTTTCAAAGTGGCATCTGGCAGCTGGGCTGTCTTGAGGAGGTGGAGCAGGTACAGATCCCTGGCAGGGGTCACTATTGTGATAATTTTCAGAGCAGACAGCTACCAACAAGCTCTGGCATAGTTTTTCAAAATGGGAAAGCATGGTCTCTGTTCCACTATAGGTTTGTAAACTGGATTTACTAGCTTCTCACACAGGGCGTGCTTTTCCCCATGTGCACAAATGGCATGGGCTAGGATCACATGGCTGTTAGTGAAGTTTCTCCACATCTGGACAACATGCTTGTGCTGCACTGGCCTCCTTGCTGGCAAAATCTGCCTGCTCCCATATCGCACATCCCCCTAAGCACCATCTCCTTGAACAGGCAGAGCAATACAGGCCTTGTAGTGAGCTGCCTGCCCCTGCCAGAGGTACAGTTCCAGACAGAGCATCCCACGCAGGCTTCTGGCAGCAGTTGCAAAAGAAGGGATTTTAACAGTGAGATCTGCAGGCAGGGAGAGAGGGATGTTGGTCAGATCCTCAGCCGCTTCTGGGGCCAAGAGGGCTACAACTGTGACAGGCTGCTGCTTCGTATAATTGCTCTGGAGTTCCTACGCCAAGGGTCATTCTGGAGCACAGCCAGGACGTGTTGAGCGCAGCATAATGCCGACTTGTATGCTGACCGCACCAGTCACAACTGAAGCACAAGCCTTTCTGTATGCTGCCTATAGTGGTTTGATTTAAATGACACTGCTCAAGCCGTGGCACAAACGATGATCTCGTTCATACCCAGTTTTTCCCTCCTCCAAGGGAACTACACAATTTCCTGAAAACTGGAGCCTGAAAAAGATGATGTGTAATACAGGACAGTTTTGCAACACTGATTTTTACGGACATGTGCTAGTAAAAATACCACTTTCCATTCGTGGGGTATTTTTGATATGCGCTGGAATTTCAAAACCACTTTAGATACTTAAGTTTAATACTGTGCTTTATGGTTCAACTGCTTTCAATCAACAAATATACTCCTAGAACTGAAACAGAAGTGCCAGGAACCAACATCGCTCTCTGAGGTACAATAAGGCTCACCTAATTGCTTCCTGGCTTGCTGATCCGTCATCCTGACCCCCTCTTTGATGTTTTCTTTTTTTTTCCTGGAGCATTAGTAACAAGTGAGAAATGCTGTCTCAGGGTGTTATATATGAGATTACTTCTCTATCCCCAGCACAATGACCGTATGTAATGGGATTATCACTTATTTAAAATAAAAAAAGCCTTGGAAACATCAAATCCTATTTATGAAAAAGTAGTTTCTTTCTGGTGGTTCCTTTAATTGCAAAAAATTTTATTTTTTTGCTTTGTAATAATACATTTTTGTCAGTCAGCAAACCCAACCTAACTGCTGCAGATGTCTCCTTTCTGCTAGCTAAATTTAGGCTGTTCTTCCTCTCCTTCTGTATATATATTCCTCTGACTTCAAGAGGACTATGGCCCCTTTAGAGTACATTTATTGCTGTTGTAAACAGTAAAAACTGATGAGGCCAGATGATGAAGGCTTCTGCCAGTGTCCCTTCTTAGCATGCTTTCATTTCAAAATATATGAACTGGTACCAGTTAGTGCCAAAAGTATGAAAGTACAACGAGAAAGGAGGAAAATGGGAAATGTGCATCAGTTAGCTCTAAATGTATATTGTTTTCTTCAATGAGGTATGTGAGCAATTTTGCAGTACATAGCTGTGGGAGGAAGAGAAACTCCTGCTGCAAATCTAAGTACAAAACATGGGAGTATTGCGGAAGAGGGGAGAGAGAGAGAGGAGAGGCCTTTTCTAGTTCTGGGTTAGCTTTGTTGCAGTGTAAGTTTTCATTAAAATTAGGACTCTGCCACAGCCAAATCTAGTAATGATTTTTAGACTTCAAATTTGCAAGAACTGCCCAGGAGATTCTTCTTCGGTACCTGGAGTAAGCTCTTGTGCATTTTCAGTTGTGTCTAAATCAAAGTGTAAATGGAGATGCAAACTTGGATCACAAAAATCACATCAGCAGGATTTGCTTTGAACTTTCAAGTCTCTCTCTGCTTCTCATATGCATACATACAGAGCTTGAAGTGTTTCAGATCCCAGGTTCTGGTTGATCATCAATCTGATTGGGAAATAAGTAACATTCCCCCTCAGTACAAGCTTTGAGTTACCCCTAAATTCACCAGTTTTAATATACATTTTTCCTTTAATGGGCATCTAGAATATCCTGCAAAGATCATTTACCTCACACATGTTTCTATCCAAGTCACTCCTTGCTATGCTTTGTCTCTTCTTTGCTATCACGCAAAAAAGCAAGCTGTTTGTGTTGCCTTTGGAGGCACCTCATTACCATTTCCATGCCAGTTTTGAAAAAGTAGCCTTCATAATTCTGATCAGTCCACGATGTTAGCCTGTACAGACCATTTCTTAAATTTTCAAACAAGCAAGGCTTTTCACACTTTCTCCCATGATGTCCTTGCGTTAACCTCATGTCCTTTGTTAACCACAGCAAAGCTATTTCTTTATCCTCCTTCAAATAAGCCCTTCCTCTCCTTCTCATGCTGTTCTCCGCCAGGATGACTGAACCAGCAACAGGTGGACGCCAGTGCCCCGTGTATGGCTATTGTGTAGGCTGGCAATGTCTGTAAGGTGCCCGTGTTCCCCTGCCTGTCCCACGACCTCTTGCCATGTAATAAGGCTATCAGCTTCCTGGAGCAAGGAACATCTCCAGCGGTGTATTTTTACAGCAGGCAGCACAACAGGAGCTGCCCCATGCCTGGGACGCTTACAGCATCAGTGCCAACACAGGTATTTAGCCCATTTTTGCCCCTTGACTCCTGCCAGCCGCACGCACATTCGGTAAGCGGCAGTTAAAGGGGGATAACCGACACCGCCAGCTAACTTTGGCGGCACACCTGTAGCCGTCCCGCCCTCCCAGGCCACCCGCCGGCCGCCACCGGCGCTGCGCCCGGGAGAGGCGCCCCGCCGCACCGGGAAGCGCCTCACGCCGGCAGCGATGAGCGCCGGGGGATCCCTCTCGAGGCCGCGCCGCCTCGGCCGGCGGGAGGGAGCACGACGCCGCCGGCCGCGGTCTGCCCACCGCTGAGGGGCCGGGCGGAGCGGGGGGCCGGGCCTGCGGGCGTACCTCGGCACCGCACAGCGGGCGCTCCGCTCGCCGGCGCCGCCCCGGTACACGGTGGGAGCCGGCGGAGCGCCCCGAGGGGCCGAGCGGGCAGGACGGCTCTTGGGGGCCGCCGCACCCTCGCGCGGGGCTGGGCGGGGCCAGGCCACCGCGCGCCGGCCCCTTTAAGGCGGGCGGCGAGCACTCACCTTGCCTCCTCCCCCCCCGCCCCGCCGACTAAGGTACCGGCCCTGAGCCGAGCCGAGCCCTGATTGGGCGGCCGCCGGGCCCGGTCACGTGGGGGGGGGCGCGCTCCCCACAGCCTCCAGGCCGCCATTTTGGCTGGAAAGTTTGGAATTTCCGAGCAGTACGAGCGGGAGGCGGCGGGCGGCGCGAGCGCCCCAGCCCTGCCCGCCCCGGCACCGGCCCAGCCCGCCCCGCCACGCTGCACCGCGCCGCCCGGCCCGGTTCGTCCCGTCTCTCGCGAAGGCGCCGTGGTGGGCACCGGCGGGAGCCCCAAGCGCCGCAGCCGTTTGCTCGCCGGCCGGCGGGTGGGTCGGTCGGTCGGTCGGTCAGGCGGGGTGGCAGCCGCTCCACTTCCCCCCTCCGCTCCTCCCCGCCCCCCGCGCCCGGCAGGCAGGGGGAGCCGCGCCGCCGCCCCGGAGCGCCGCCCTGAGTCGGGCTCAAAGTTTGTGAGGCGGAGCCCCGGCCGCCGGGGGAGCGCCGCCGCCCCGGAGCGCCATGCCCGTCAGGAAACAAGGTGAGCGCTGCACGCCGAGGGGCCTCGGGGTCGCAAATGACAGCTGCGGCGGCGGGACGGGCGAGGGGGGGCGGCTGCCGGGAGCCGCCGGTCCGCGGGCGGTGCGAGCCCGCCGAGGGGCAGCACGGTGCCGCCCGCGCTCTCCTGGCTGCGAACAAAGGAGCTGCCGGGCTGGGCTGGGGCGGTCCCGAGCGCGGAGGCTTGTTGCGTGCCCGGTGTGTGCATCCCCGGTCCTCCTACCTGGTGCGCCGGGGTCACCGGTGTGTCTGGTCTCCGCTTGCAGATACCCAGCGAGCCCTGCGCCTCCTGGAGGAATACCGCTCCAAGCTGAGCCAGGCGGAGGACCGGCAGCTGCGAAACTCCATAGAGCGTGTCATCAGCATCTTCCAAAGTAACCTTTTCCAAGCTTTGATAGGTAAGGGCTGACTTTTCTCAGTTTGTGCTCAAGCCGGTCGGTTCTTGCCTATGCTGTCACTTGCAGTGTTAAGAGGAAAAGGTATTTTGCCCTTACGTTAGAAGCCATGTGCTTTTTGTCGTTGTGTTTTTGTTTTGCATAGTAACACACGTGCTGTTACAGATCAACAGTTCACTTGTTCCATGTACTTACTTTATTTGAGGCTTTTGACTGGCCCAAACTGCCTAAAACTGTGGTGCAATTTTTTTCTTGTGACATGTTATTGTAGGTTACTTTATGTAGACTATTTTTTTACGTATCTTTATTCACCTGAACAATTTCTAAGAAGGTTTGTTTTTTTTTTTTTTTTTTTTTTTTTTTTGAGTCCATATGTAGCAGGTTAATGAATGAGTTGAAGTGGGTTTAATCTAAGGTAGAATTCAGGCAAATGTTCCTGCTGCAGAATCTCTGAAAACATCACAAAGTGTATATCTGAAGTGCAAAGTTAAATTAAAATAAATGAGAAGAAACCTTAATACTTCAGGCAATGCTACAGTGATCTTTCCTCCTTTGTTTGTTGCATATTAAAGTGTAGTGAAAACACTGCTAATTCTTAGACTGTTTGTAGTGCTTCACTTAAAATGTTCCCATAAGTCTTGTTGAACTACTTACATGTAATTTTGAATTTCCTGCATGTCTGTTTGGAAAAAAAACCCCCAAACATGAGCATAAATACAACTTGCAGGATCCTGACTTTATTTGGAAACTTCTGCAGGGCAGCAGTGAGATGTGGTTTCCTCTTGATTGAGTGTCACTATCTTTGATAGCTAATGAATGAAAGAGGTTTGTTAGTTTACCTTCAAGAGTAAAAATTGTAAAGTTCTGCATCCTTGTCTTTTAACAAAGTAACCTGCCTCTGAATTGTACTAACAACAAACATTGTAGCTGCATTTATTATTTGGCTTACTGCATGGTTACTGTCATACAGGTGTATATTCTACTTCATAGTACCGCAGCTTCTTTGACTCTATGCTGGGGTGAAAACACAGGGTCAGGCAAAACATAAACATGCATTGCTGCATGTGGGATGTTTTCTTCTGGAGCTTTTATTCGTCTTATGTAGGTTTTTAGAAGTTGGTAATCTTGCTGTAGTTTTTTTTATCATGTAAGTTCATGAAAGGTAGTTGTGAAAATAGGTCAGCTACAGAAAACTTTTACTTTGTGTTTCTCTTCAATACTCGGTTGATGCTAACGAACTTCATGATGAAAAACTAGACATAATCTTTGTGGGACGTGTATGAACAGGATTCACTCATTGGTGGATCAGAATGTTGAAGTCTTATATCGGAAGCTTAATGTACTGCAGTTGTACTTTTTATTGTCACCTGGCGAATTTCAATGTTGACTACTATTTTTCTTGTTCTGGGTGTGTCTGTGTGTTGGTTTAGTTTTTTTTTTTTAAACTGTCTTGAAGATCCATGCAGTATGCCGTTTTCTCCCTTTCATTGAATAAGATACCGATCTATTAGCCTTTGATATTCTAACCTGCAAGGCATAGTTTCTTCTCATATCCGCATACGGATCTTCATTGTTTTAGTAACTCTACACCTACTAGTAGTAAACTTGAAATAGCGAGCAAACTCATGTCTGCTGGCTTCATTCTACAAGAACAGAAAACAGGAATGCATTGTTGCCAGGGTGGGCTACATGGCCTGTTTTCTGGTCTTGTGAGAAGTTGCGAACGTATGACCCTAGTTTTTGTCGAGTTCAGTTCATCTGTGTGTATCGTGCTTCTTGGGTGTGTTCAGTGTGTTGCATTAACTTTGTGTTTAGTGGTTCACTGTATGTTTGTTTTTTACAGAGTGTATGCGTTATGTTCCCAAACTGTTTGTCTGAAAGGTGATAACATAGAACGCTAGTACTTTCCAAGCAATTTATGCTGTCAACTTGAGTCTCTCTCCTTTAACCTGCTCCTTTCTGTGGAAATGTGTCGGGGGAGTTCTTGTTTGTGGCAGGCTGCTCCTGGCTATTGTTTTCCTGGAAACATCTTTTTATGGTGTGACTACTGCATGATGAGGGTAAAGAGTCGGCGGGGGAGTCCCTGGAAAAGATGCTATTGGAAGGATGGCTGCAGTTACTGGGAAGACCTTGAGTCTGCTCCTGCCTGTCCTCTTCCCATGAAGATTTGGGAGCAGGCTGGATGAAGTATTCAGTTGTACTGCAGGTTCACATCACTTCATGGCAGATTTTTAAGTGTGCCTTTTAGAAGAGTTGTCACGTGTCCCGAACTTAAATAGCCAATGCTGCTCTGACAGAAAGTTTCAACCTTGACTACAAAGTTATTTCTCCTATAGATTCTTCCTCCAGAAAGTGTGCTACTTTTAGTTTCTCTTTTATTTTTATTTTTTTATATAATACTAAAAAAGAAAAAAAACTTCATCATTTATTTTCTGCTTTTTCTGCCGAGTTACTGCACTATATCTAAGACCTGCCTGTCCATGATAGGTGAGAATGTTTGTGAAGGCTGCAGTCAGGAACTGCTGTCAACTTCATGTATCTTTTTTAGTATAATTTTTAGCTTGGCAATCAAATGCTGTTCTTTCAAGCAAAAATAGACCTTACTTTATGCACAGAAATGTGTCTTTAGGTTTATAATGGTGGAAATTAAATATTCCTGAAAACTACACATTTTATCAATGTTTCATGTATTTAGATACACGTGAAGGAATTAAAGGTTATGGTTTTTTGGTGAATTTCTTTTTGTGTGCTGAAGAATAAATGGTGTGATTTTTCTCATTTAAGCCTTTTTTAATGTTGTCATCTCCTTTAATTCTATCAATAAAACTTTAGTTCAGTAATCTACAAACTTGACCTGGTTCTTAAATATACAATTACGGCTTTAAATGCTTTAAATTAGAGCAGTAACTAGTCAGTGTTGAACAACCAGCGTTATGAAATTGACATCACAACAGTGTTATATTTTAAATGAAATAACCATAAGAACTTCAGATTAGTAACAAAATTGGTAACCTCCTTAAAACAGTCTGTGAAAAATCCTAGTTTTATTATATTTGTCTTCTGTACTGTGGCATTCCCCATTGCTGTTGCTTCAACCAGCGAAGAGTAATGATGATTAAATGGATGCTAATGGCCTGTAATTAAAATCAGCTTGAGAATAGTGTCAGTTTTAAGTAAATTTCCTAGTGTACAGTCTCAGAACAGTGGTATCTTTTCTAGCTTGTGATTTCTTGGTTGTAGTTAAAATAGCTTGCTATGGATATTCTGATAATTGGTAAGGTCAGTCAGTTTATTAAGAGACCAAAGTAAGATATCCACATATGGAGGCATGGGATAGACTTAATTTCACTTTGGTAAAGAATTTGATACTTATCTTCAAATAGTGAGGTAATAATTCTGCAGATAAGTTTTGCTTCTAATTTAGGCACTCTTTTACCTTCTTGATAAGGCACAGATTCTTGTAAAGGTACAGATATACGATGTATTTATCTTTTTGAAAATATAAGAGGAGGAACACTTGCATGCGTAAGTAGCAATTCTGAGGGAAAAACATGTGAAGCAGACTTCTGTTTATACACAGATTCTTTTTGTGTAATTAAAGTCTTTTTAATGGGTTGTGTGCTGTGGTCGATCATATTAAAATAATCTTCTAAAATATTACCAGTTATAGCTAGAAACATGAAATAGTTTACTTTAAAAATATTCCTTTTCCTGACAATAACTAACTCCATTTGCACAGGTGCCAGAAAAAGGGAATTCTAAAAGAGTCTCTATGTATCCTGGCAATGGAGTTGGCTGTGCTGCCTTTCTTGCCTTGTCTGTCTTAAGTGTTTTTCTTATATATTATTTTATAGCTATGCATATAAAGATTTTTTGATATAAAATGGCAAATTTGACTAGGGGAAGTTGAATGTGTTGAATTTCACATGTGGAAGCAGTCTAATTTATTTCACTTGGAGTCTTTTTGCATGAAGATCTGCCTCAAGAATTGTGCTTACTTCCTGGCTATTCCTAGCACTAAGTATCTAGTGTGGGAAATTTTGAAGAAAAAATTGTAGTGGTTTTAGTAAACCTTACTGAACCAAAGAACAGCTCCCTCTGGTAATCATTAAGGTTTTTTTGACCATAGTTTGGATTCATGAGCTTTATGAATTGGACAGAATATATTAAAAATCCTGTTAATATGTTTTTACACACCAGAGAAAGAAGTCCTGTCTCTGAAATTTTTGTAAAATTGGTGGTTACGTTAAGGTAAACTCTTTTATCAGATTTATCAACAGTATGACCGGGGCTGAAACTTACAGGAATATAAAACATACTCTGCATCTTTCTCAGCTCTCTCTACGCTGGCTTTCTGAACTGAGTTGGGGGAAGAACCCTAGATTTTGGACTGAAGTAGACTGAATTGGGTCAGCACTCATCAAAGTTAGTACCCTTTGTAGTGGATTGACCACATTTCTGCTAGATGCCACGTGGCCCCAGCTCTCTTGAGCTGTGTGGGGCATCTCTGTGGACATTCTTGCTCTTTTAGCTCCCTCTCAATTATCCAGCGTGGAAATACTTTCTGTACTTGCTGGCTAAATTAAAATCAAACACAGTTAAAGTAGAAGTTTTTCTTCATAACTGAAACCAAAAGTACTTGCTCTTGGGGAAACTTAAGTATCAGCTTTTATTTCAGTGATATAGTTAGTTAATAAGCATATGGCATGATGACACAGTTAACTCTTCAAATCAGCTCAGGCCTCAGAGAATTTTAGTTGTGGGTATGTGTCATTGTGTAAGACTGCCCTTCAGTTAACTTGAGGAAGGCTACTTTGTGAATTGCTTCCCATTTTCTAAGTGTTACTTTCAGACTCAGTTGAATAATATTTACATTAAGAATCCAGAAATTCTCCACAGTAAGTTGAGGATCTAGTTAATAGTGAATATTGTTTTGGTTTTTTTCTTTTATTAGAGGAAAGTTCAGAGAGAATTGGATCTTCTGTTATATTGGATGTTACTGAAATTGTAGATTCTAAATAGGCTATTTTCACGTTGAAATCTTACCCTTGCTGTGTTTTTGTGACCTTTTCCCCAGACTGCATCTTCTGTAATACAGCATCTTTGCTCATATTTGAAGCTGAAGCATCCATGGATATAGTTCTTGCAACTTTGAAGTGTTTGTCTGCTTTTCCAACAAGTTACCTAAGGATTTACTGTGGTTATGCTTACTATGGTCTCCTTCTGAAACTTATGCAAAAGTTGGTCAGTTTCAGAGAGATTTGACCTAAGGTTGTGTCTTCAAAGGTAGTTTACTTGATTATTTTAATGTGTTTTTCTTTTTCCAGCTGGAGGGAGGATAAAACATTTTAGTTGGTATCCAGATGACTGGAGTGTTAACTCCATTGTTAGGATGCTTTCTGCCATTCTTCCTCTTCAAGGAACCTAATAATGAGTGAAACAGTCTCATTGCTCCTGCTTTTTGAACTACTTGTTCTGTGTGTATGTAATGCGGTTCGATAGCATAGAAAGCTTTGTGGTTGTTGTGTGCTTGCTTCTTGAAGTGTTTTCCATGCTGCATTTTATGTGTGTGTGACAGTGCGATGCATTGAGTTTTTGGGATTAGGTGCTGCTTTTGGTAGCCTAAAATAGCAAGTAAGACTAGCGTAAGTTGAGTAGCTACTGGTATGCAGAGAAATAGTATTGTGGCAAAAGATTATCCCTGTGGTTAGTAAACTGACTGTGTATTCAGTGTTGAATAGCTGCACTGTAGGACTTATCAATTACAGTATTATTCTCCTCACAGGGTTACCATTAAAAGGGGCTATTGACAAGAAAACTGTCAATAAATCTGCTGTTCATCCAGGGGCTGAAAGGGAAGTCTAAGTTGGGAATAATTGGTATAGTTTCCAGGTTCTGGGGAAGTTTATCTTCTGTCATGTTCTTGCTTCACTTTCTTTCCTGTGTTCTCCTGTGTTCCTGAGTTCTGATGCCTATCTCCTCGCATGCTGCTGTGTACCTGGCTTTGCTCCTGATCTCCCTCAACATTTGCTTCAGTGCTTGGGTACAGTGTGGAGGAAGGGGGAAAGCACAAGAGAGGGTATTTGGTCTTAATCTTATGCCTACTTCCATGGTCATCCCAGCAGGAAGGGCAGAACATCTTCAGCTCTGCAGCTGGAATGCTACCTGCCTCCTGTGCATCTGGTTGCCAGTGTTTTGAGGGATGGTGCTTGTTTTGGTGCAGATGGAATGAATCTTCAAAGAAACTGAACTCTGGCAGCTGACTAGTAGTGTCCTTGCACAGATGGCTTCCTGAATTATAACGAGGCCAAATTTGCAAGAATGTTAAGAGACTGCAGAAGGTTTAGGGCTGACACTAACCTCCTTAGCTTCATGTTCCTCCTCCAAATTAGGGGAGGCTCTAGAGCTCTTGGGTAAAGCTTTTATAGGAATCTTGTCATATGCAAATATCTTCCTAGCTATGTCCTCAAAGCTGAATTATTTTTGGCTTGGAATTAAAAGGTCAGTCTAAGACAGAGGTGCGGTAAGGAAAACTTGTGGAGAAACTGTAAAAGCATTGCAAATTTAAGTCTTGTTTGTGGAAATTTGTGTTAGAACTTGGTTGCACAAAATGCACAAGTGTTACTGCTGGAGGAGATCCTAGTATGTGGTGCCACCCATCCTTGTATTGCCACCAATGTCGGATAACTACCTTGGAGTCTATGAGCATACTGTTGGTAGAAGAAATCAATGCTTATACTGTCTCTTTTAAGCAGAGCTATGCACCTGTATGAGAGCTCAACTTGGAGTGTTGACTGAACTCATCCCAAAAACAGTTTGATTTTTTTTATTTTTAATGCATTCATCTGGAGACAAACCTCCTCAGTCCTGTACTGGCACTATTTAGGGGACATCCTACAAATAAGACTTATACTAACACTTCCTTTGTCCCTGACAGGTTTTTGTTACCACTAAGGACAGTACATCCTTTTGAGGAAAAAAAAGTATATTGTTGTATTGGCTGCTATTTGCTGCTGGAGTTGAGATAGTTGGAGGGGATGGATAACTGGGAGTTCATTTTTAGGTTTGTGGGCTTTTTTTTTTATGCTTACGTTGATGACTAAGTGCGCATTAGGTGGTACTAAATGGAAAAGAGTTTGGACAACAGAAGATTGTTGTGCTAGTTCTTGGCTGTGTGATGACAACTTTAATTTTTTTTGAGTTCTTCCTGCCTTAGTTCTGAAGACCCTGTGGGTTTCTGAAGGAAAATTAGAAAGAGAGCATGTGAAGATATGGTGAAAGAGCGGTTAGTAAGCAAAGAGGAAAATATGAATGAACAGTTTGGAAAGCATAAGTGGACAGGCTGGCAAGGAGTTGAACATGTCTGCCTGCAAAAAGCAGACAGAGGGATAAAACCAAAAAACTAGATCCGAGGTTAGATGAGGGTGGTTTCAGGTGAGTGGAAATTAAGAAGCATTTGTGTTAGAAGTGGAAAATAGCATCTCCTGGAATTTGAGTTAAGCAAAGAAGTTGTGTGCAGAAGCAAGGTTTAAAGGGTAGGACACGGTTACTGAAATGAGTGGAAGGGCTGAGGGTGAGCAGTTGAGTGCTGTGGCTCGTTGCAGAGGATGTTGTAGAACAGAACACGTGTGGTGAGAAGGCTGCAATGCAACTTGCAATTTTCATTTTTTAAGAAGTCTTGATTGTGCACAGCAGTAGTTGGTTTAGGTTTTTAAAGAAAAAAACCCAACCTACCCTGAAAGGGGCTTGTGATGAGGCTGGTTTTCCCTTTTCATAGTATGAATGCAAACATTTATTTTAACTGGATACATACACACACCATGACATGACACAGCCAATGAATACACATAGAGAATACTTAGTTGACTCTGGTCATTGGCTTGGTAGACAGATATGAAGCTTTTCTTTGTTTTTTGTACTTTCTTGTTGATCACTAACCATATACTTTTCAAGTCTTGGTTTACTTGTGTTAAATGGATATTCTTAGCTTGATATAGCAGGTGGAGTAAGCATCCAGGATTGAGAATTTGTTAGAATTAGTAGGAGTTGCTTTACAACTGAAGAATGAATGAATGAAAGTCTGTAGCATTGGCAGACTCTTTTGCCTGTTCTGACAGTGACTCTACTTACGTTTTGTCTATACATTCATTATGTAGGGCTGCTAAGAATTTGGCAGATGTCACACAACTCAAATTGCCCTGAACTGAAATAACATGTTTACCTTTGTTTTCCTTTCTATTAGTTTTAAGACTTAAGTTTTCAGTGCTTCAGGTGCTTTGGCAGGAAGCCCTATGAAAGAAAGATGTGTTTCTCCCCTGTGCTCCCTGGAATTAGAGAAGTACTTAGTTTGTAATGGGATGACACCTCTTCCTGGACAATGTACAGGTAGTCAAATTCTTAACAGACCTGTTCGTTTATGAAGTTACCTATATTTGAAAAAAAACAAACCCCCAAACCACCAAACAAAAAAACCCCCCCAAAACAACCAGGCATTTGCACGTGCTGTATTTGGATGAGTGAATGTCTGAGAAGAGGCAGACCAATGAGAGATGACAAAAGAATTGCTCACATGGATGGATCTTCAAGTGAAATACTAAACTGAAATAAGTCAATTTCTGAAAGAATTCATAAACTCCTTGGTTGCTTGCAAGCCTGAGGGGGAGCATGGTTGTACTGAAAGATTCTCCTGAACAAAGCTGGTATTGAAATGCTTTGTGCTGTAAAGTCTGTATGTTGATGCAAATATATCTAGTGCTTTTCTGACTTACTGACTTTGACGTTGGCTGAAATCAGTTTGTTGTGCTGTTGAACATCTATCAGAAAGGCGTACCTCATCGATGTCAGTGCAGAATTAACTATTTAGCTGGAGCACATAAATCCTAGTCATGCTGCTGTGCAGAGGGACCTTGACAGGCTGGAGAAATGGGCTGACAGGAACCTCATGGAGTTCAACAAGAAAAAATGCAAAGTCTGGGGCGGAACAATCCCATGTACCAGTATATGCTGTTTGTTACCCAGCTGGAAAGCAGTTTTGTGGAAAAGAACCTGGTTTAACCTGGTGGACACCAAGTTGAACATGAGTAAGCAAGCGTGCCCTTGCAACAAAGGTGGCGAATACTATCCTGGGCTGCACTAGGCAAGGTATTGCCAGCAGGTCGAGGGAGGTGACCCTTCCCCTTTGCATTTTAGAATGCAAAATATGAATTTAGAGCTCATAAAAAAAATAAATAAGCAAACAGAAAACAAACATGAACTTCTTAAATTAACTCTTGGTCATGCACAAAGCTGTTAAATACATTAAAACTGAAAATCCTCAAATGAGGATACAGTTAATACAGCATATACAAATGTGGTTGTTAACTTCATGTATATTTGTGGTAGCAGTTTGCAACTTTGTGTAGTGTATGGTGTAAGGGCAACAGTTCACTGTTTTACATGCACAGTGTCCAGTGCAGTCTGTTGAAGTAAACGTGTCAGTGTTTTAGTCCTTGAAATGTTAAGCTTGTGTGGAATTTCCTGGCATTTATTTAAGAAAAAACATTTATAACCCACAATTGGTCAAGATGCTTGAAGCATAAAAATGCAAAGCCAAAATCCAGTAGGTTACTGTGATCATCAAAGGACTGCTTTTAATCTTTTTAAAAATAATTTTAATAAGTAGTAAATGCCAATTGAGCTTTAGTGATTCCCTCTATACTGTAACATTAAAAGTCTAATATCAGAAGCCTAAAGAACATCATCATGTGAAAAATTACAGTGAGTTGCTTAATACTTGTTAGAATGCCAAAACATATTAAAATATGGGCAGGGAAGAACAAGAAAAGGGAGACTGAGTGGTACAGGGAATCCTTCCCATGGAGATGTACAGTGTTGATGGTTTCTTCCTCCTCACTTGTGTTTTCTTGCGGTTATTTGCTAACCTACTCTGTGCTTCATTCTTTCTTTGTTACTTTGCAGTTCCATGTTACATTTGAATTTCTTGTATATATGGTGTGTTTTACATATGCTGGATGCTTGTTCTTTGTTGTGTTATCCCCCAAACTGTTTTTACCCAGTTCTCAAGGTTGGTTTCTTTGACCAGTAATTAACAGTTGATGAGTTGTTCATAGCCTTGAGGCCTCTGATATCATCCTGTGCATTTATTTTCAAGGTCTCTACTGTTGTTCTGTGCTTGTGCTCCCCTATGCTGCTTTTTATTCTGGGGTCATAGGTAATTAATTCCCTACAGAATAACTACTTGTTATTGGTATCTATTAGTTACAGAAATACACACACTCTTATTTGTATATACACTGTGTGTGTATGTGCGTGTGTACTTATGTATAGCTTTTATTTAGCTTCGGACAATTGTGTGATGTAACACCTATTGGTTTTACATATATTTACATATAATATATATGGAATATATATAAAATTTAAATGAAAATTTATTTATATATTATTTATGTATAGGCTGTATGTATTTTATATATAAATATTTATAAAAATAGGTGTTACATCACACAATTGCCTGAAGCTAAGTAAAAGCTATAAAAATTAGGTAAGTCACCTGTTCTTTAGATAATTGCTGTTAGAGTTGGACAAGCTAAAACAGAGCTCCACACAGGCCAAGAGAAGTCCAGAGGCCTAGTTACTAGCTTAACATGAGGCCCATGGCCTTTTACAAGCAATGTTTATGGGGTGATACTGTTGTCTTAAGAAAATGCAATTATAGGTATCCCATCTTTGACTTACAAAGTTAGTTATCAGAAGGTTCGTGCATAAGTGAATGCAGAGAATAATTCTGCTCAGCTTTATTTTACTAGCTGACTATACTAAAATTACATATTCCTTTCTGCAGGAAAGGTATATGTGGAGAGCTTGGCTTGACATTGAGATTTTTAGAATGTGCACTGATCTTAAGTTATCTTGATTACAAGTGTACTCTCTGAATATATAGCAAAAAGTATCAGACACTCCACATACCAGTAGAAATGGCAAGCAGAGGCCTTATGTCTGATTCTTAAGGAGCAGGGAAGAAATCTATCCGAAGGAATGGTGTCATGTTGCTGGCTGGAATCTTTGTCCTCAGAGGCAGATCCTCTAGACAGAATTGATGTAGGCTCTTGAAGTGCCATAAAATATACTTAATTTAGGAGATGTTGTAAGAACTTGTTTGCTTCTGCAGTTCTGCTGTTCTTTTAATTAGTGTGTTGTGGTTTTTAATGAACCTGGAACTCCCTTGTGAAGTTGATTTGGGTTTCAGTTTATATTCGGTAGATAACTTTTTTCTTGTTTGCTTTAAGAGTGAGCAGTTTTAGCTTCTAGTGTATCACAAGACTGGTGAATGGGCCTGTTGAAAGAACAAGACTAAGATGAGTGGAGAATATGGGAAAGGGGGGCAAAAAATACACCAGCAAACTGCTTGTAGTTGGTCATCTTCTACTGTAATGAGTACTGGAAAAAACACTGTGTGTCACCGCTGCTTAGCTTTTCACATTACTAATAAGTTGAGAAAAATAATTTTCTTTTCTATGTCTTAAGAGTCCTCCTTTTCAGAACTGGTGGTCTGTCACTTGCTTTGTATAGACTTTTAGTCTTGTTGCCATCAAACACATTGCTGATTTGGCTGCTTAATGTGGTTTTGCTTGTAAGCTGACTTAATTCCAGGATGATTTTGTGTGTTGCCTACCATTCATCACTTTTTGTCACTTTTGCTTTCCTGAAACTTTGTGCTCCTATTTTCTGTCAGTCAGCTCTTCTTTTAATGTTTTCCTCTAGTTAGAAATGTTCCCTGTCTGTGTCGTCTTTTACTGTTGTGTGATATCTGATTTGAATTATTTTTCTGTAACTTAGTTTGAGATACGATCTGTCTTGGAATTAATATGGGAGGAAGGTGCTGGGACATGAAAAAAGCACATCTAGCTTGAAGAGTGAATCTAACCATAAATGTAATTAAAAAAATCAGTATTTTACTACCTGCTATTTTAAGAATTAGGAAAAATTACGAAATCTTGTCATATGCTAATAATGCATCCACAGATAATTGACTTCAGTAGATATTTAAGTGTGTTCATGCGATGAAGTATCTTTGTGAGCTGATACATAGCAGTAGACCAACAGAAGAAATTTTTTAGGTTTAGTATGGCCTGAGTTTCTGGCTTTAAAAAAATGTAAGTTTCCAGCACTCATTCCTTGTGTACCTAATGCATTCAGGGTGCATAGACTGCTTGCCTATACTCCCAACTACTTAATGTTTGCATTCTGAATAGTAAGAATGCAAATAAATGTTAAAAAAAAAAAATAGATTTTATCATATAGACACCAAGTTCCTAGAAACTTTTTGTGGGTTTGGAGCAAGTTCAGGATAAACAGAAGCTAATCTTCATATTAAGTGGTGTATATATTTTTGACACCTTTCAGTAGTAAGTCTGTTGTGGTGTCCTTCATAGAGAAGGGGAGATGATGTGTGGGAAATAATGTGCTTTTTGAAACAAGTTATTCTGCAGTATGAATAAATGGTTACCTCTGTTGGCAGCGACTTAAAAGAATAGTAGCAGAATTGAGAATCAGTGCCCTAGATTTCTGTTGCAAAACAGCTGCACAAATAACCCCTTCCCATAAATAATGTAATAATCTTCCTGACTTGGTTGCTGTGGATTGCAGCTAGAGAGTCAGCTTAAACCACTGCCTATTTTAATATACAAAGTACAACTATCGAGGGAGGAGGGGGGGAAATCTTTATTTGGTGTGCTTGATTGATGTATTAATGTTAATGCAGCTACAAGACAAATTTGCAACTGAGGGAGCTAATGTGAAAGATAGATTTAAAAGCAATTTGTATCTCTTAGGCTGCTCTGCTCTTGTATATCTAGGTCACTTAACATCTTTTCCAACCCTCACTGCTATTTCTTCCAATCAGCAGTGCTAAGAGCAAGTATAACTTTAAAAATTAATGTAAGCAGTTGATAGGAATTTGACTCTTGCTCAGAGAAAAGATACAAATGGAAACTGAGAATTGCAGTTTTCTGAACTGGTAGAGAACAGGAGTGCAATGTCTATATAAAAAAATATAAGACTGGAACACCAGCAACACAGTAAGACTTCTCTTATTTGCGTGGTCTTTGTTTTGTGCGGCAGCTTTATAAAGGAATTAGTTATTGTGCCTCTGTTGCTGACTCTGGGCAGCTGCTGAAAAGCTACAAGATTTGGCAGATTGAAGTCCTCCTGTTGATGGCTGGGTCCTATTTACTTCTTAGGCTAATCATGTCTGGATGTTTGTCTTGTATGAAGTTGGTGTAGTAAAAAACATGAGTTTACAACTCCTGATTAGCAGATTTCTACTTTGAAGAAGAGACTAAAAGCTTTACAAGACTTCTTAATTTGTCTGCCCTTCCCTTAGCCTATACCTTTTCAGATTTAATTTTATTTTAATGTGAGTGTTTACAGGTGTGATTACAGTTGTGGTAGCAAGTTTCATATGCTTATACTTCCATAGACACATGTTTGATGCTTTCCTAGTTTGTCTTATTTTTATTGGTGCTTCATGTAGTTGATAGGATGTCAATAAAAAACCTAATGCAGCCAGATTCTTGTTCCCCAGAAGTTTCCAGTTGAGTCTTCAGGATTACAGGAAAAGCTGTTTATTAGTTCATAAGTATGAGTTTTTATTCATACTGTTAAAGTTTCATTCTGTTTCTGTTACTTAGACTGAAAAAGCAGATGGTGACCCATCCCGATTAATCTCCTTTTGCCTAACTTCTTGCAACTTCTCTCTCTTGCTGATTTCATCAGTATACTTCTATTTCTGTCATTGTTTAATTAAAACATATACCACAAAAAAGACTTTCTAATATTGCCCTTGAACAGTAGATTTCAGATGACCAAAGGCTACATTAGCTGAAATTACTTTTACTATAACTTGAAGCATAAACACCCATCCATTCCAGTATTCCACTGCAGTTATTCCATCTGCTTCTGCTGTTCCTGCTGCAGATTGTGCTACCAGGGTCAGTGGCAGAAGCTCAAAGTGAGTGGCGACATGTAGAGATATGGGGCATAGAGAGTTAGTTGTGTATCCTGTGGGGAAGTTCATGTGATCTTGGTGATACAGCTTCATCTGTAATAGGTAGATAAAGTAGTAGGTATCTAACTTGTTTTGCAGGAGGAAGATGTTGTTAAAATCAGAATGTTATAGTAAATATAAAGCCTAACTTCTCATTTTTTTTTTTCACATCTTCAGATATTCAAGAATTTTATGAAGTGACCTTATTGGACAATCCAAAATGCATTGATCACTCTCAGCCGTCTGAACCAATACAGCCTGTGAATACCTGGGACTTCTCCAGCCTTCCAAGCACAACAGTGACATCAGAAACACTGCCAAGCAGCCTTAGCCCAAGTGTAGAGGTATGATACAGAAATCTGTTTTATATTTTTTTTGTTGAGACTATTAGCTCAACATTGTTCTGTACATTTCCTTCATTTTATAAAATATTTATTTCCATAGAAAATGTACATTGTTAAGATCAATAGTCGTAGGGGATTTAATTATTGAAATGTTTAATAACAGATGTGTGCGTTCTGCTTAGTCAAAAATTTATAAACTTGTTTGTCAAATATACCATTAAGTGACCATTAAACTGGATTTATGCTCTGAATTTGGAACCTCATTGACAGGTTTAGTATGCTTATACTCATCCATACTGACGACTCTTCAGTCATTACTTCATTAATAATTTGGGAAATCTGAAGCTATATCTTTTTGATAGTAAGCTTTTCAGTCTGTTAATAAGAAATTCTCTGCTACTTGTACAGCTGTGCTTTGGAAGGGCTTTTTTTTTTTTAAAAAAAACTACATGAATCCAGATGTCACTAGTGAGTGGTGAGAAAACTGAGCAGGGATACACACAATGATGTATATTTTCACGAAATGAAAATCTTACTGCCCAAGTTAAAGATACAGTGGTGCTTGAAATTTTATTTTTTTTTGCATCAGACCTATTGTTTGTCCCCAAAGACATGAACTTTGTTTCAGGTGTGCCCTCAGTACTGACAGCATTGGAAAAGGTGTGCGAACTTCTCAGTAATAACTGAAGGCAGTGTGCTGTGATGATCCATTTTTATGAAGTGGTCCTAGAGCTCAGGAAGAGCAGTAGGAGAGACCAGCCAAAGGACTAGTGCTGCAGCCTGTAGGGAAGCTCAGGAGCTTGTACTACCCAGCAAGATAAACTGGTGCCTTACTGAGTGCACTATCGGAGGCCATTTGGACTGTGTAAGAAAGTCCACTTAGCTGCAGAACATAAGCAATGGTGTGATGTGCTACTGAGTTTGTGCAGTTAAAAAAAAAAAAAGTGCTTGTGCTTATTGTAGCTTTTCTGAAATTTGTCATATAGTGTCAGAAATGCCTTAAAGGAAACTATAGAGGAAATCCAAGAGTTGTGTTGCGTTTTCTCAGAAAGCAGAAAGTGGCTAGTAGATAAAATCACGGAATTTTCAGAGTTGGAAGGGACCTCTAGGGATCATCTAGTCCAATTCCCCTGCTGATGCAGGAATGCCTAGAGCACGTTACTCGGGACTGCATTCAGGCAGGTCTTGAAAATCTCCAGAGATGGGGACTCCACAACCTCCCTGGGCAGCCCATTCCAGTGCTCTGTCACCCAAACCGTAAAGAAGTTTTTTCTTGTGTTTGAATGGAACTTCCTATGTTCCAACTTGTGCCCGTTGCCCCTCGTCCTGTCACTGGGAACCACTGAAAAGAGTCTGGCTCCATCCTCCTTCAGCCCACCCTTTAGATACTTAGAAGCAAGAATAAGGGCTCCCCTCAGCCTTCTCCAGGCTAAGAGTCCCATCTTTCTCATAAGGGAGATGCTCCAATCCCCCAGTCATCTTTGTTGCCCTACGCTGGACTCTCTCCAGTAGTTCCCTGTCCCGCTTGAGCTGGGGAGCCCAGAACTGGACACAGTATTCCAGTTGTGGCCTCACCAGTGCCAAGTAGAGGGGGAGAATGACCTCCCTTGATTTACTGGCCACACTCTTCCCTATGCAGCCCAGGATTCCATTGGCCTTCCTGGCGACAAGGGCACATTGCTGGCTCATGGATAATTTACTATCTCCCAGGACCCCCAGATCCTTCTTCTCAGAGCTGCGTTCCAGCAGGTCCACCCCTAACCTATATTGGTGCCTAGCATTCTTCCTCCCCAGGTGCAGGACCCTACACTTGCTCTTGTTGAACCTCATTAGGTTCTTCTCTGCCCAGCACTCCAGCCTGTCCAGGTCACGCTGGATGGCAGCGCGGCCCTCGAGTGCCAGCCACCCCTCCCAGTTTGGTACCATCAGCGAACTTGCTGAGGATACACTCTGTCCCCTCATCCAGGTCATTGACGAATATATTGAACAAGATTGGACCGAGTATTGACCCCTGGGGGACACCACTGGTTACAGGCCTCCCACTTGACACTGCTCCATTAATCACAACCCTCTGAGTTCTGTCACACAGCCAGGTCTCAATCCACCTTGCTGTCTCCTCATCTAGCCCACACTTCCTCAGCTTCCTGATGAGGATGTCATGGGAGACAGTGTCAAAAGCCTTGCTGAAGTCAAGGTAGATGATATCTACTGCTCTCCCAGTTATAACATCATAGAAGGCTGTCAGGTTGGTCAAGCATGATTTACCCTTGGTAAATCTGTGTTGACCACTTCCAGTAACTTCCTGTCCATCAATGTGTTTGGAGATGACATCCAGACCAAGTCGCTCCATTACCTTCCCAGGGACAGAGGTGAGACTAACCAGCATGTATTTCCCTGGGTCCTCCTTCTTGCCCTTTTTGAAGATTGGAGTGATGTGCTTTTTAGCCTAGCCAGGGACAAGAGTTATATATTGCCAAAACCAGTCATTAAAATCTCTTTACCTGAGCAGCCTCAGTCTATTGTATTTTTCAGGTTTTTAAGTATTTGAACACTGAGGGATTAAAAATCTGTCTGAACTTGCAGTGTAGGAATGGATTATTTTCCTTTGATTTTTGTGAATCTTGATTATACACTGGAAAACTTAAATTATGTCTCTTTGGAATCTTAGTTACCTGAAATTGCATAGAGAAGGACGCTGTCATCATAGTCACCTTAATGAAAATTTTCTCTAAGAATTATCATCTTTGAAGAAAATGGAGTAATGCTAGGTTATATGAGAAATAGTATGGAAAACACCATTGTGCTGTTTACTTATGTGCTGTCATCTAATTCTTAGGTTTAGAGCTGTAAAACTTCTTTTTCTGAAGGTATGGTGGAAATGGAGTCTCTTAGAATCAGGAGCAAAATGGACTGTAGACAACAGGGTAGGCAAGGATAGGCAAAGTTTATTTTGTCTACTGAGGTGTTTTGAAATAAGCTGGTTCTAATGCATTTCATGTTTGCATGTGCAAATAACTTAATGAGGTAATTTAAAAGTCATTACAGTTGCCCTTAGTCATGGAGGATGGATGAAGTTCCAGAAAACAGCAGGTGGGCAAACACTGTCTTTTAAAAAGCACGTATGTAGGAGCAAGGCAGGAAAGGAGGATCCAGGTTTAACAGGTACAAGGAATGATTCTACACTCTTTTTGTAGCTCCTTGAAAGCAATAAAGGAACCAAATAATAGCCATCATAGTTGTTGATAACAGTTTTGTCAAACTTAGTTTCTTTTGAATGTGGTAATAGTTCTTGTGGTAGGAAGAAACAGTAAATGTGATAAATTCTGATTTCAGTAAAACTTTTGGCATGGTTTAAAAGGCTGTCTTTTGAGATAATAGTTAAAGTTTCTAAAAAATGTATCCTAGTTTGAGTTAATAGTGAAAATATCCTGATTAAATTATAAATTAAACCATGGGAGGGGAATGGTGTTGCTGCTTCAGAAGCTGACTAGAATGAAGCCTTGAGCAGTTGAAGTAATTAATGGGCAGGCTGTAGGTCAGCAGGACCAAGTACAGTGTCCTGCAGTTTGGTTGTACTTCAGCAGCACCCATAGAAGTTAAGAAGTGGTTTCTCAGGAAAGATCTGGGTCATTTTTGAATCTCAAGGTGAGTCAACCATGTCATATTAATACGTGAAAAGAAGCATCTTATTGACATAAGAATATGGTGTAAAACTGTTCTGTTCTACTTAGTCTGCATAAGGCTTTGCTGGGGATATTGTCAAATTTAAGGTACTCTAGTGCCAAAAAGATGTAGAAGAATTTAAGTGCTTAGAAGAGTTTGACAGGGAAGATCTAAAGCTTGAAAAGCAATGAAGACTGATGGAAAGATTTGATGCTGCTTAAAAGAATTGAACACTTAATTGGGAAACAGACTTTTTCTGTGTTGGTAGGCAAATGTAAAAAAGGAAGATAATCTTTTCTGCCTATATGAGATGTATTAGACTTACACTATAGTAATAGGCTTACCAAAATATTTTAAATGTTTTCCTAAGCACCAGAATAGCTGTACATGGGCAATCTCCCTTATTGAAGGTCTTTAAAGGCAGCATACCTGTCTTAAATGACGTGAATGTTTGGGTTTTTTTCCACTCCAATACACCTTGGAACAGTGTAACGGACTTGAGGATTTATGTCCCTACCAAACCATTTCGTTGTTAAACATGCTCCTAATTCCAGCAGCTGGGATTGTGAAGCAAATACCTGCTGCTATGAGATTTGTGTTGCAATGTTCCAACTGTAGGACACGTTTTGTGCTTCCCCTATGGGGGAAACTTGCTGAAATCTGAAGTGCAGAACAGTGCATGCTGTTAAATCTAGGCTTTGTGATTGTTCTCCTCTCGGCCTTCTCCAGAAACTGGAAAGCTTATTCTATAAGAGTTTGCTCATTTTGCTACCAAGAGGTCCACAATAAGAAAGACTAATTTATTAGCTGAAGGGTAGTGCTGTGCCTGTATCTTTCTAAATTTTACATAAAGATGCGTGTGAAGGTGTAGTTTAATTATGAAGTTGCATCTTTAGTTTTTACTCTCATGTGCTAGTAGACTGGCAGTAACATAAGGACTTGTCCATGACACTGCAGCAGTCACAGGCACATTATCATGGCAAGATCACTAATGTGTTGGAAAGGAAGAATTGGCCTAATTTGGGAAGTCTCACCATAGACATAAGTGTATGTTCTCAGCTGAACTGTTTGCTAGATAATGCAAGTGCTTCTGCAGTACAGTCTGGTGGTCATGGTATATAGTGTTACCTAGCAGAACCTGATACAGTGTGGGTTACTTTGTTTTTCTAAGTGGCCCAGATTTGAACACTTAAGACAAAGCCACCTGTCTTCCTGCAGATTTTTTGTCTTGAGTATCATGTGAAAGACAGTTGTTTGACCTTCAGTATATGAAAGTTAGATTTTACATTTACTGCCAATATTTAAAAGCATAGTTGCATATATTGGTATTGATGCTAATTTATGTGAAACTGAAACAAAACTTTTCTTACAGTCTCTGTCACCTACAGTAAATGTTCCCTTGTATTTCATTAGTTAGAATACTGCTTCCACGTTATAGTTGTAAAAGTGGACAATTTTGAGGAGTGGTAGTTCAGTGTTGGCTTCATTTGCTTTATCTAGTGTATCTCAATGTCTTAGTTTAGCTTTCAAATATCTATGAAAATTTTTACAGTAAACATATATATTATTGGCCTTAATTCTTTCTTCTTCAGTGACTGGGGGTTTTTTTCTTCATATACCTGAAAGGCAATACCTTTTCCTCAATATTTTGAAATTTAATAAAAATCACGAGGAGAAAATCTTATGTATTGACAGTTTATATTCCACACACTTGCTATGTGTAGTACATGAAAATGTTTTTATCCTGTAAAACTTAATGCATTTTGGTTTCAATAATATGCTTCTTTTTTAGGTACTTAGGGTTTTTTTTTAATTTGGTTTTAATGACCCCAAGGGCATAATAGTTCTGGTACAGCATGTGTTTAATGATTTGTTTTACTTGCTGAAACTAACTAGAGATTGGAGGGAACTTGAGTTTAGTATATCTGATTTTGTTCATAGCCAGCTTTTTTTTAACAGAAATGGTCACTTTTTAGACTTGCGAGGCTGCTGCCTAACTCAGTATTAGTTCACTAACCAGATATAACCGGATCAGCATACCAGATGAACTTTCAGGTTATTTTAGCTCTATTCTATTGCTTGCCAGTCTGGTAGGACTGTAGATGATAAGAACGGGACAGTTATTTTCTTGCTTGCAAATTAGTAGCCTTAGAAGTAGTATCATTCAACCCTGTTTCTTCTGCCTTAATGATATATTTTTGCTATAGTTACTCTGGGTCAAATGAGTTTTCTTCCAGCTGACACTTTCATGGTATATGTGAGTTGCTTGAGAGTGGGAATATAATGCTACCCTAAAGTGATTAAGGATTGTATTACAAGAACTTTCTACACAGCTGACTTTGGGAATGACTTTTTAGCAATGTGTGCTTGTGTATATACATAGAATAGTGGTATACAAGCTTAGGTTGCCTAAGGACTTTTAATGGGACATAGCCTAATTCTGCTTTTGCCCTCCCACTTCTGGATCAAAAGACTGGAGTTTGTAATCCCCATAGGTATTATATTAGAGAAAATTAGAGCTACAGATTGTAGTTTTCCTATTCACAGCAATCTGTTTTCTTTTCCATACTTTGTATTTCCCGGAACCTTATTTGACAGTTTTATTTGTTTTAATCTCCAGTACAAAAAGATGGGGGGGGAGGAAAAAAAAAAGAGATTCAAGACAGCGATAAGCAGGAAAGGAATGTTAATTCTTTCAGTACTGGGGACTAGCAAAAAAAGAATATAGATTCAATTTGAAAAGAATGAAAGGTGCATACCTTTTATGTGTATTAAATACTGAGTTTTAGGTGTGCAAAGCAGCTAATCTAAAGCAAGATTTCTTAATACTAGTAATCGTTTCAGAGGAGTATGTGTACAGGAGGGAGTAGTCTTTTAAGCTGTTTGCTGTGATCTGTAGTGCCATCTGTAGGTGGGACAGTTTGCGTTTGGGAAATAGGTGGTGAAACTGGAATCACTGGTAGAAATCTCCTTTGACCTAATTGAGTAGTGTATTGCTAAGGAAATAGTTGCGATACTCTTTTTTTTTTTTATCTGTAGGGTATGTTTTAATATTGTGATTGTTTTAATTGAAGCTCAAGAGCAAAACACTTTAACTTGTCAGATTTAAAAGTAGCCACAATAATTTCATTTTAGATGTTGAAAAAAGCCCCCATGAACACTGTCTCAAAAGAAATGTTTTGTCTTAGAAGGTGGAACTCGATCTGGAGTGTCTTACTCTTTCTTACAGTTGGGCTAACAGATCTCGATATTTAGTGAGTAATGGTGGCTGAAGTACTTTGGTCTGTGGTTTTCTCATTTATCTGCACATGCCCATGTGTTTAATGTCTGGCATGTAGGGAAACTGTCTGGCTCACTGTATTCTAAGGCCTTTTGCCAATTTCTTTTAATAAAAAGAAAGCAAATGAGGAAGTAAGGAAAATAGCTGAAATTATAGACGTGCCCAGCCAAGGCAGGGTGGAAATGAAACTCTTTAAACACCTTGGAATCATAAAATAATTCAGGCTCACCTGTGAGGTTGGTCAGATTGCAAAGAGTTTCAACCAGATGAACCTTGAAAATCTCCAAGGATGGGAACTGCAAAACCTTTCTAGCCGATCTGTTCCAATCTTGACTAACCTCATGGTGAAAAAGCTTTTCCTTATTTCTGACTGAAATCTCCTTTTCAGTTTATTTGCCGTTTCTCATGTCTTTCCATCATGCAACATGCACTTGGCTCTGTCTTCTGGGTAACTTCATTGGAGATACTGGAAGGCTGATTTTAGGTTCCACTGAACTTTTTTCTCAAATCTAAAACAAACCCTGTGTCCTTGCCCTTTCTTTAAGGGGCAAGTCTTCCAGACCCATCACCATCTTGATGGCCCTCTGCAGAACTTGTTCTAGGTTATTAACATCCTTCTTGTATTGCTGGGCCCCAAACTGAATGCAGTATTCCAGATGCCTTATTAGAAGTGCCAAGCAAAGGGGAATAATAGTTTTGTTTGATACTACTGGCTGTTTCTGCTAATGCAGCTCCTGTTAGCCTCCTTTGCTATTTAGGCATGCTGCGGGCTCATGTTTGGTTTGTTCAGTATCTGTGAAAAGATAAATAATAGTCAATGTGAATATTTTGAAAAGGTTTAAAGTTAAGTTAACCTAATTTTCACTTATGATATGGGAATTGGTTTTGTTTACAAAGCAAGCAGTAATGTCTTTTTGAACTTTGTAAGATTTTCATAGTTTTGTGTAACTTAATAAGAAGAGCTGATGTAGGCTAGAGGAAAGAACTTTGGATATATGCTTTCTAGTGGAATGAAAAAAACTTTAATCAATAGCAGTTTGTATTCAAAATGGAATGGTGCATCAAGCAGTTAATCGGGATCTTAGAGGAAATCTTGGAAAGAAATACTTGCATATGTAGAGTGCATTATTAAGGTGGCAAGTTCTGTTTTTCTGTTTCTGAATTTTGTTGACTGCGATATCCTCACCTGGCCTTTACAAGTGCAGTCAATTGTACCTGTTGTAATAACAAGCTGTTCCTGGGAAAATCCCAGACCTATTGCACTATCTTCAAATACCTTCTTTGCCTTAATATTTACAAAGATTCAGTACTGTCTGGCTTGATGATATGCTACGTCTGATTGTTGTCCTACTACCTGTTATCATACTGTTCCTTTATGCTTTTATCAGTACATGTGTGTTCCCCATTATTTAAATCAGCTCTTTTTCTGCACAAATGGTGTGCTTGTTTTATTTGAGCACCTAATAGTGTATAGTCTTGGGTCACTCAGGAGCCTCATTGCCTTCTCTGTGTTAACTATACAGTGGGGAAATGATATTTTGCTTGCTATGTATTTTGCCTTCAATTCTTGAAATCCAGGCTGTTGTACAAATAAAAGAATATGTCTTAAACCAAAGCTAAAAAAGCAGAGACGGCCTTCTAGTCAAACTGAATGCAAAAGCAAGCAAAGAAACCAACCCCCCATTCTCGGTTCAGGGTGCATCCACAAGCAAGAAAAATCTGCTATTTCTAAAAAATTATGTTTCTTAATTCAGAAGTAAATAGAGAACTTACAAAAAATGATGTAAATTTGGTATCTAATTATGTTTTTTTTAAACTTGTAATAATTACATCTTGCATACAGGTTCAAAGGTAGCTAGATAAATTAGGTTACAGCATCTTACAATTTTGATGCTTTCTTTACTAAAGGACTTGAGAAAATACTTGCAGTGATGATAGTTCTTGATCTTTACTGAGTCTTTGAAATGTCTCCTCAAATATGCTGAGGTTGGGCAATTGACATACCTTTGCTGAGCTGAGCCTGCTTCTCTGGTTACACCTGTGACAGCTGTGCATGTTATGCAGGTTTTCTCACAGAATCTGAGAGCAAATTAGCATTTAAATAACCATATGCACTTTTAAATTTGTGGACAGATGAAGAAATTATTTATCTGCAAAATCAGTATTTTCCAAATCATTGTTTTAATTTGCATGATTTATTTCTATGTATGGTTTACCTCTGCATGAATTTTCCCTTATTTAGTTATCTGGTGACTTTGTAGATACCATCTCTCACCCTGGAAAAAAAAATAAGCCTGTGAAGGTGCAAATAATGACTGCAAAACATAAACTGAAAGAATTAGTAGATAATTCAAGGCAAGAAAAAGCAATCTTTCCTTTGTGTTTCTCACATTGAGAATCATCCTTTGATTTTTTTAATATTAATGCCATAAATAGTGGTGAATGAAAATGCACCTTTTACTGCTGGCCAAACTGTACAGAATGGTTGTTGCTGATTGTTACTGAGATCACTTTGAGCTGACAGGACAGAAAGATTTATTTTCAATAAGTATGAATGACATTGAACAGATTGCAGCGCTTCTCACAAATTCAGTAGAATAATAGTGATTTTTTTTTTTTTAATGGCTAACAGTACTATGTAGAAATGCCTTACTCTTAAAAATTGGGCTTTTCTTGCATTTCATGATTTTGATTCAAGTTTTGGTGTGTCCTTTAATATCTTTATGTTGCTCCTCACAATACAATTTAAACGAAAGAAGGTTCTAAGTTATTTTATTGAATTGTTTAATTCCACTAGTTTTAGTTCTGGTTTCCTTACCTAGTTCTCATTTTGAAAAAAATGTTTCTTCTGAGCTCCAACATTTAACACATGCTGTCTCTTTCAAGGAGTTTTAAAATTTGTCTTCAAGAAGGTATATAATTGTTTCTTATGACAGTGCTAAACCTCATGGATGTTTGAGTCTTGGTCAATCTTTTTCAAATCTATTATTCTTCAATGTGCAGTATTTCCAATGCAAAGTCTGGAGAAGCTGCTTTTGGGCTAGGAAATACTTCTTTATGTATGGTGCACTCTTTAAGTGCTTATCCATCTGTGTAGTATATTTATGAAAATATGTATTGGTGTTTGGTACAAAATTTTTTGCTCTACCAGTACGGTATGTGTGATTGGTGTCTTCTTTTTTTTTTTTTTCTCCTGTGTGGGCATTCTGTTATTTGTGCTTAGCTGAGGATGATTCTTGAGAGAACTGTGCAAACAGTTACCAGGAAGGGCTTTTAATCCATCGTAGTGGTGAATTGATCGGTAAAGGGCTCTAATATGCTTGGCTGTCCATGCTATTCTGGTTTGTGCAGTGGATGTATTATGACTTTTCAAGCATGCTTGTTATGAGACTTACTCTCTGTGCCCTCTGCTCTGAAGTGTTCTCCTTCATGATGAGCAGTCTAATCCACAAACCCTCGGCTAAGAAATGCCTTTCCCCACCTCTGGATTATCTCTTTCCACATCTCATAGTCTTCATTGGCAACCTGAAAGAAGTTATGTGCTTTCTGTGGCAAGAGTAATGGGCCTCAGGCCATCTTAAAAGGATGATAGTGAGTGGGAGGGGGAAAAAATGGTGTGATGATGGTCCTTCATTCAGAAAGAGTCTGAAAGAAGGCAAGAGAATAAAAAGTTGAGGGAAAAGAAGAAAATGGTTGACCCTAAATGTAAGCCGGTTGTAGCCAGGATCAGTCTGCAGAAGCTTAATCTTGAACCAAGGTGGCTGAGAGAAATTTGAGTGATGAGGAAGTATCATTGATCTTTGCCCTTCACTGACAGAGCATGAGGCACAAGCATAGTTTGTGTGTGCTATTGGGGCTCCTAAAGTGAAGTTTGTGGACTGACTGCATGTCTTGAACTAGTCATTGGAGATATTTCTGGGCAAGACAATAGACATGTGCTAAACCACCTAAAAATACATCTCCTCTGTTTCCCGGTCTTTTTGGATGCTTGCACTTTGTCAGTTTCTCTGAACTTTACAGTATTCCCAACAGAAGACTTGGGAAATTCAAGGATAATTTGTATGTGGGGTACCTTGTGTCCATTCAGCTATGAGAGGAAATTTTTTTTTTTCCTTCTCTGGCAAAGAGGACAAAGCATCAGCTTAACTGGTGCTTTGCTTTTCTGCTTTCTGAAATCAGAGCTTTTCAATTTCTGTCTGGGTTGAGCCATATCTATCTGAAAGATACATTGCAGCAGTGAAAACACCTTGGTGTTCATCATAGAAATTCTTCACAGACTTTATAGCCAATGTGAAAATGAAAAGTTTCTCTTGCTTGACTTGGATATGCAAGGTCAAAATCCTGATCTTGGTGGCTGAATGGTATAAGATTTACCTTGAAATTCCATTCAAGGTGAACAGAGTTGTTTTTACTAGCATGTAATCAAACTTTTCTTCTTTAATGGTTTTGGGGTTTTTGGGATGTGGTTTGGTTTTGGGGTGGTTTTCTTTTTTTTTGGGGGGGGAGGTGTTTTTGGTTTTTTGGTGTGTGTGTGTTTGTGTGCGGTGTGGTGGTTTTTTTTTTTAAACAGGAGAAGGATTTTGCAATGTCCTCCTTTTCCTTTTTGTTCTGTAACGGCACCACCTGCCTACAAAATAAAATGTGTAATTTTAGGAAGAATAGTTTCCTTATTAACTACTTCTTTTCTGATGCCATCCCCCATATTTATGGCAGAGCCAGGGAGTCAAGTGGACTAAAGTTGCAGAACTTAAAGGGAATAGTGGGAATGCTCTAGATGCATACTTAATATATTCTAGAGTTCTTTGCTGATGAGAAATACAGTCATTTTGGCTAGTTGCACATCGTGTGCTAAAAGCAAAATGATGCAGATGAGATTTAATAGTTTACAATTACTTATTAATTTTTTTAAAATATGCTTCATTGTGTTTGTAGCAAAGGTGTTGGTGGGAGACCTAATAAGACAAGATAGGGGAAACTGAGTTAACTAGTTGCTTTCAGTGCCTCTTGTGGGAAATTAATGTAATAAGGTTCTTACCAATGTATGCAACTGTCAATTTAGTGTTTTGTGGTATGTAGAAGGGGGTTTTTTGTGCCCAAGTGTGTGACTTTTCCCCAGTGTGCTAATTAGGCTGAAAAGACAATGCGTGCACATACAAACTTTGCCTTGTCACTGCATTACAGCCTTACAAAAGGAAATGAAATTCTAGGTTAATTCAAGGCTCAAAATAGCATTTCTCTTGCAATATGCATTACTCTTTCCTTGCCACTTTCTTCTCTCCCTGTTCTACATGGAATATTCCATTCATTACTGCCTAAGAAATCAGTTATTTTGCAGTCTGCAAATGCTGAAATGACGTTAGAGGAGAAATACTTGCTTGTAACCAAAACTATTTTTGAACAAACGCTTCATTTTAGAAATTGTAACCAGCTAAGAAAAGCTGGATTGAGATTTTTGGCTGTAAAATAATTTTGTATTGCATTTCATCAAATGATTCCCTATGATGCTCATGTGTTAGGTAATCCTGAAAGAGGAGTATATGAAATAGAATACGAGGAGGTACTTAACTGGTATGGAATAGGATTTGACATCTTTTGTAGGATATTTTCAAGGACAAATTTAAGTTTTTCACACATAGATAATCAAAACAGGTTAAGCATCTTTCATGAAACTTAAAGCATTTGTATTTTAGCTCGCTTTTTTTTCCTCCACGGTGTTTCTACCTCTGAATGAATCCGAAGGGAAACCTGGCACACATTCTACTGTTTTGACTATTAAATAAGTGTGCTCTTTCTCATTCTGTTGAGATGGTGTTTAGCTGTGATTGAAAATAAACCTTTTAAATGTTTGGAAAGATACCTGCTATGCTGAAACGATGGATTGCTTATGCATTGTAACAACAAAGGTAAGATGATAAAGCTTTTGATTACTGCCTACAATCTTGGAAGTTCTTGTTTGAATCTTTCTTCCAGTTTGTCTACCTGTAAGGAAAATGTCTTGACAGTTTTCTAGTTTTGATTTTTTTAACTAACTGCACAGATTGCCAAAATAAATTCTGTACTTGTTGCTAAGAACAATCATAGATGTTAATTCTTCTAAGAGCTAATTATGCACATACTGGAGAACTCAAGTGTACTAGAATGATGAATTTTTTTTTTGGTCATTCTGCAGTAAGACTCTTTTCCATAAAAATTCACTCTCTTTAAATGTGCGAAAAAAGTAGTTTGCTTTTTATTCCAGAATGAGGAATTCCAAATGATGTTTTACATAACCTTTATCAGGACATGTTTAAAACAATAATCAAAGAGAAGATGGTGAATCTGGCAAGTCCTGTTAGGGATGGATATATTTCAAGATGCTTTGTAATTTTGACATCTTGCTGCTTTGATATGAAGACACCCGGATAGCTTAGTGTCGTTACTTCTGTGCTAGGACAAAGTTTTATGTATGATTGTTTTTAATACAGTCCACTTGTAACTGCTGCATAAACAGAATGTGTTAGTAGTGTGCTTGTGAAATATTGACATGGTGAATTTGGTTTTTTGAAAGCTTTTTATTTTCCTGCAAGGGGTAAAACGTTGCTGTGTATTGCTCCCTTTTCCCTGGATGTTCAAATAATTGCAGGTTTAATTTTTTTAACAAGCTACTTCGACTTCTTGCATTTTTCTGGATAAATTGAAACCATAAACTTGTTCATACAAACGTCCTTCTCAAGAAGTAGAATAAAACTGAACATCTTTGAGACTGTTATGTGGGTTTAGTGATAGCTTTTATAAAAGAAAAGGTCAAGGTGCTTATCGGTCTGTTTGACACGAGGAAGCACAGGCTGATTGGAATGGGTGAAGTTACTTTATCTCTCACCAGCAAAGGAGTCTTTCTGGTGTCAGAGCTGTTGCTTGAGGTTTTTTTGAAGTGAGACATACCCTTTAAAATCATGTTTGATTAATTACATTAATTTCTGGCATTTCTACTTTATTTCTTTTAAAATATTCTCTTTTGTACAGCAAGATTAGGCTCGTCTGTTGATTCCTTGACTTTGGTTATATGGATATGTACCTTAGTTTTGTTGTACTTATTTTGAAAAAGGGAGGGACAGTGCTGTCATTTTCATTATTGAACTGCTGAACTATAGTTTTATTTTGTGCATTTGTTTACCTTCTCATATCTACTTGACTAAGAGCAGAAAGATAACTCATATGGAAAGTTAGGCCAACATAAAACGTATTCTGGGGGAAAAAAAGTATTGTTTTTTAGTATGATTAGCCTAGTTCGGAGTGCTAAGCAAGTAAGACTGCTCACAGAAATGCTGCACGGGAGAGGAAGAGATCATCCTCTCTGCACAGCACAGTCTTAAATGAGCTTAGACTGATCATGCATTTCCACCTGGAGTTATCGGCACTTAATCCTTCCTGCCTATTTCATGTGAAGTTTTGGCCTCATTTAACTAAATGCTGCTGTACCTTGTAGCTTCAGCTAAAGCTGTTTATTAAAGTGGGGCTTATAAAAGGACTGTTTGCTTCCCTGTGGACATGTGTACATCTGATGACTTGAAAGTTGTCGTCTAATGAAAAATCCATTCCTTAATTTTGTGCATGAATTTGACGTAAAGGAAAATGAATACATATAAGGCTATTTTGAAATCGGCATTAAAGAAATGTATGATAGGATTAGTAATAGTGTTAAATGCTTCCCCTTTCTCCACCTTGAGGTGGAAACAATTTGAAACAATTGTTACTCTTTCTCAGTAGGGAAGAGAAGAATTTGGTCAGTGAGATGACTTTGCTATTGAATTTGAGAAATCTTTAATAATTTTACCTTTGATAATTCTGCTTTACTTAGTTCAGAATTAATATCTAATCATAATAGGCAAACAGGTCCTTAAACTACTTTCTGTCCTGCCTTCTAAGGTCTAGCTGGTTTACTTTGCCTTAATCTTGTACAAAGTGTGCTGATTAATACACTATTTTTTTCCTCCTTATGTGGGCACATTTGGCTTGATGTAGGTAGGCAAATTTGCATCACTGCAACCATGGATACTATTAAGAGCAGGCACGTGGGCTGAGCTTACAGTAATGATTTTTATTTAAGTAACAGTTTTAAATGAGTTCATAGCACTTAAAAATATAGAATATGAAAATTCATTAATTTTTCCAGAAAAGCAATTTTTGAGCAGTCATTCTTAGCCTGCTTGTTCAGTAGTATACTTTCAGTAAAACAGTTGAATTTGATGTAAAATTTCTTGAAATAGCATTTCTAGTAAGACTATTGCAAAAGAATGCTTGTTTTATACCATTTTTATTTCAAAATACAAAGAAGCATGCTGCTTGGACTATACCACAGCAGTATCGGTCTAGTCCAGTACCTTGTTTCTGACAGTTGCCAAAACCCAGTATCGTGGGAGAGGGGAAGCACGTTTGATGTATCAACCTATGACCAAGGAAGAAAGATGAAGGGTTTTTTTCCAAGTTGTTAAACTTAATAGTCATGAGCCCTCATAAATTCTGGGTCATCTCTGTTCTGGGTGAGCACCGTGATGTGTCTGTGCAAGGTGGAAGGCTGCATGGTGCCTGAACACTGGAGCACAGCTATGGCCAGTGTGGCTGGAGTTGGAAAGATGACACTGGGTTTGTGTCATTACTGCAGATTTCCTCACTTGGTTGTGCAGTCTACTGTAGTTCACAGAGTCCCATTATTATTGTCAGTTTTTGGAATTTCCCTCAACTTAAGTGAATTGTGCCTCCTCACCTACCAGTTGTAACTGCAAAAGGTAATCAGAATCTCTTGCATTGGAGGTGATCTAGTCCAACTACCTGCTTAAAGCAGGGTCAGCATCAAATTCAGACCAGGTTACTTAGGGCGTTGCTTAGGTCTTGTAAACCCCCTTGCCCTGTCTCAGTTTAAGGTTGTCTTTCCTACTGTGCACAACAAGGGCCAAGCTTCGTTTTCCTGGTATCCTCCTCTTAGACATTAGAAGGCTGCTACTAGCTCCTGGAAAGCCACCTTTTCTGTAGATTGAACAAGCCCAGTTCCCTGAACCTTTCTTCGTTGTGCTTCAGCCACTTGACCATCTTGGTGGCTCTCCACCATACTTGTTTCTATATTCCAGATATGATCTAACAAGTGTTTGAAAAAGCATAAGGAGAGGTTACAATGCATGTTTTAACCTTCTGGAAGTACTGTGCGCATAAAAACTAAAAACTCCAATGTTGGTAGGAAATAAAATGTGATGGAGACAATTGTGTGAAAATGGAAACACATAAAATCTAAACTTTTATGTGTAAACTTGATGTAGAAATTACTTGGTAGGCCTAAAGAAGGACGCTTTCTTAAAATGGAGGAACAAAATATAGAATTTTGTGAATTTAAAATTGTAGAAGAGATGGAAACACAGTTATATGGGAAATAATGACACTAAACACTTAAGAAATACCATGACTGCTAAATAGTCCACAACAGCCCTTCCAAGTTGGCACATGTGAATGATGTGTCATGATGGGTTTTGGCAAGGAACTTCATTTTGCCAACATTTCATGTGCTCACTGAAAAACAAATTGCTTTCCAAACATATTTGCTTGGATTGCATATAAATCATAGTTATCTGGTGAGCCAATTGAGTAGTGCTAATAATATACCACTTGGCTTTGTTATGCCATCTGGTTATAGTGTTGAAGAAATGCATGCAGAATCAGTCATCATAAAAACTTTGGGAAGTGAAAAAGAATTGTGCGTCACTAATGCTGGCAGTGTCAGCGGATGGTATGAAACTGCTCTTGCATGTAGTCTTCAAGTATAACACATTGCCAAAGAAACAGCTGCCTACTAAGATGGTAGGTATTGAAATCAAGGGTGGTTGTCTGCAGACTAAAGGATTGGCTAACTTTAGTTTGGAATAGGAGAACAAGTGTGTGAGTAATGTATGCCATAGGTGGGTTTAAAGGGTATTTGATAAAAACAACGAGTAGTACAGGCAGAGAATACTGATCTTGTGGTCATACCAGGAGAAATTATGTCCCAACTGTGTGTATTTGTGGTTGTGAACAAGCCTTTAAAAAGTCTGAAGTTTTAATACACAGAATGGACTTTGGCAAGGGATGACACTTCTAACCCCTGTGCGGCAAATAAAGAAGCCCATTGCAACACAAGATAGAGTGGGGTTGGTTAAATCCAGAAGTTGTAGCTAAAGTATACTGTACTGTATTTTGGATTCCATGGATGGAACTGAAGGTGGCTTGTCTGTTTTGAAGATGAATAGGTTTGAAGATGATGAGCAAGGACACCAAGAGTGATGAAGAAGTTGGAGGTGGCAGAGAGTGATGGTGATGGAAATGATAAAGGGACCTGATATGTGAAATGGAAAAGCTGTAATAAGAAGACTGGCCTCACTGAACAAAGAGCTATGGTTGCAACTCAGAGGAAACAAGGAGAGTTTATGGCAGGCCATTCATGAGGACTACAGAGATGTTGTGAGGCTATGTAGGGAGCAAATTAGAAGGGCCCAACTAGAACTTAATCTGGCTTCTGCTGTTAAGGACAATAAAAAAATGTTTCTATAAATATATTGGCAATAAAAGGAGGCCTAAGGATAATCCCCATCCTTTATTAGATGGAGTGGGGCAAAACGTAGTGATCAAGGATGAGGAAAAGACTGAGGTACTTAATGCCTTCTTTGCCTCAGTCTTTAGTAGTAGGACCAGTTGTTCCCTGAGTACCCAGCCCCCTGAGCCAGAAGATAGGGACAGGGAGCAGAATGAAGCCCCCATAATCCAAGGGGAAATGGTGACTGACCTGCTACAGCATTTAGACATGCACAGGTCTATGGGGCCAGATGGGATCCACCCAAGGGTACTAAGGGAGCTGGCGGATGTGCTCACCAAGCCACTTTCCATCATTTATCAGCAGTCCTGGCTAACTGGGGAGGTCCCAGTTAACTGGAAGATAGCAAATGTGACGCCCATCCACAAGAAGGACTGGAAAGAGGATCAGGGGAACTACAGGCCTGTCAGTCTGGCCTTGGTGCCTGGGAAGGTTATGGAACAGATAATCTTGAGTGCTATTATGTGGCATAGGCAGGACAACCAGGTGATCAAGCCCAGTCATCATGGTTTTACAAAAGGCAGGTCCTGCTTGACAATCCCGATCTCCTATGATAAGGTGACCCGCTTAGTGGATCAAGGAAAGGCTGTGGATGTTGTTTACCTGGACTTTAGTAAAGCCTTTGATACCATTTCCCACAGCATTCTCCTGGAGAAACTGGCTGCTCATGGCTTGGATGGGCATACACTTCGCTGGGTAAAAAACTGGCTGGATGGCTAGGCCCAAAGAGTGGTGGTGAATGGAGTGAAATCCGGTTGGTGGCCAGTAACAAGTGGTGTTCCCCAGGGCTCAGTAATGGGGCCAGTTCAGTTTAATATCTTTATCAACAACCTGGACAAGGGGATTCAGTGCACCCTCAGTAAGTTTGCAGATGACACCAAGTTGGGCGCGAGTGTTGATCTGCTTGAGGGTAGGATGGCTCTACAGAGGGACCTGGACAGGCTGGATCAGTGGGCTGAGGCCAATGGCATGAGGTTTAACAAGGCCAAGTGCCGGGTCCTGCACTTGGGTCACAACAACCCCATGCAGCACTACAGGCTTGGGGGGGAGTGGCTGGAAAGCTGCCTGGCGGAAAAGGACCTGGGGGTATTGGCTGACAAATGGCTGAATATGAGCCAGCGGTGTGCCTAGGTAGCCAAGAAGACCAACAGCATCCTGGCCTGTATCAGGAATAGCGTGGTGAGCAGGACTAAGGAAGTGATGGTCCTGCTGTATTTGGCACTGGTGAGGCTGCACCTTGAATACTGCATTCAGTTTTGGGCCCCTTACTACAAGAAAGACATTGAGGTTCTGTAGTGTGTCCAGAGGAGGGCAGCGAAGCTGGTGAGGGGTCTAGAGCACAAGTCTTATGAGGAGCGGCTGAGGGAACTGGGGTTGTTTAGTCTGGAGGAAAGGAGGCTGAGGGGAGACCTTATTGCTCTCTAGAAGTACCTGAAAGGAGGTTGTAGCGATGTGGGGATTGCTCTCTTCTCCCAAGTGACAAGTGATAGGACAACAGGAAGTGGCCTCAGGTTGCGCCAGGGGACGTTTAGGGTGGATATTAGGAAAAATTTCTTCACTGAAAGGAATATCAAACATTGGAACAGGCTGCCCAGGGAAGTGGTGGAATTGCCATCCCTGGAGGTATTTAGAAGATGGGTAGACATGGTGCTGAGTGACATGGTTTAGTGGTGGTTTTGGCAGTGTTTGGTTGATGGCTGGACTCAATTACTTTAAAGTCCCTTCCAACCTGTGTGATTCTATGAAAACAGATAAAAGACTTAAGGCAAATCGTTAGTAAAAGTTTAGGTTCTTACTATGTATTGATTACAAGGATATAAAAAGCTTTCTGCATTTAACTTCTTTACCTCTTGAATTCAGAGTTATCTTTCTCTTAACATGTTATTTGATATTCTCCCAACCACTAACAGTTTAGGACTCAAGGACTTCCTGGTCCAGAGGCAATTGCTCTGTAGTAATTTTTGGCTTTCTCTTACATGGATTGTCTAGTCTCACCAAAATGCACATAAAATACTAAACAAGGGTATAAATCTCTGGGATGTGCTTCATATGCAGATCAACTCTACAGATAATCTTTGTTCACAAATGTGTGGTTGTGTTTTCTAAATGACTGCAAGTATGCACGGTCATATCATTGATAAACTGGAAGTTACTAGAACTGTGTAGTTTTTCAGGCAGAGACATCAGTGAAGTTTGTATTTGTTTGAGTTTGCACTCTTGAAGAAACTGGATAGTTGGACCACATATTTGTGAATACCCATATGAAGTTGATGAGTCCTACATGGAGCTCTTGAGTGTTGCGTGCTTGTGCTTAAGTTCATGTTTATTTCCCCTCCTGTTTTAAAAGTAAAAGCTGCTAGTTAATACTACAAATAAGCAACAGATTACTTATATTTGGTTATTGCACCAGTTCTGAGCATGTTTAGTTAGGAATTGATTGAAGAGCAGATAAAACAAATGCCTGTAAAATACAAATTTTCCCAGCAGTTGAATTACATGACTTGTGTACTGACTCTGAGAAAATGGTATGGAATATATTTAGGTTGGAGGAGATGCTGAATACAACAGTAAAAAAGAGTAACTTTTTGAAATCATTCCTATGAATAAGACCCGTACAAAGCATTTTCACAGTTCCATTTGCCCTCCTGGAACTGTGTGAGCTCATTTCAGGGAAGCTGATGATCATAACCTGAGTAATTTTCCAGGTAGGATTAACAGGAACAGAGCAATGAAGCATTAATTCCTGATCAGTTTTGCTTTGCTGTCTTTGTTTACTATGGAACAAGTATTGAATCTGTGGCTTCATGTATAACAATGAACTGTTCTATCGAGTTGCTGCTACTGAGAGTGCTTCTACCTTCTTTTCTTTACTGCTCATCTACTGAGAACCTAGTAGAACCTGGTGTGTGTTTCTGCTGGTTAGTAAGTGAAAGCAGCTCATGGAAAAGGTAGCTGCTGGGATGGAGAGTTGGAAAGTATTGAGCGATTAAATTGATTTAGCTGCCTGCAAAAAGGCAGGTAAAAAGGTAAGACTTAACAGCTCCTCACTTTTGGAAGGAGAAGGGGAGGAGAGCAGTGATTCTCTCTTTAGCAGAGTCGAAATGTTTGCTCTTGAAACTGGACCCTCGGAGTGAACAGCTTTGGCATGGTTTCCTGTTATAATGAAAACAGTGGGAGAAAACAGTGGGTGAATAAATGTAGGGTTGTTCGTAGTTGGACATATGGTCTTCAAACATGATTCCTTCGAGTAGGCAGAGGTATTTAGATTTCTTGATGGCAAAAACCCAAAAGGCTTCCTCTCTTACCTGAAGTGAGATTTCAGGATGTCTGAGCTCACTGGCTGATTATCTAGTATGCCACTAGTCAGTTTTGATTTACTAGCTGGCACTGTGCTTGATCTTATCTCCTTTGTGTGTGCAGTAAGTTGCACCAAGGCTTTGTTAATGTGAGGTGTGCTTTTACAGTTTATTCGAGGCTTAATCATAGCCTGACTTATTGTCAGTGGGTATTACTCATACTTTCATAAGTCCTAGTAACATTACTTGAATCTTATTTCTAGAACTGGTGTTTACCAGACCAAAAAAGTAAAACATTGAAGACATCTTCAGGTGAAGACCATCACTGTTTAAGTGCTATACAGCCTTGTTAGGTTTTGTTGTGGTTTTGGGTTGGTTTTTTGTTTGTTGAGGTTTTTGTTGTTGTTTTTTGAAGAGGTGGTTCTTTGAAGACCATATGCTGCCTTATCTTGGCTTTGCAGGAGGGAAAGACATGCTCTAATGAAATTCTAATACATACTAAAAGTGTAACTGAGGGCTGCTGTCTTAAAGGTCAATGTGGGTAGGAATCATCAGCATTTTCTCAACTCATCTAAATGCCTAACAGAGAATGAACAGCCCATTGGGTGTTTTAGTGACAAACCCATATTGCCTGGAAGAATGATTCCCTCCCCTCCATTGTGTGAAAATATGAGAGCAATAATTACTTCCTTCTTTCAGTCTTTGTGTGTACTCTAACAGTGGGTTTAGTTGTGCCCACGTAGAATATATGTTGAGGGCATTTTTGCTCCTTCCTCGTCTTGGCGAGGCCAAGTGTGCCAGCTGCCATTCAAGTTTCTCTCAGATATGCCATTGAGATGGTGCACTCCATTGCAGTGAATTTTCATTCCTCTGTGGCCTATTCTTTCTTTCCTACTGGAAAAATAGTCAGTGTGGTAGTTGCATTTAGCCACTCACATCTGGGGTGCCTTTGTTACCTGGTAAAGACGCCACCACTGAGGAATGCTGTTTGCATGTTGCGTATGTGGTAGGTAAGGTGCAAGTGGCATAGCTCAAGCTCCACAGCTTTACTTTTAAGTAGACTACAAAGGCTCTTCTGACTTGAGCTCTCTCAACTGCTGGGTGGTGGGTTTGCCAAAAGGGGATAGCAGTGAATCTGGAACTGAACAGTCATGCTTCTTGCATTCTTGCACTTGGTTTTTATCTATCTTTGTAATAACTCTGTTCAAGTCCTTGGAGTGTCAAAATGGTGAACTCAGTCCATTCTTCTTTTGTAATTAAAAGATGGCCTTTCACTTTTGTACACTCATTATTTTTTTGAAAATATATAGTAATTCAAAATTATGTGTTTGACTGTATCTCTTTGTAAATGTTTTACCCAGGAGACTTCTTTCTTATTCTTCAATTTGCTATTTTCCTATTTAAAAAAAAAAATTAAAAATTTATTCATATGTGGTAAAGTGTAACTATTTATTACATGACTGAGTCTGAAAATCTACTTTAATAGCTTTAGCTTTAGTTTAGAAAAGTACAATAGTAGTTAAATCGGGTAGTTTTCCTCAAAAAAACCCCAAGCAACCACCCAACAAAAAAAGACTAAGAAATGTCTGTTCTAATCCTGCAGTCTAGAATGATGATGCTGTTGCAGTGTTTTTGTTTTTTTTTTTAAAAAAAAACACAACCAAAAACAAACAAAAAAGAAACAACCCCTACAAAACCACCTTTCTGCTGCCATTTGTCATTAAGATTGACAATAACTCAATAAAGCAAAAATAGGACTATCTTATTACATGAAACTTTTTTTTACCTGCTGCTTTCATCTTCCTTCAGTCTAAGGGCTAGGGAATACTTTAGCTAGCCATTGGGGATTTTTTTGTTGAAGCTTGACTCTTTATATGCTATAAAAATTCCAGTTAAGATGAGGAGTGGTTAACATAGTGACACATTATTAATAAATGCATCTTAAAAGCTGTTTGTAGAAAATTTCCTGGAAATAAGCATCAGCTCTTGTATAGTGAGAAATGCATCAATTTTTCTATTTCCTCACTTCCTAATAGGTTGTTTACAGGTTTGGATGTACACAACTGGTTTTATGCAAGTAACTGGAATTCAGGTGACTGGAGGGAAGTTTGAGGTTGGGCTAGAAGCAGCATGGTGTTTATAACTCTATTCCTGATCATATTTTGATTGATTGTGAAATACTCTTTGGAGACCATTGGGTGTTGTGAGGAGGTAGAAAGGTAGTGTTTTATACAGTGTTATTTAAGCGCCACTCCAAATTGTACATACACAGCTGGAAGTACCATTAGAGTGGTGAGGGGAGTGCTCTCTGGGAGGTGGGGGGGGGAAGCTGGAAGAGCTTGTCTTGATGATGTAAGGAATGTTTCCAAAACCAAAAGATGGCAATGACTTTTCAAAGGAGAAGATGTTGAAATGGGAACAGTAAGACAAAATAAATTAAAGCTGGAAATCAAAAGGTTCCTTGCTGCTAAAGTAATTGGTTCAATAAAAGCCTTTTATAACAATAATGTAGATAACATGAGCTCATTATGATGTAGCTGGATGATTTTAAAGATCATACTAAGTTGTTTATTAAGGGTTTAGGTTGTCTGAGAGACCTAGCAGAAAAATCTGTCTCACTTTGCATAATTTTGAAGGAAAAGCATCAGATTGGATTAGACCCAAAAGTGAGGATTGTTAGTCATCTAAAAATCATGTAAGCACTGTTTGTAGCTTATTCTAATGTAACTCTCCTGTCAAAATGATTGTAAAAGTACATATCTAATGATGTTAAACAGGGAAGTTAATTTCAAAATAGGATTGTTTCAACTTCCTAAGTACTCACTGGCAATCTAAAAACCTTTACTTTTTCCTCCCATTAATTAAAATGTTTCTTTATGTATTCCTTTGGAGAATAAAATCAAAATGAGTTCTTGTGCTTCAGTTCACCAGTGCACTGCAATTTATAAACAGCATGTTGGAACAACTTTGGTAGCAGATTGTGACTATAATGAAGGAAATGAAAAACTTTCTGGCTGAATCAACTTTTGTTTTCTCTGGCTTTGTCTTTGCTTCAATTCTGATGTTTGAATATCATAGTGGATTTTTTTGGTTTGCCTTTATAGGGTGTGAAGTGTATTTCTGTAAAATCTATTCCTGTATTTCTTTTCAAAAAGGAATATAATTTACTATAGGCTCTCATGTTTTACATCCTTATCTTTAAATGCTGCTGTTCACAAGCAGAGAAATGCTTTCTATTGGAAATGGAGAAATGCTGCCCTCTACTGTTTATAAAGTTTTTCTCAAATTAACAAAAGCGGCACAAAGCTGGTGTCTACACTTTGGAGATCTTGGCAAGGCTTTCTCAGCCCTCCGAGATTTGAAATACGTGAGGAGACCCTTTTGAAAGGGAGAGAAGACCACAGAATTGTAGTACTAGCTTACAGATTACAGAACTAGAATTAAGTGTTGGTTTGCTGATCATGAAGCTGTAAAATCTTGGTTGATGTTATTATTTTGGGAATTCCTTTATACAGTTAATATCCTTCCACATCCATTACAAAAAATATGCGTGTGGTAACTGTTGTTAAAATTAGATTATCTCAGCCCTCATTAGCCTAGGTAATGATTTCCTGTAATATAAGAACTGGCAACACTAAACCATTTTTGTTTTGGTAATCTCTGTTTTTACTATGAAATATGTTAAAAGGCCTTTGCAAACTTTGGCATGAACTGTTTGTATCCTTTTCCTTTCTTAATTTAAACTTGTGTGTCCTCAGCAACCCAAGTACTATGAAAGTGTCCTCAACTCTTTATGATGACTTCCCTTATAACATCAAAGAAAGATACTAGAAACATGAAAACTTTCTGACCTGCCTTTTGTATTGTATGGCTTGTGTAGACACTACAGTGCACAAGTGTGTTAAACCTTGTGTAATTTTCTTTCCCTTTCCTTTTTCTCTGTTGTTCCTGTTTGCATTGTATTAGCATCTCTAACCTATACTTGAAGATGCCCAGTGGAAGCCTTGAGTTGATCTGATTCTCTGATGTTCTGCCAGTAGTAGGTGATACAAATTGAATCCTTCAGAGTACAAATACTCTAAAATGAAGCGCTGTCAAATACCGAGAACCAAGAGTTAAGTGAGAGTTCAACTGGCAAGGGTCTCTCCTGTCTTGAACTAACTACTCTCCAGCTGATTTGGTGTTGCTAAAGGGGCTGAGTGTGCTGTTGCCCATAATGTATGTAGCAATAATTATGCCTTGGTTAAACCTTTCTGCTTTCCTTCATGCTGGGCTGTTCTCCAGAAACCACTGATATATTCCATCTCTCATGTGCAGCAACAGTTTTCCTCCTCTTTACTGCTGCCTGTTCATTTAGTTCAGTTATACCTTGTGTTAGTTTTGGACAACGTGTAACAGAATTTGCAGAAAATAAGTTAGCTGATTTTACAACAGATAGTTTGTACAGGTTTAAAATATGGTTTGAACAAACTACTTTTTTTTTTTTCCTAAGAGTTACTACTGTTAGCACTGGTTTAGTTGACAGAAGTCCTTCTCACATCTTGGCTTTCATGCTTTTGCTCAAGTGCTAAGCGTTAATAAGACCACTTTGACTAGAGTTGGAAATACAGTTTGAAAATAAAATTACAGGACTCTACTGGACATGAGTTTCTAGGTTCAAAATTGCTCTGAAAGATTTTTTTTTTTTAACCTCTTACCTGAAATAAGGATAGTGTCTTTGAATTCCTTGATTGCCTAACAGAGCCTCTTTTCAGTGGTGGAAGTGGCATAAGAACCAAAGTGAAAGGGACTGAACTTTGCTTTGCTGTGACCTGACTGCTTTATTGATGGATCAGATTGTGATGCTGTGGGGAGAGAGCAAGGTAAGTGCTCTTCTGCCCCTAATTTTGAAGTGCCTGTACTATCAAAAAACATCTTGTCGGTTAGGTTAGTGTGAGACATGATTCTTATGTACTACCTGAAGTCCCCTTCAGATATATACAAGCTCCGGTTAATGACTGAAAAGGAATTATTTTGACAAAATAACAATAATGCAAAATTCTTTATTTCTTCTAAGTAGTTGATGCACAGAAACTGAGGAGAATATAATGTATGGAAAAATACGTATAGAATGAGACCAAAACCTTCATGTAGCTTAGGACTGTTTCCGAGTTTGACATTGTAAGTAAAGGACAAGTGCCCACTTCAGTTGCTGTCCCACTCCAGCAGGCAACATCTTAAAGATTTCCTGAGATAGTGATTACACTTGCACATTTTTATTAGACCGTGGTCTATGTTTGATTTACTATTTTGTAGTTCCTTTTTGAACATTTGATGTTCTTGGCAATGAGTTTTACAGTCATTTCTTTTGTTTGCTTTAAAACATCTGCTGGATAATTTAATTGTCTGGTAATGCCTGTGTTGTCTTTTATATGCTTTTTTTAATGCCATTCATCTTTTCAAAGATCTCATATCATGTTCCCATGCTCAGCTGCTTGCTTTATAAGGTGAAGAGCTTTGTCAGTTTAATCTTCTCAAATGGAAGCCACTGAGTATCTTTATGCTTGCTGTTGTCCTCTGTACTTTTTTGATTTTTGTTGCTACTTTTCTCAGATGAGATGATCAGAAATGTTTTCAATGTGCAAGACTTGTGAACACCTCAAGATTATACAGAGAGGTAATACTTCCTGGTTTTCTCCAAGTTTATTTTTTGAAAGTTGGAACTCTGTTCTTCTGACCTAATAGCTTTCCTCCACTTGCTGGTTTAAAAACTCCTCTATCTTTTTAGTTAAGGTGTTTCAAAGGCAACAGAGAGGAGAGGGAAGGGGAGAATGATCTACATTTGCTATAACATGCTGTCACATTCACTCAGTTATTTGGGTCCTAACTCTGAAGTCATTTCAAAGCTTAAGTAGGGCACTATTTTCTGTGGCAAGGTATTATATCTTGCTAAAACATACTAAGAAGAAATAGTTTTGAAGAGTTGTGCAATTAGTTTGCCAACAGCTGCTGGTGTTTCTTAAGGACTGGTGCGTGTGTTGCCCTAGATTCCTGCTGAAGTACTGTGCTTTAGAAACACGTTTTAATATGCAGAGGCTCTAGGGTCGATAAGTAGGACTGAATCTAGGATCAATATTTTGAAAGTTTGCTTCATAAGCTGTGGATACACATCTAAACCAAAGTTAAGTTTGATTTAAGCTGCTAACATTGCAAATGTTTTAGTAAGCTTAAAAACTATTAATATTTGTATGCTTTATGCCTTAATTTCTAGGTGAGAAAGCTTCAAGAGGCTCTGCCTGCCTGTCTGTTCTGTGCCTTATTGCAATTCTCCCCTTTACCTTTTAATTTCCCAGAAAATGGCAGGAGGGTCAGTGGCCATAACAGTGGCAATAACAGTCTTCCTTATCCGTTCTCCGTTAATAACAAAGTGTAAATTGTTGGTATCCTTCCCATCTGGATTGAGATGGCAATCATAGTCCTTTCCTGTAAGAGGATTTGCATTTTAAGATGGAGAAAGCGATGAAGTTGCAATGAATTGAAACTGTAGGCTAGCAAATTATTTTATCCATTGGAGCTGAATAGTAGCATTATGGATCTTGTCCCTTTTAGAGGAAGGAGTCATCTCTGTTTTAGAAATGTTCAAATCTATTAGAATGACAGAAGAAATATACTATGGGAATTTCTCCTTTAAGCATTGTACCAACTTTGTTGTATGAAGAAGTCTTCTTGAAAACAGTTGGTTCTCATAGAACCTAGTGACAGTCCTCTCTGTACTCAGAAATGTATGGCAGATACTTGAGCATCAACAGAGCAGTATCGCTGCCTAGATTCTGTCCTGTTCTCAGTAAACTATTTTATAATTGAGATGTGATCTGTTTTCACTATTTTTAAAGCAGTGGGACTAGAGGACTGATTTGTGTTTGTCTCTCAGAACAACCTTCTCACTGTCTGCGGTGGGGAAAAAAAGTAACACAGTTATTAGTATTGTGCAAGCACTTCATCTCCGCTGACTATGAGATGCTCTTAGCCTCTACTCTATTGGTGCTACATGAAAGCAGTAGAGCAGAAACATGTCAAATTGCAGTCTCTCCTTGATGTTGTGTTAAGAAAGCATGAATGGCTATTGAAATCAATCTGGAGTAGTATGAGGCTTCACCAGATAAAAGGCATGTAGTATTAGTGTATTTCCTCTCCCTCATTTTCACTTGTTTTTTACCTGTGTGACCTTATTTTTCTAGTGGAGGCACAGATGCTTGATTAATACTTTGAGAGTTACTCAGCAGCAGAGCTACTTTTCTTGGCTACACTGTGTGGACAGTTTAAAAAGGTATTCCACTACTGAAAACTGCTACACCAAAAGGAGCTCTTTCAAAAACATAGGTCGGAATGACTCAGATTCTGAGCAATCCTTCAATAGGTGAAGGATCTTCATACGTTATCCATTGTGGAATAAACCTCAAAGATGTCTTCTGTCTTTCCTCCCTTGTTCCCCCCCCCTCCCCAATTTCTGTGCGACAGTCTTAATTAAACTAGTCTTCTGTCTCAGCCCAACAGATGCTTAAGGAAAATGATGTTTTGGAGGATAGACTTATCCTAGTCAGCCTCAGTCCTACAGGGAAGAATCCAGAGTGATGAATTAGATTCTTGCTCCAGCCTGGTCTTTACACTGGGGAGAGCAGTCCCAGCTAATCACGCCCTGCTAGATTCAATCTTTCCCACTGAGAATAGCCTTGAAAGTATAACCTTGCTTGGCTATTAATCCTTACCACTTGAGTTTAGAGTACATCCACTTCAAGTACAAACTGGGTGGAAGCTTCATTGAGGGTGTGGGAAAGGGATGAGACAAGGGCATAAAGCTTAGGTCTGTTACTTAATGGGCTTTTATAGTTTATCAGTTTTATCTTTGGTATTCAGCATCTGCTGTTCACTAGAAATCTTTTTGAGAGTTTGATGGAACTATCTAGGGCTAAATACATATACTTTTTCCTCCTCTGTGGACAGATGGGAGCAACACATCAAAGGCAACTTTAGAGTAATCACATACTTTTATTCTAAGAGTGATTTCAGCAATGTTTCTGAAAAGATCTTGCACTTCTTAATTGTAAAGGACTTTTCAGGTCAGACTGGTACTGGGTTTGACTGGGATGGAGTTAATTTTCTTCACAGCAGCCCATATGGTGCTGTATTTTAGATTGTGACAAACTGTTGATTAACACACCAGTGTATTAGCTGTTGCTGAATAGTGCTCACACAGTGTCAAGGCCTTTTCTGTTTCTCACTCTACTGCCCTAGCAAGTAGGCTGGGGGTGGGCAAAAGGTTGTGAGGGAACACAGCTGGAACATCTGACCCAAACTGACTGAAAAAATACTTAATATTTTTCAACATCATGCTCAGCAATAAAACTGGGGAGAAGTAGCTGTTGCTCAGGTTGGCCATTGGTTTGCTGGTAGGAGGTGGTTAGTGATTTGGCTTGCATCACTTGTATGTGTGGTTGGTTTTTTTTCCTTTGCTTATTTATCTTGACCTATGAGGTTTTTCCCCATGGTTTTGCCCTTCTGACTCTCCCATCATCCCTCTGGGAGCAGTAAGTGAGTGATTGGATGAGTGCTTACCTGCCATCCATGGTCAACCCACCACAGACTCTGTTTCTAGGCATGTTAAATATGTTTGAAGTAATGTAGTACCCCTTGATTTTAGGGATTTCCTAGTTGAGTTATAGTCTAGTCACAGTACAGTCTATTCAGAATACAGTCACCCTTTTCTTTTTTCTTTTCCTCACAGAGATGTTACTAATATAATGAAATTAATATTCTGCAGTTAATATAACAGAGGAGATCAGGTAGGCTTCAGTCTCTGCTGCATTTACATTCTCTTTATTAGGTCAAACTTGAAGTCTTGCAAAAGGAACCATTTATTTTCAGTCCTTTCCTAATCTGTTTTGAAGGTGTTCTGATTCTGGTGGTTTCCAGCTAGGAAAAAGTAATACTGGATTTTGGATTTCATAGTAGTCATGCTAGCCATTTCTGTAACCTCTCTCTAATTCTCAGGAACTCTTTGTGTGGAAACTAAAGATGTAAAAGCATGTTCCAGTAGCGCTGAAATACTTTCAAAACATCAGAAGAAGCAGAAGAGATTCTAGTCTGGGCCTTTTTAATTCCAAAACATGAAATGACTTCATACCTGCTTTACAAAGCATGACTTCCTATTACTTTTTGTCAAGGTGTGCTACCATTTTAATATAAGCTACTATAGAGCATTATAACATACTTCCCCCCTTTGATATTCTTGATATCTTTCTCATTATAAAAATTCTGCCTGTTGTTGCTTAGGCAGCCTTCCCTTTTTCTGCTCCCCCATCCTTTGGTGGGGAATTTTTGGTATTTATTCCCTTGCCTGCTACCTACTTTTAAGAAACTTGCAAATGATTGGTACCTTCAGAGACCTCTATCCCTCCAGTAACTTTGGCTGAAATTAACCTATACTATTAGAATTACTAAGAGACAGGGGCCTGTATGAGATGATCAAATATCTTTGAAATCATGCTTTGAATACATAGGACATCTATCCAGTGGCAGTTGTCAGGAAGGTCTGTTTTTTGTGAAGTTTTGCTTCTGAATGTTCTTCAGTCTGTCATTATTTTGCAGCTTGTATTTTGAAGCCTGATTATTTTTGCATGTAGAGGACATCATAACACAGATGCCTCTGGGTTCTTTGTCTGATATGGCATTGTATTTTCCTCTGTTCTTCTGGACTGAAGAGAACTCTAAAAGCAAATATATAAAAATGCCCACAGTGATAGTCACTCAGTTGGGAAGGAAAGTATTCTTACCTGGTTTTTGGCTTGACTTATCAAGGTTTATGAAGGACCTCATTGGAGTGATGTCCCAGATCTGTCTTATACTTAACAGTTTAAGACTTGGAATAAACTAGGAGAAAAATCACAAACACCCACTGAAAAGTTTCTATTCATAGGACTTGTTCTGGGCTTAAATGCTATCGCGAGGCAAGTTTTAAAAATGCAACTATTAATCAAATTCCTTTTTCCAAAGTAATATTTCACCTTCCTTCTGAAGTTAATGGGGCTACGGTATTCTTCAAGGTTTTGGAAACTTAAGACACAGACAGATGTATTTACAATCTGCTAATTTTCCCAGAAAATATTTTTCTATTGTTTGTGTCAAAAACAATAGAAAGGATTCTCTCAATTTTTAAGAGTTCAGTGTTGATTATTTTCAGCACGTATGGTTCAAATTGAGTGGGCACTACTAATTTTGTATATGAGAGTATTAAGCTTCTTAAGAAGGGTAGATGCACATCAGCATTCTGAACTGGAGGTGCAACAGTGGCTTCCTGCAGATGTATTTACCTGCCAAGCTCACAAAAAGGTGCTTCTAAGGTATGGATACCTGTTAAAGGTACCCTGGAGAGGGGGGATTTTTCAGCTCATAGTGTTTTCAGTAAATAAACCTGTTTGCCCAAAAGCTCTGTGCAAATGATTTTTCTGGCAATTTAGGAGCATGCAGGAACAAGCAGTATATTTTGTCTGCTTTCTCAAAATTGGCTTGGATGGTCATCTGATACTTCAGGGAGCAAGAACTGCAAAGCCAAAGAGAGCTTCATGGGTGCTAATGGATGCAGTTTGAACCAGACGTTGGTTGTTATGAAACTAGTGTTCAAATTTCATTTACCTTTTAGGACATGCTTATAAAATTACTAATTCTTGAGTAAGGAATCGTTACAGCTATTACGTTAGAGCTGTCTGTTAAGATGAGGTAATCTTAAAACAATACCCAAGCTTCTTTATAGAGACTAATTTTGGAATTCTGTGTATTCTTTCAAGACCATACAGACTAAGATTATGCAGAGCAGAGGTTAAAATAAGGTTGTTTTGGTGGTGTTGTGTTTTGGGGTTTTGTTTGTTTGTTTGTTTTTTTTAATTGTAAGTATAAGTATCTTGGAAGTATACCAGTTCAGGCTTCTGGGGAAGACGGACCTAAACTAGGGTCCCACCAGTTTGACAGGTGCCTGCAGTGATACTTAAGGGATGTGTTCTGTCTGAAGAAATACGACAGTTACTATAGCCTCTTCCCCTTTGGTTTGGCAGTCTGAGCAGTTGGTATGTTTGTCAAATTAGACCTGCACTTACTCATTTCATTAAAAGCTCCAGGTCTGACTGCCTATGAGTTTGCTGTTTCCTGGCCTGTGTTGCATGAGGATATGGGTGGAACACATGGATCAATGAAAGGGGTACTAATAAGTGTGTTCAATCAAGAATAGTTGGCAAGTGCTGAACAGAAGCATTAAGTTTCTGAAAACACTTAGTGTGGTTTCTATCTGATACTCATACTGCTTGGGCAGACTTGGAAGTAGGAGCTTTCTTATTTTATGTTAATAACAAAATTAGTCTTGCTGACTAATTAAAAATCTTAATAATGTTGATATTTTTATTGTGCACGTGGGAGCCTTGCATAAAGATGGGTTATTGCCAAGTAAACATTCAAACAAAACTTGAAATAAGGGCAATTCATTTTATGTAGTGTTTTCATAAGGATGAACCCAGTCACTCTTACTGGTACCGCTTTTGAGTAAACATAAATTTTTAAAAGTTTTGAATTGGTTTCTTTAGATTGTTCTGTTTAAAACTGTCATTTTAACATTTGTATAATGTCATGTGGAAGCATCCTGTGCAGGAAGAAAATTTAGGTTTTTGTTTTTCTGTATTCAGTGAATGTTGATGTATTCTTGATTGTCTATGTGGCAGCATTGGATTAAGTCCTGGCACTGTGTTTCTTGCAATCTCCCAGTTTAAAAATTGTTGCTTTGTATAATCAGCATGGAAACAGTGGGCTCTGACTGTAGCAGCTCAAGCTTGTATGTGGTAACACAAAATACGGACTGATAAATTAGAAGGGAGTATTGACAGATAGTTAAGGAGTTGAGGCCATATTCATCTTATCAATGGCTTAGTTATTGTGTTAATAAATTGGTATTTTGTGTTTTGAAATGTTAATCCAACCTTCAATTTGAATGGGAGCAATAGTTAAATATGTTCTCTTTAGAGTTCAAAAGTAGATTTCCAAATGTTCTGTGTTCCAAATGTTTCTCTATATGATAACATACTGCATGTTCGTATTTCAGAAAGCTTTATGTTCACAACTGTGTATTTAAGAAGCCTTTGAGTACGAATAATTGTTTTGAACAAGTGAAACCTTCATTACAGTTAAATCTCTGAATTTAGTCAGCAAAACATATAGGAATATATTTTAATTTTACAAGCTTAAATATTGTATTTTTAAGTTTGTGTGCAGCAAGGTGTTTAAAAAGTTCCCTCTTTTTGTATAAAGATCAAGACAATTTTGCAATGTAACCAATTTATTTGTTTACAGCTGCAAATATATGGCTGAAAGATTCAGATGTTTTATGTAGTCTTCATCAACAATGTAGATGTAATTGCCTGAAGTTACTTAGGCTTTCTCTTCTTTATTGTATCTTGCTGATGGACTCCTTTGTAGATGTGTAGACTATATCTTCTTCTTATTGATTCTTTTGTGCCCATGGCACATTAGAGTTCATATTTTCTGCATCACGAAAAGCTATTTCTGCAACATTCAGGAACTGCTTTTGGCTCTTTGTTGTCATGAAATTGCCATGCATTTGACTGTGTATTATTTTAGTGAGGAAATTATATTATTACAATGGGATGAGAGGTATGGAAGTAAGATGGATTGTTGATCTGTGGTGCATAGAAAAGGTTGTTTTGTGGGATAGGAACATTCTTGTGTTCTTTTGGCAATAGGCAGTACTCTGTGACTGTTTCCTTCCCCTTGTGTGTGGTGTTGTTTTTTTTTTAATGTGTGGTGTTTGAGTATGTATTCAGTTGTGTTCTGCCCTATTTCTTCAGACAAGAGGCTCTGTACTGTGACCCCCCAGCCAGCTGAAGGAAAATAAAGGGGGTTTTACGTTCTTCCATCATTCTGTTTACTTAGGGCTACCCTTGGATTTGAATGTTCTTGCAAGAAAAACTTAACCTAATTTAGCTAAACAAAGAACATGTATTTTTTTATTATTATTTATAGGGTTTTGTTTATTTTTCCATTATGATTAAGCAGAGTGTTAGAGATTTTTTTTCTTTGGTCCTGCCCGTATTGCTCTACTTGCATGCAGAAGATGACCTACTGTGGGAAATGATGTCTAAGGCTATTTGGTAAAAAACTGTAGGTCATGGCACATGGTGGAAAGAAAACTATGCTTATTAGTGTGGAAGTGCTGTCATCTGTAGTCCTTGGATATCCTACCAGGAAAAGAGGTCCTCATGCAAATGAAGTTTATTTTGAGGTTTACTGTGGGCTGAGTTACACATTTTTCTCCAGACATCTTGCCTTAGTTTTGGTTTCATCAATCTGCACATTTATATAAAGATAACTGTCTTGGGATAATTCATGAAGTTACTTGTTTCTGAGCTGTAAGTGTGGATGCCAATTTTACACTACATTAAACTTTCTACCTCAAGGAGTGCTTATCAGGTAAACCAAATTAAGTAAAAGGGAGGTGACAGAAGGCTGCTGCAAGTGTAAACTTAGGTCAGCATTCACATCTTAAAGAGGGGGGATCTAACAAGACTTCTCTGGCGATACTGTTCAATACAATTAAAAATAGAAGTGGTGGCCAACGTAATTTCATAGAAGCTTTTTGCAAAGGTTTGTTAGCTTATCGTACAAGAGCAGAGCAATCACGAAGGATGTGGTTTTGATCAAATTCTGTAATGCAATTTGTTAAAATATAGAAATACATTAAAAACCTGCAGGGACCCCTGTACTTTTAAAAAAGGAAATAAAGTTTGAATTCTCATAGGGCTTGATTAAAAAACAAACAAAAAAAGCCCAAACCCAAACAAACCATTTCAGAAAGAATTTTGTGTCTTAGACTTGTTAGCATACAACAAAGAGACCATTACTGTATTTACTTCAGTTCCAAGAAAAAAAGCTTTTTTTTCTTCAAACTGTTTTAAGTGTTTACATGTACAGTTGCTTGAAATGAAGTACTTTACTGAGAGATCCTCATAACCAAATTGATGCGTAGTCCGGATTATTCATGACTTCCTAGAGACAACTAGGGGCAAAAATAGCAGCTTCTGATTTCATTGTGTGTTGAAGTTGGAGAATATTCGTGTATTTCTGTAGCTGGTTTTTTTTTTAATTGCTTTTGGTAGACCATTAGGAGTTTTACTCAGCAGTTAATGTTTTTTAACGTGTCAAATAACCTTGAATTTTTAATGTTTGAAAATGAGGATTAAATATCCCATAGCCATTCATTTTGTAGTCTGCTGACATTTCCTTGAAAAAGCTAGTGTAAACTGCAGATCAGCAAATTCCCTGCTGTTAAGCTTACAACTTGCCTGGTTTTATAATTATGCACAGCTGATTTTTAAAACGGGTTTTCACATGCTCACTGGTGCAGTGCGAAAGCACCTTGCAGAAGTGTTGGGTTTCTCTCTGTCGGGCCGTGTAACGAGTCCCTTGCTGCAACATCTTGCCCCTCCCCTAAGCAACCAGCATACACTGAGCGTAGTGGCTCTGCTGGAGTTGCCTCTGTTTTCATGGAGGAGATAGCAGACCTTGCACTGCAGCAGGTGGAGCTGCCTTGGTGGATCTAACCCTGGGTTCTGGCTGAGAGGATCCAAGTATTACTTTGGGCCGCGAGACAGTTGCCACTTCAAGCTGACGCTAACATAATTAAATACAAAGCTGACTCGAAAATTTTAAAAAAGGACACAGGATTTTTTTCTTTGCTTTTTTTTAAAAGATCTGATTTCTAATGTGAAGCAAAATTTTTCCTGAAGGATTCAACCTATTTATATCAAGGCTTATTTTTGAACACTATGGACCTAGATTAAATGTCAAAGACAGGCAGGAAGCAGCGCTTACAGAGGCATTTTTCTGGAATCTCAGTCACGGATCGATTGAAGTGCACAGGGTCTGAAAAAATGTCTCCTAGCATAAAAAACTTGGATTGTTTTTCTCCGATGCTGTGCCACTGTAAAGTAGCATGTACCAACAACACAATATCTTTAATGTTTGGATGTAAGGTGGGTCTAAAAGGACTTTCCTGGCAGTGTAAGCTGCATTTAGTGAATGATTGCCATTATGTCTAATGTAACTGTACCTTACATTTCTGAGTAAATAGTGTGTATTTTGTTCCATGACTTACTTGATTATCAAAGCTCGTGGTGATTGTGACAGAGGTAATGAATTATCATGCCTACTGTTTAAAGATCCCTTTGAACAACATTTTGAATTTAGTGAATGCCGCATGTAAAATGTCGTCATTCTCTATTAATCAGCATTAATCATCATGTAATCAGTTTATTGCACTTGGCTTTCGTTTTCCTCAGCTGTAGAGAATTAAATACACAGGAGACTCGCACTGAGATGCAGGGCTGGAAATGCCTCCTGACATCATATTGATGGAAGCAATTGTTAGTGGCAGGTTTGGGTTTAACAGTGCCCTCGGGCATTTAGTCATTTTAGGACTACATCAACTGTTTAGGTTTCAGAGTAATAAAACATATATAATTTGGTAATCCTGAGAATAGTAAACAATATAGTCAGTGTTGTGTCAAAACTGCTTTTTTCAGTAAAATCAATGTGCAATGTGAAGGATATAATGAGGACACGAAGTACTGGAAAGCCCCTTTAAAATTAAAGGGATATATACGTGAAGGTACTTTTGAGACTGAGATTGAGAAATCTTTCTCTCCAAAAGTAGTTTTGTGTATTCAGTGTTTCCAAGTCAGTATTCATTATTTTTAACAAAAAATAGCTGAACTATATTTTATTTTATAAATTGGGAACAGTTCTGTGTATGTATACACATGCACACATATATGCATATATGGGTAATACTTTTTTTATATATCTGACACAAGATGTTGAATAAATGTCACCTAGGTAGGGAGGGAGGAGTCTAAATTTTTATGGATCTTTTGATAGTGTGAATGATGTATTTTGAATCTTTAAGTTGAATGCTTTATTTTCAGGAGGGAAGAATTTGCCTTATTTTGAATCTACTTGTTTCATGTGTCCAAAGCATTTTTCAATTGGAAATATGCATATATTTATTGATGCAATGTGGAAACTATTTGCTATAAAACTAAGATTTCTTTCTTTCTTTTTGTGGAACTGCACATCCCTTTTTTTATTTATACGATATTCCTATGTTTAAATAATAAACTTGGGAAGAAAGCCATAAAATGAAAATACCATCTTGATTTTAATTTTGCCCGTTGAACTGCAGAGGAGAGATGCTGTTCACTTTAAGACCAAACTAAAAATATCCAGCAAACATCCAGAATCCACTTCAGGCATTTTGTGTCGGATCTGAGCGATGGTGGCATTTTTCTACTGTACTCGCGCGTCAGCGGCTCTCTTGGGCTGTCTGAATGCCTTAATGACTGCTTATTTTGCTCTCCTTCAGTGCACCCTGGGCACTGGCTGGAGGGAACTCCACCGCTGGCACCTGGCTGGCAGGCAGAGGTGCCAGGCATGGGAAGAGGGAGGTAGGGCACCTCATACAAAATAATTGGCAGAATTCTTTATTATTATCTTTATTAATGTCTCTTGTACGCTAATAAGAAGTGTATCTTGCAGACCAATAGTTTCTTGAGTGCAATTAATGTAGCACAGTTGTGTTTTAAAATATCTTAACTACTTATGCACAGGCTTTAAATAAACGTGTATTGCTGTTAATACAGAGTGGGTACTCTATACTGTCTACATCCCAAATGAATGGAAGGATTTAGGTTTAAATAGTATGAACTGCTGGTAGTGCAGAGAGATTTTGCACTAGGCACTTGTCCGATTCTTGAAGAAAAGTTGCAGGGTTGTACTGCACTAAAAATAAAATACTCTTGTCCTGTGAGAAGATAGCCTTTGAGTACTGAAGGAGTCAATATTTGAATGACAGTGAAACAGTAATACAGGATTACCTGTTCAGTCCTTTACATAGAGAAACAACTCATTTCACACAAGTAATCCTATGAAATGCAATGTTTTCCATTTTCCTTTACTGCTTTTTGAACCACGTATGAAAAGAACATCCACCATCTCACTGTTCCTTCTTTGGTCTCTCTTCCTTGGCATTCTGGAACAGGTGAACTTCTTCACTGCAAGTATTTCTGGTGTTTTTTGTAGATGTATATGCGTACCTTAAATTGTTGTATTGTTTCTGGATATCTATGATGTGAAGCATTACATAAATACTTACATTTAACACTAGCTGTGCACTTTGACATATGATGGAACACTGTGACCTAAATAAACATGTTCTAAGAAGTTTTATTCAAGATACAATGTCAAACTGAAACTGTCCAAGGGGGTGAAATGCCTTAGTTTTTTGTCTTAGCTCTAATTATTAAAAGAAAACTTAGTGCTTTTATTTGAGAATGAAGCAGTTAATTACTCGAAGTACTGAACTTGTGTTTTAAAAAAACAAGAACAAAACCAAAAACCAACCAAACAAAAAAACCAAACCCAACCCAAAGCTCAAAAAAACTGTTCTAATATTTCAGGTCATTTGGTTTATCATATGTTGGGGCCTAAACTGAAAATATTCCATGATCAGTGAAGAAGTTCTGAAAATACACAAACACGTATCCTCTTTTCTTACATTAATAAAACTTACCTGGGGACAGACTGTATAAGTCAGGCTGATGTTTTCCTGGGCTTTGTTTGTACTTTTTGTTTGAAATCTGCAGTAACTTGGGGGTCCTATAACTGGGTGGGGAGAGTTAAAATCTGGAGGAGAAGGGAAGTGAGTATAAGAAGGTCAACTTACAAACTTTTTTATTGTTTTTTTTTTAAGCATTCTTTCACTCTTACATTAAAGCTGTTTTAGCACTGATTTTTTTTTGTATGTGTGTAGAGAAGATACATGAAAACAAATTTGCAAGCACAGTAAGACTGTGTGTGTCTAATATGAATTGGATTTTGACACACGTCCCATTTTGATAAGAACTGTAGTTACTGCCGCCTTGCACTTTGTCATTAAATTATCTGGTAGTTAAGGATGTTCTTGCGTAATTAGTTTTCTGTCCATAAACACAGCATTCTGTATGGCTTGCATCTCTGGAATAACAGTATTGCATGCTGTTGTGGATATGGGTCACCAGTTTAGGATATGAGATTTTTTAAGTGTTCTTTAAATAATTTCCTTTCATTTCTGTTTCAGTAAGATTTCTCATTAGAAGATCTTTAAAAATAATATAAAACCACAGCTTAATTATCTCTAGGGGGTAGCTTATGTATCAATCTGTTTGAAATATCTTTTTAAAATACAGGTATGAGCTTAGGTAGACTAAAGTGAACCTTTTGTAGAATGAGTTTCCTAAAGCTTTTCTGTGCTTATTCTATGAACAGGTGATCTCTATTCTGAAAAGCGGTGCTATAAAAAGTCCACAAAATCCTTGTTTGTCCTGCACATTATTGCAGATACTTTGTTCATCTTTATTTTTGTCTAACTCTGCTGGGCCTGGGAATTGAAAAAGGGAGGCTGTGGGCCTGAACAGTTAACACAGTGAATGATTTCACTGTGGTGAATTTAGACCATCTTCTTGTCTCATGAAACTAGCACTGGTTTATTAAAGTAAATGGATTTTTCAGTAGTTTACACCAGTAAATAATTTAGTCCCCAGGGCTTGGTGATAGTTCAAAACTCATTGAAGGTATAATCAGGCTTGAAGAAATTGTTATCTGTGTTGCATCGGAAGAGAGATGTTTTTAATTTTGACACACCTGTATGCCTGCAACGGAATCCTTTTGGGGCAGTATCTCTGTCAGAATTATGTGTTAAATGTTTAGCATTTGGTTGCTTTGGACATCAAATTATGGTTATAAGTTATACAGCAGTCCATAAAGCTTCTTAAAGATACTTAAATTGCTTGGCTACTGCCTAATTGAGTGCTGGGAAACTTCCAAGGTGTGCAGAAGAGGCGGTCTGTCTGCAAGTGCAGAGCTGCTTTTCCACGCCTGCCTCTTTCTTTCCTTTGATCTGTCTTGCCCATTGCTTGGCTGACTCTTCTAAGCTAGGGTCTCCTTGGTGCCTGGATTTGGGTGCAGGATTAGATTCTCATGGTTGTAAGCAGAGAAATGGTCTTCTGCTAGCCACGATGAGATGGGCTGGTCCTACTCTCTACCTGCTTTTCTCCCTATTATGCCAACATTGCTGCACGTCTTATCTTGTTGTGCGCCACTTTAGGGAATTAAAGAAATTTTAATAATGCTGGAAGAGGGAGCAAACATTCTGCTGGATTAGCTTGCTCCCCATCTGAATTCAGATTCAGATTCCCTAGCAGCAAGGGGCAGGGAGACATAGTTGTACATCTCAGCCAAGGGGGATTGAATGGATCCCGCTCCTTTGGACAGTAGCTGCCCTTTGAGAGAGCGTGGCTGTATTGTGAAACGGTATCTTTAGACTCCTGTGGAGGGTAACTTGCATGGGATTTCACTTCATATGTAGCAGCAGAATTAACTTGACGTGACTGAAACAGTTAACTGAATTCTTGTTCGAGAGATGGCAGCTCCTGGGAGAGGAAAGGAATGGGCAATTTTGAATGGTGGCTGTTTGACCATGCCAGATCACTTGAATGTGCTAGCTCAGTCAATGGACATAGTATTTCAGAGGTGATGCTCCATAGTAAAGCAGTACAAAACACTTCCACTTCTGTGGAGAATTAGCTGTTGAAAGATACAGTAATTTGATTTGCTTGAAGCACTTTGCTCAAAAGTAATTTCAGCAAAGGGCAAGGACAGTGTGGTACCTTTCAGAATAAGTATTGTGGATATTGTTTTCATGCACTTTGTGTACTTGTCTTCTGTTCGCACTTTGAAACATTATCCTGTAAGTATTTTGGTTAGTGTATTTTAAACATTAATTCTGGTGATTTTATTAGTACTTTCAAGTTGGGAAACATTTTGCAAATAATAAAGTTGATCTTGAGTATTGCATCAAAATCCAATTAGCAGTTCACATTTAAGATTTTTTTTTTTTTGAGAAGCTGATAGTCTTTGTCAGTGCCTTGTATGGGAGGGAATCCTTTAGCACATTTTTTCATTTTTAATCTAAATAATGACATACTGATTGATTAAAATGTCATACACACTATGTTGTTATAAGCACTGATACATTGTATAATGTAAACATATGGTTCTTAGTGAAATCTAGAGCCTGTTTGTTTACACTCAGGCATGTCCAAATACCTGTTTCTAATAAATGTGTGGTTTCAGGAAAAAAATCAAGGTAATTCTGTGCTCTGCCTAAAGGTATTGACTGTTCTGTAAAGGAAGCTAATTTTGATTGACCTGTGACTATTTTATTTTATTTAAAAAAACAAACAAACAAAAACCCAAAACACAAACTGGAATGATCCACTACTAGCTTTGCACAGGGTCTTGTCTGAGATGATCTAGGAACTCAATCCACTTTCAGGTCTCACTTTTCTGTATTTCATAGCCAAATTGAAGCTTGAGTTCTGGCAGGGACATTTTGAGTTGCAAGTGCAACCAAATACTGCCTTTACCAGCGAAGCAGGTTCCTTTAAGCTAGTAGATATCCTACTCTGCGTGATGTTGCAAGACACTTTCGTGCTTCTTGAAGCTCTAATGCTTATTTTCTCTAATTTCCAGTGTGATCTTATGCTCCAATAATGTTCACTTGTATTTTTGGCTAGCGCTGTTCTTTAAATGATAATTCTTCCCTGTTTCTGATGTTTAACATGGCTGCTCTAGAGAGTTAATGTCAACTCCTTTCAGGGTTTTGTTTTGATAAGTTAAAAACAAGTCAATGTCAGAAAATAGATGAGTGGCAGGAGTCTGAGGCTGAGCAATCTAGCATCTCACTGCTACAGGGAAAGAAAGAAAAAGAACTTTTACCTTCTGCTAGTAGTGAGCTAGTAAGTTGGCTTGGTCATCTCATGAAACCTCTCTGCTAAAGATTTGAAAAAATTAGGGCTTCTTGAGTAATCATTGCAATTTTTCACAACTGTCAGCATTCACCATCTCTCCTTTGCCATCCAGCTAAGTAGAAGGTATGGAAGTATTTGGAGGTTGATTGTTGTAGTAACAGAACTCTTAATGCTCTTGCTTTCCTCTTTGGAATTATTTCTTCTACCTTGTGCTTCTCTGCCAATCATCGGTATTTGTAATGAAAATATACTTGTATTGCTTCTACTTTATAATTGCTAATACTTAAAAAGCATAATTTCTGTCATATTGTAGAACTTGATCTCATATGGTCTCAGCAATGAAGGGTTGAATTGAGTAGGGTGGATAAAGATTTTTCTTTTTTTTTAATTTTATTTTTTAAGTACAAAAGTAAAGCACGGTTGTAACTTCAAAGATCTGTGACATCTCATCAGTTACTGGCTAAAAGAAACCGTGCATCTTTAGTGTTTGCCTGTATGTGTGTGGTTGGGTGTGGATTTGTTGCTGTTGTTTTGGGGTTTGGAGGGAGGGGTGGGGTTGGTGTGCTGTAGGGCAGGCCGTGACTGGGTGCAGTGGGTGATGAAAGCATAAAGCCGCAAGTTGTTCCTTCTAAGTTAGTAAGGGAACTTAGCTTGTCTCCCAAGAAATCTTGGTGTTGGCAGAACAACATGGCAGGGAAGAGAACAACAAACAAATCCTTCCTCTTTCAGCATGAGTCAGTTATGTGACTTCAGCTGCCCCATTTAACCACTTTTTTACTGGCAAAATTCTGCAATATTGCTATATGATGATTCTGCAGGAGACAGAATAGGCTGATGTATATAGCTCACTTCCAAAAGACAATGATCCTGTCCTGATTTACCCCCTCCTTTTGCACTGTCTCTGGTGTTCTTTGAGTCCCTGCCTGAATCAGGGCCAGTAATCCAGTACAAGTCTAACCCAGCAAAGGAGGAGGAAAAAGCGGGCAATTCTCTACTGATCTGAGTGCCAGAACCAAAGAAAGGAAGGAGATATGGTGCCTTCCCCAGGGTTTGGGTGACAGGGAAGAGTAAGAGATTCCTGTTGTTAGGAGTTTAGCTGTCCTATTTGCCCATGCTTAGAGATTTTTTTGCTGGGTAGACAAAAAATTAAGTCTTCCTGCAGGACAAGCACATGGAGGTGGGTAGGCAGGAAACGAATGGGTTAAGCATTACAGGAGTTGGTAACTGATGGATCATTTCAAGCAGCTTCTTTGTAGTTTATTCTGTACACCTCAACTTTGTAATATTGCAGGACTCTTCTGTGAAGGTCAGGGATCTTTGGTAGCCTGAGATCGTACTTTCATGTAACTGTTAACAGGGTTAGTTGTCATATGCTGTTTATTAGGTATTGCCTTGGTGTAGTGCTCATGTGCTTATAGACACATGGGTTACTTTCAGTGATCTACTGGATTACAATGTAGAAATGACTTGCCAAGATGACTATTTTTGATTTAAATTGTAGCATGTAAATCTTAAAATTCTGTTAAAAAAACCTCAAGGAAATGTCTTCTATCCTAAATATACTTTAATAATAGGAATAGCTTTTTCTAAGTTTAAAACCATTACACGTTTTAGAAGGTCCTCCTGTTGCTTTAATGACATGACATGCTTTCCCTGTAAACTAATAGCAACTCTGTATGTAGTCCGGAGTACAGTAGTAGTGTGTGAAAGTGAACGTGGTTCTAAAATGTTGGGGTGCATCTTACAGACACAGTAAACCCTGCTGGAAAAGTTACATGACTTCAGATTTCAGCTTTAGGAACTACCTAAAGTGCCTTAGAATTGGCCGAGAGACTACAAAGGTGAAACTGGGGTGAAGTTTATATTTAAGTATGTTTGTAATGTGAGCCCATGGTAGTTCCGGAGTTTGGAGGTGCTGGATGAGCAGTTAACTCTGCAGTCTAGAGAACAGGTGAATATTGTATATGCTTCTGATTTCATTAATACCTTTTAGGAGGAATCTGCAAGTGTGGATACAGTACAGTCTGACTAGAACTCGTCCCTAGTGGCTAAGTAATAGGTTCTGGTTTTTCAAATTGAATGCAAATTAACAAGACTGAGACTGAATGATGTCTTGTGTTTCTGTTTGGAGACTTACTTGTTGGGGAAGCTTAATCTGTCTAGTAGCAAACCCACATTTTATTGTTTCATAATGAAGTTAGCAGTAGTGAATTGCTATATTGATAACCCAGTATAAAAGCTGCAACTCTTTAGCTGACAAAAAATGCTTTTGACAGATATGCTAAATTGGAAGCACAGAAAAAGCTTTTGAGGCTGATAGTTTTTAAAGGCAGGACAAGGTGATAAATCCAGTTGGTACTGAGAGTTTCTGCTATTAGCGAATAATGTAGTGTTAAAGTGTTTGTAAGGAAATAAAAAAAATAAAGGGAAAAGTTCTTTGGTGGGGACATGTTACTGTATACAAATAGGCAAAAGAATTAGGGTAGATTTATAGTAGTTCTAGGTGCAACTAGAAAGGCTGGAACCTTTTTAGACAGGATCAGTCTTCAAACTAAAAATACAAATTAAAACTTTTATTTCTAGATGTTATTGCCTTGCAGTCAGCACTTTCAGGAAATAAGTATTTCTGTCTCACCTAGGTTTTCTGGATAATCTTTTCACGTTTCGGTCATGGACTGATCTTTTTCTGTAATTGTTTTCTTCAGAAGTACCGCTATCAGGATGAAGATACACCTCCACAGGAGCACAGCTCTCCACACATTACCAATGAGGTGACGGGTCCAGAGCTGGTTCATGTGTCGGAGAAGAACCTGTCACAAATTGAGAATGTCCATGGATTTGTTTCCCATTCTCATATTTCGCCAGTAAAGGTAGGCATTTTAGAAGTTATTACAAGAGTGAACTCTTTTGGTATACTCTCCAGGGATATAATTTTGTGGGGGGGAAAACCACATGAGATGCACCTGCTTCTATCTTTTTAATGGAACTGCTCATTTCTAAAATTCACTTTGTAGATGTTAAGGCATTGACTTAGTTCCACACATTCTGACTAAAAATGATGATAGTAAAATGCTGAGATAACAAATGTAGGTAACTTAAGGTCTCAGGTGTAGTTGTGGTGGGTACTATGGTTACTGTTGTCAGTGACATTTTTGGGTTTTCCATGAGGATCCTGTAGAATCACTTCAGAGTTTTTCTAGTAAATATTTTACTTGAGGACCTACATGGAAAATGTAATAAGCCAAGTGTAATATGTCTCTGGAGCTTTTCAGCATACAGCACAATTGTTCTCAAGACAACTCCAGTAACTTCAAGATAGACTTAAAAATTAAGAGGACAAACAGTATGAGGTTTTGGGGGGTTGGAGGCTGTAGCAGGCAGTTTTATGTGTTGGGTTAGTAGGGAGATATAGCCAAATAATTTTCGGAGTAGCGTATTACTGTAATGTGCCAGACTAAACACTGATTTCTATAACACTTCTGAGTCTATGGCTTTTTTGAGGAAAAAGTGGAGAAATTATTTGATACTGATGCTTATTTGGGCCTTAGAATGATGAGGTAGGTTTACATTGTGGTAAGCCTACAGTTCGGTAGTTTTAGCATGAATTGTTGGTGTGTGGTAGTATCCTTTGTGACTGAAATTGGCAATGTACTGTAATGAGCGGCACTATATTTTAAGAAAAAAGTTGTTTTGAACTTAGTTACATTTCCAGATTTTTTTTTTTATTGTAAAGATATTCAACAGGATTTTTATCAGCTCTTTATAATTGACTCATAAGGATTCTGCAGAGGAACCAACTGCAGTGGGTGGGTGTGTTTAGTAATTATGTTCCAGCTTTTCTAAGATTTTTAAAATGCATATGTTGGTATTGAACACAGCTATTTATTTTTACTTATAACTCTTTAAGGAACTCTCTGTGTGTTTCCATAGTCTTCAGGAGCTAGGCAAGCTGAATTCTTTAAGGCCTAATGAATAACCTTTTTGAAGTGGGCTATATTAACCTCTGAAGAGACTTGTAAGAAAGCCAATATGACAAACCTTTTCCTTTGAGAATGACTAGGACCTCAATCTTCTGTTGCTTATGAAGGTAGACACACAGTAACACACTTTCACATGTTTAATTCCCTGACTTTATTGATATTTGGAAAGTAATACATCACATTTCATGTGCAACCATTAGAAATTAAAAAAAAAAAAAAGAAATCCTCTGGAGACTTAAGGTCAACTGTTTATTAACAAGCTTTTCCTAGTCCATAGTGCAGTTAGTCTTGCATTTCAGAAAGCATAAAGGGATCAAAGAGGCAAACTGTGAAGCTGTCTGTAATAAGTGGTCAAGTATAATGCATTTCACAATCCAGAAACTCAGACATAAAAAATAAAAATCTAGAATCGGTATGTGTCGTGGTTTAACCCTAGCTGGCAGCTAGGACCATGCACCTGCTCGTCCAGTTCTCTCTTCCCCACTAGAAGGGCAGGAGGAAAAGGAGGGGAAAAGAAAGAGGGGGGGGAAAAAACCTTATCGGTTGAGATAAAGACAGTTCAATAGAACAATAACAGAAAAAGGAAAATAACAATAACGGTAAAAGAATATACAAGATAAAGTAAGGCAACACAAGTCACTCTCACCACTTAGTGAATTGGTTGCTCAGCTCCTCCGGAGCAGTGACGGTGGATTCCTGCCCCCTGGCCAACACCCATTTATATACCGAGCATGATGTCTATGGTATGGAATATTCCATTGGCCATTCCATTGTTCTGTCTATACTCCTTCTCAGCTTCTGTGGGAAGCTGAAAAAAATCCTTGAATAGTATAAACATCACCCAGCAGCAACTAAAACAATATTGACATGCCTTTCATACCAAATGGGAAACACAGCAATCACTAGAAAGAAAACTAACTCTATCCCAGGTGAAAGCAGGACAGTATGTGAGACTAGAGATCTGTTTCTTGGAACTGACTAGTGTTATTTCATTGTACTTGAGACTGTTCAAAGGGCTGTAATTACCTTGGTTTATTCCTGGCTGATTGGATCTAAGGGAAACCAAACTACTCAGAATAGTTCCTATGTTTGACTTTATTTCAGATTATTTTTGCAAACAGCCAACTACAGAAATAGAGAAGTGAGGATTTGATATTGGCAATATTAACATTCCATGGAAGATGACTTACTTTCTTACCTCTCTATAGTGTGAGTGGTCTCTACCTTAGAGATCCTACCAGACAGTCTCTACAAACAAGCAAGGCTTGTATTTAGTGTTATATGAGATCCTTAATTATCTGTTTCAATTGAGCTTTATCTAACTACTGTAACTTTCTGTAAAGACACTGATGTAAAACACAGAACAGTTTTTTATGGAAATAGATATGAATGATTGTACTTTGCCTTCCTCTGCTCAGATGTGATCTAAGCTGAAAACTTTTTAGTTTTCTTGGGTTGTGTTGAATGTACAACTGCTGCACTGTTCTCGAAGAAAGAAACCACGTCTCATTTAAACTATTCTGGAAATAGTTACAGAGCTTGTAGATATAATTACAAATATGGTGAGGCCTCTTCAAAATACTGCATATCCTGGGGCTCTGAGGAGGATTACTGTTATCTTTCTCAAATAGGGAAGTGCTGGGAAGTCACCACGCGTTAGGAAAGAATGTGTATAAGAGAAATATCATCATGCAACTCGTATTACCTTTTATACCATACATCTGATTATTTCACGTGACTACTCTCTCTAATTTCAAAGGAGTGTATGGTAGAACTGGAATTTCTCTGAGCTTTATTCATCTTTAAACTGGGGTGTGTGCTCCAGGGATCAGTTGTTTACCAGCATTTTGTGGAACGTTGAATTCTGATGCTAAGTTGGCTGCTGGCTTGCCTCTGTCCTGAAGAAGTTAACTTCTTTGCATAACTCGTTTATAATCAGAGTCTGAGGTCTTAAGGTATTTGGATTGAGGGGTGCATCCATAGTTTTGTAGGCCCTGGGGGTCTTTATGGGACCTTTTAGAGTAAAATGCCTTTGAGCTCACAAAACTTCCATCGGGAGATGGTTTGCTAAAGTTATTGGAATAAGTGCTGTTAAAAGTTGAATTTGTGTATGGCAAGGAAAAAGCCCCAAGGTTGGTATTCTATTAGGATAGCTGATCCTCTCTTCTTTTGGCCTGATGATCTGCAAGATATTCACAGTTTTGGCATAGTTCATGCTGAGGATCAATTTAGCAAGCAGGTCTGAGTTAGGATTGGTTTGCGTAATTTGTTTGGTAGGTTGGCTTGATGCACTGTGTAGGGACCAGGTTTTGGTAATATACAAGATCTTGATTAGCTTTGTTCAATAGTACATTTGCTTAAGGAAACTAAATGTAATAGAGGATGTTATGTTTATTACATTAACAAAATAATAAGAGACTATTTTTTAAAAAAAAGTTAAATACACTTGAAATTTCAAATACAGTTACTAGTTTAAAGAACAAATGTAAACAATAGTTTTATGATAGTATGCTGCTTTTTAAGAAATGCTGCAGAGGGCAGTAGAATCAGATTTTGAGGAATACCTTATTTTATAGCAAGCCCTCTGCAGTCTAGAGCAGTAATACAAAACATGAATAGAAAATAGTGAAGAAGAGAGATGCCTGGTTTTAACTACTTTACATTTTGTTCTCAACAGAAGCTTTCCAGTTTTGTAGTACTTAAACCAACTTTCACAACTTGCTTGGACAGGTGGATGATTTTCAAAGAGCAGCTTTCAATGACCAAAGAGACAAATGTGCACCCTAAATTTTTAGAGGATGAGCATGTGACTAATATTTATCAAATGTTCCACATTAAGTACTGTTGTAACTCAAGGTGGTTTATCTTCTTGAAGAGGGGTGGGCTACCCCACATTCAGGTTGGCATATGATGTTGCATGTTTGCAATTAGCATGAAATACCTGATACTAACTGTACTGATTTAAAGTTCAAACATGAGACAAGACTTACAGGTTTTGTCTTGTTAGGGTGGAGCTTTGTCAGTTTAAGAAGAAATGTATACTTCGCGTGTCTCGAGCATCAAAGTCGTAAACTTGACCCAGGAGACTTCATGTCCTCTATTCCCTATTTAATACTGTGTGAAGTAGAACTCTTCTTAATTCTGTAAAACAGCTTTTTTTTTTTAAATGTTTAATCGTAGGTAATCATGAACAGATAGTGAAAACGGTCAAACTTCAGATCCTTCACAAATAGTCTGTCCCAAAGATTTTAAAGAATATTTTCAGTAGATAGGCAGCTAGTACTGGAATTTCCTCGGTATGAGGTTTCCAAATTCCTTGCAGAAACTTGAGATTACAATGTGAGGTTCCTTGAGTTATCATGAAATAAAATGCGATGAAGTTGAGTTGACTTTGATGTAATTGAAGCAATACGTTGCTACCGAGTTGGCCACTAGATGGTGATGCTACAGAAGGATTTATTTCAATTGTAAAACTGAATTCAGCTTCTCTATCATACCTTCAGATTGATGTTTTTGAATTTAACATTAGTCTTTTTATTAAATAGCTCCAACCAAGTGAAATATGTCTTAGATGTGATATGACACCGAACAAGTTTTTAAACTGTGGAATGGAAGTTGGCGTTTTCTATCAAAGAAGAAAAGCTGTAAGATTATTACAAGGTTTTAAAATAATGGGTCATGATGTAATAAGACAAAAAAAAAAAATTCCGTCTTAAATGTCAGTATTCTATATCTAAAGCAACCTCTGCATGAAAGGGAAAATATTTTATTTATAGCTCTATATTTATGATGTAGGAGGGCAATTCACTATTTAAGTGTAGACCTTGATTTGGGCTTGTATGTATTTCTGTATTACGTTTGTGTATTCTATGTTGGTATTTGAGGCTGTTATTTCACTGGTGATACAGAACCTCCAAAGGAAACATGCGATAATTTGTAAACTACTAAATATACCTTGTACTGGAAAGATATACCATGACTAGTGTGATAAATAAATTCTGAGTATTACAATATTCACTGCAGTTTTGTTATATCCACAGTTCCTATTTAAAATTTGCACGAAGCTGTTTTTAGAGAGTTTTCCAAGTACTTGATAAGTTCTAAATGATATTACGGTGTGGCTGCCTGCAGTAACAGGAAGCTACACTTAGTGATTAAGAAAAATCTCTTCAGTTCTTTTTTCTTTAACCAAGTCTTTTTTTGCTGCTCTCTCTGGAGATTTTCACCATAATGCCCATCTTCAAAGGGTGTGAGAAAAATGCTTACGCTTGCTTTGTTCCTTACGCTCATAGCAGACGTTGACAGCTGAACATAAATGTTCTGGTTGGAACACTGTACTAGCTTTATTAGTCTAGTAAGGTAGTATTATTGACTGAATAGCACACCCATAAGGAATGAAAGGTATTCTACTGGTTGAATATTTGGCATCTTTAGAATAGCTTTGTGCAATCAGCAATGAAGTAGCAGAACAATCCAGGTATGTAAGAAATAGGTTGGGGGAGGGGAGGAGTATGTTAATCTTTTATTTATAGTTATGTAATTATGGACTCTTGTATGTATTTCATGCAATACAGTTGGCTACTTTACTGTTCTCATGCGTTCACAGAAATTACTATCTCTGTACAAGTGATGCTGGGAAAAGACAATACTGAGCAGGTCAGGCAGCGTAGTGATTGGCCTTTTTCATTACCGGCTGCCTGTTTGATCTCACGCAAAGACCTGTCATTCTGGCTGAGTGCTGTTATATTCTGCTAGGGTACTCGAGCTTCTGATAATGCAGTAAAATCTCCGCTTCCCTGTGCCAAAGATATCTTTAAAAAATGTTTTAGACACGCAGATTAATGCTGCTTGCCCATTCAAAGCAACAGGGGTAATGTCTTTTGTGGTTATGTAAAGTTATTTCAGTGAAGAAAGCTATAACTTCATAATATTATGACATTAAATGCAAATGAGTTACTGTTTTCCTGTCTTTGAACAGTGAAGTATTTCAAACTAAGGTGAAATACTGTTCCCTGTTGAAAGTTTTACCCCCATATTTTAACTAGCAGAATCTCTTTGCCCAAGTGAAGCATCTGGTGCTGGGTTGGAAACTAATCTCATAATGTGTTGAATACCTTTGAACCAGTAGCTTTGCCCCGTGTCAGTGCCCCTCTGCTTTATCTGTGCTTACCTAGCAGTGTCATATCTGGGAGAAATTAAACTTACTCATGCTCAGTTTGCATTAAGAGTGAAAGTAGTCCTTCATTAGAGTAAAAACAGTAAAACAGCTTACCTTCTTTGACTCTGTGAATCTCTGAACTGTTGGAGCTTGGGATGGTGTAGTGGGGAGGGAAGGATTACCCTGTGCTTACATCATTAGCTACTGAGACGGGCAGTAGGTTAGTTGGGCATTTTATTTGACCTAATGGTGTGTTTATGTGCTTGTTGGATAAGAAGTGTGCTCTCTAGCCTAACCCTTCCTCTTGCTTAGAAGTATCAGTCCCTGTTTTTGTGCCAGATACCCTCTGTTTAGTGTAGTGTACACATAATTTCAAGAAAGTTTCTGATAGTATCTATGTGGTACCTACACTTTCTACATGACGGGCTTTGTAATCCTAGTGCAGCAGTCCAGTTTACTACATGCCCACTGTAGTTTCACTCTGAAATAAATGTCGTGTGCCCACTTGGTGTGTACCTGCTTTTTTCACGTTTAGACATCTTTAGAAAAGTATTTCCAGGACCTAATGATATTTAAGTTTAACAGCTTTAAATTAACTCTGATATGAAACTGCTTACCTAGTAGTGCTGCAATGCTGTATTACAGTGTACTTAAACTGACTGTGGTATCACAGGAATGAAATATGGCAAGGTGGTGCTCGTTCTTAAAAATAGCATCCAGAAGGGAGAGGTGAAATGAGAACTCGCTCTCATTTCTGTACTGGCAAAACATGGTGAAAGTATTTTGAAGAGCAGAATCAATGAGTCTGTGGAGAAATTAGAGATGAGAAAGCAATGAAAGCATTGTAAAGAGAAGTTCTGCCCTACAAATCTCTTAGAGCATGTACATAAAGATCATCTTGTTGATGTAGGTTTCTAGACTTTCTTAGGTGCACACGATAGAATTCCTCAAAAAAGCTTACAGAGAAATTTAAGCTGTCATGGAGTAAGGAAAAAAAATAAATCTTGGGATTTAGTTGTTTAAAAAAACCCAACAACAGACCAACGACAAAGGAGAGTAAAAGGTAAGAAAGCTGATCAGTAGTCACGATGGATGGATGTTCCCAGAAGGATCTTGTAAGAACTTGTGTTCTCATTGCATCATCTCAATGGAATGAGAGCTCAGGTTTATAGCAGATTAATGGAATAATCATGTCAGTACTCAAGTTACAGTCAAAAAGGCAAATGGAATACAAGGAATATCGGGAGAAGCAAATGGGAATAAAATTGCATTATCACTCTCAAAATCTGTACTGTTCCTTATCTTGATGAAGAAGGCACATCAATCTGGAAATGGTTCATAGAAGAGGAGCAAGTGTGGTCAGAGGCAGAGGGCAGCTGCTGTACAATAAAAGATGAATCAGTTTGACTCCTCAGTTTAGGAAAGAGCTGAGTCAGGAGGTACTGATAAAACTACAGTCAGTAAGGTCAAGTCACTAAAATTATGAAAATTACTAGGGAACCGTTATTCCAGAAATACAAACTTATATTCAGAAATATAAATTAGTAGGTGATAGTTGTCTTATAGCCCCTAAACACAGCAATCTACAGTCAGCTGCTGATAGTCTTTTGGTTTCTGGCTACACCAGTAAAGGTATTACAGCATACATTGTTCGTCTCTTCTGCCTTTTTTCTTCAGCTGGAAGCACGCACCTTTATTTAACTCCTTCTGATTAATCTATATAGGAAATAACTGCTTATATAAATGTTGCATATACGCACGTTTCCTTTAATGCAGGACAACTGCCTTTGCCTGTGAACCCTAATCTTGTGCTGATAAGCTTAACAGGTTCCCTTCCTTTTATCTCCTGGTGTCTTCCCTCTAACACCCCCACCACCACCACACCACCCCCCCCGACCCCGTTCCCTCAAGTGCTTGCCCAGAAGTCTTTTATAGCTTGCAGAACTTCTTTTAAAGTAGAGTTCTCTGTTCATTAGAAGAGTTTTTCTGCTCTCAGAACTATATGATCACCTTTATGATTTGAGGAACTATGAAGGGCATGTTCAAGGCTGGCCAGCAGTCAAAGTAATTGTAATTTCCTATTTGCCCTAGTACATTTTCGTGCTTATATTATTTCCTGAATCCCGTTCCTGTTCGAGCAGGTAGGTGAGATTACCCTGAAGATGGAAGATGCTGTTTCCATTTAGAAATTGGTTGACGTGTAATTTGCAAGATTGGTTACGATTCAGAAATCTGCAATCTGTTACCTTTTTCTAAATGGAGACTTTTCTAAAGTTTTATGACATCTTCAGCAGGAAGGCAGTACTTCTGGATTTAGTAACATACCTAGAATAGTGAAGATTATAAAGAAAAATTTGAACATACCCTCAGAAATACTCATTTTTAGACTAGCATCATACTTTGGTTGTCACGCTTGAGAGGAGGTGCTCTACAATCTTTAATTCAAATGCCTTGCCCAAGTTATTGATAGGTGACTACTTTTAAAATTCCTGTAATTGAAGAATATGCAAATACGTGCGAAGGTGTCAGTTTGTTTCTTGTAGTAAGAAAAGTTGACCAAATCTGCCCCTTTCTCAGTATGGATCTGCTCAACAAATTCTTTTCAACAGAGACAAGGAAGAAAGAAAAACTGTAACAGATGGACTGTGGATTAATCCGAACATTAGAACAACCTGAGATGCAGTAATCAACATCAAGTCTTCTTAATAACTGGTTATACTCTTTTTGCCTGAGATTTCCCTTAAGCTCTCAGTGCAGCTGGGTTCATTTTGATGACTGAAGAAAGCCTGAAAAAACTTGCATTAAACACAGGATGTTTCTATCAGTCTGGCGTGCCAAAAAGATGGGCAGGAGATTCATGAACAGGGTATGGAAGACCAGGCAGTTTAATCTGCACAGATTGGTAGGTTGTCTGAAGTGTAGTATGACTAATAATGTAATAATCTTTTGTAGTCAATATTTATACTAAAATGTATCATTATAGAATAATCATGCTGCAGTGTTTACTTATAAGGTAGTTTTAGCAGTAAAATACCTACTTTTTATTGACTGTATAAATCAAACTTGATCAAGGGCTATCTTTTCAGTCCTGTCTCTCAGCTAAAAGCGAAGATAAGCTTTCTAATGTATCTTAGCAGAAAGGGTTAGCAATTTCTTTTTTCACAGTATCCAATTTGAGTAGTGTGCTCCTGAGCTTTGGCTTAGAATATTGTATATGCTTGTTAATGAGATTTAAATTTGTTATGCCAGTAAAAATTTATTAAACATAGAATTCTGAAAAGTCTAAAAGGTAAAATTGAATTTATATCTACATTTTCAGTGGTGTGTTTTGTTCCCCTGCCTGGAGAGTTGAAGTTGTATGGTCTATATTTGAGTATTTAAATTGAGTTCTGCATGTTTCTTTTGTCTCTATTTTTTTGGGTAAAAACCTAAGTGATACTGAAAATAAAATAAGTCCCTGCCATTGTTTTAGGTAGGTCTTGAATTTTCTCTATTAAATATATCAGTTTATTCCTTTAGGGTCTGTGCTTGTTTTTGCCAATATTCTGTTTAGCAGGATGGTAACAAAACTAATATGAGACACTTTTAAAATTCTTTGGGATTTTGTTATTATTGTTTAAAAAGGGTAATTGAGATATAACTGCTGTTTGTGTATACAAACAGTTTTTGTTGCTGTGCACTTTTAATTCCAAGTTATGCATGCTGCTTGTAAGGGTGTGTCCAGGAAAACTTTATTTTTGAGATTAAAATATGGCATTATGTTGTGTTTTAATTTGTCCTAGCAAGCTGATGGTAAGAACTGGCTCAGGTACAAAGTCAGAGGAACTTTATTCCAAGTATTTGACGTTAATTTTTAAATTCAGTGACCACTGTGATTACTATATCTTGTTAATTGGCCACAGAACAAATAATGTTATTTTGCATCCACTACAAATGCAGATGTATCTTGCAATAGTTTTATTAAGCTGTATAAAGGTATGTGTACTGACATACAAATGTTAATTATGTAATTATGCGCTGTTTTGTTTTGTGGGGGTTTTTAGGAATGTGGGTGGTGTGTTGGTTTTAGGTTTGGGGTTTTTTTTAACTGTAGAGTCTCAATTCTTACCTCACAGTAAACAGGGGCTTTTTTTGTTTTGCTGTGGTGTTTGGGTTTGTGGTGGGTTTGGTTTTTTTTGGGGAGGTGTGGTGGGTGTGTGTTTTTGTGGTTGGTTGGTTTTGGGTTTTTTTTGTTTTAAGTTTTGTTCCCATCAGTTCAATATTCAGAATATGAAAAAGGGATGACGGAACCTCTTGACTCCATTTAGGACTTCCTGAGATTCCCTGATGAGCCTCCCCGTTCTACCTCCTGACTGCGGAGGCAGTCATTCACAGGTGCAATTTCAGCTACTACCTCTGTGTTGATGATTCTTAGATTGTCTCCTTTGTCTGGATACTTCTTTTTCTGTCCAAATAGCACGTTCTGTGATTTCTACAGTAGGAGTTTGACTCTCTGTTGAAATGCTTTTTGACTGAAACAAGCTCTTGTTTTCACTCCCACCCATTGTTTTTTCAACTGTACAAGCAACCATTCTTTTAGTCTGGACTCCTCTGCATTATCTTGATGTTGTACATCTCTAGAGTTATGCCATGCCTTTAACTTCGGGTTGCTTTGTAACTTGCAAAAATCAGGATTTGTCTCATCACCACAGTACAGGCTCCTTCTACAAATAACTGCAACTGTATCTTCTTAGGCATCAGCAAATCTTGCTCAGTATCATTAACATCCATATGGAGTGTAGGTGACAGATTGCTGTCTTTTCTCACCAGTGTGATTGCATAACCTCTTCTTGAAGTACTTTTCTGGATTTCTGTCTTCATTGAAATTAAATCATCATAGCTTCACTTTCAGGATTTTTTTTTTTTGTCCATCTGAGCCTTTCCTGAAGTGCTGATTTCTAAAGTCTCTTTGCCAGTGATGCCACAGTTGATTGGCTGGGTGGGAAACATCATTGAAAGAAACTGCCTTAAAACACAGCAAACTTGTCTCATCTTCAGACAGATTGATATAACACCAAGAAAAATAGGTACTTGGTACATTGCTTGTTCATGTATTGTGGTGTTCCCTTTCAGAATTTTAAACAATACTCTCGTATGTGACTCAGTTTGGAGCCTATGGAGATGTTTCTTTGAAAGTTATACTAATATTCTTGTGCTCTCAGATTGTTTAAAAATGTACAGCAGTGTGGATGTTCAAGGACACATGAAAAATATTTTCACTTTGACTCTTTATAAAAAGACTCAGAATTAAAAGCATGTAATTTGTAGTTTGTTGCAAACATCTTCAATCATAGCCAGGGATTAAGAAATTTCTCCAGTAATAAATTCATAGGTATTTTTCTGACTGGGTATTTTCTTTGAGTCTGGAAAATGTATGATTCAGGTAGGGCTGCAGTCTTCCTATGAAAAGAATTTACATTATAAAAAGCTTGTCCGTTTAAAAGGATCATGGCATCTACTATGTCTCAGGCATTTCTTTACCTCCATTATCTATCTTATGAACATGGCTTTGAGGGCACTGCATAAGTCAGTCTGAGTTTCATATGACTTACACTGATAAGCCATTGTTTTTATGAATATTAATTAAGTCTGAAAGATGTATTCAGAATATTTGTATATGATATGTTATTGAGCTGTACTAATGACTAGAAGTAAGTAAAGGTGCACTGATTTATTACCACAGCTTTAAATTAATGTACTTATTATTTCTGCTTGTAATGTGACCTGTCAGGAAGATTTTGTTGCACAAAATAAGATAGCTGTCAGGAAGAATTTGTTAAGCAGAAAAGTATATTGCACCAAAAAAAAGTATATGGGGGAATTTGGTAATCCTCACTAAAATGCACAGTTGTCAGTGGTTTTGTAGAATTGTGTTGTGAGTTGTGGCAGTGTTGTAAGGAACTTCTCTGTCTTTGTTCATCATATGGAGAGTTTTCTTCTTTTTGAAACTGTTTGCCCTGGTGTTATGATTATGACTATTAGAGCATTTTGTCTAGAAATAGACCACGAACAGTTTTGATAACTTTGTGTTGGATTTCCAGAGGCAAGCTTGTACTGAAAGCCTTGGTACTTAGTTGATTTCCTAAGTAATCTCTTTGATGTGAGCTGGAGGATTTTTTTTAAAAATAGTTGGCTATAAAAATTTGAATGGTGAATTCTGTAAGGTAACTTGAATTCCATATAATCTTTCAGATAATTACTGGGTGAATTCTTTTTTACTGTGAATAGAGCAGAGAAAATGCACATCTATAGCAGTAATAATCTTGTGATTTGCATTGAAAATCAAAGTAATGCTACTCAAAATTAGTGCATAATAAGAACTTTTCATTTTTTGCCAATTCTTGTACTTTGACAAATAATAAATATATATGTATTTGTGACCCAACATTATTTTCATATTATGCTTACAGTAGTCACAGAATTTTGGAAATGGGTGTTATAATCTTGATACAGAATAAGAACAACGGAGAGTTGACTTTTAGTGTTTAATCATACTATCTCTAATCTTCTTGCTGACTTAAAAAAAAAACAACAAACCACAGCAAAATAACCCCACTAGACGTCCATTGATATGCAACACAAAATGACTGTTTTGTGGCACAATGACATCTTCCCTTTATAGTTGTTTTATGCAGTAAGGGGGGGCAGGGAGAAGAAGAAGAAACCAGCAAACGCTTTTCTTGAATGTTTTTTTCTGAACGTGTGTTGTTAAGGTCTTTTTGTTCTGTGAAATCTTTTCAGAAAGACAGAATCAGTGAACAAGTGCAATTATACGGCATGCTCCCTGTTTTGTTCGGTTCAGGTTTATAATTTATGCAAGCAAGGAAGTGAAAAGATGCTATTGGATCTTACTACAGGCAGTGATTGAAACTTGGTTATTTTTGATCCGTGCTTTCTCCTCCCAGTAGCTGTTATCATGCACCACCATCCTCATAGCTGTGAATTTATAACATTGTGCTGTACCTGCTACCCAGTTTCCCTTAAATATCTGTTGTCAGCTAGGAAGAGAAAACAAGCTTTCGATCCTGTGGATTCTGAAAAAGGGAAAATAAGAAAAACATTTGCTTGCCTTTTTTTTTTTTTTTAATTGCTCAAGATTATGTTCATCATTGTAATCACAGGTAGAGAAGGGATGTAGGGGGTGGAAAAGCTTGGAAGAAA
>VFFE01006950.1:1825-155661 GCA_008921705.1 Burhinus oedicnemus | reverse complement strand
AAAAAAAAAAAAACACCTGGATAAATCTCTAGAGGATGTTATGAGGCTTGGCGATAATGTGAGTCAAATTCAGGGGATCAAATCTGTTTCTGGTCTTTGTGTGTCAGTCGGCAATCACGATCATCTGACCTAGAAAACTCCAAGTCTCCTAAGAAAATGCCATGTCATGCATTCATCCTGAGTGATGCATCAGTCATGAGATGATCAGAGTGGCAGGAATTAATCTTGACATGTATCTGGGAAGGTCTAGTGGTTAGATTAATAGTTTTGGAGAATATGATTAAGGAAACAAGTAACAGGTGAATTCCCTACTCTTGTCCTTAGGCATGTCTAAATTAGAAACATTCTCGCTGTGTCTTGCTGTGTCTTATTCTAAAGATGGTAGATATATTGCTGTGCATCTTATAGAATCTTCTTGTGTTCTAATGTAATTGGGAAATGGCAGGAGTGCTGGCAGTTTGCTTTTTGTCTGGTGTTAATTTTTATGCTATACATTATTACTTTCACCTACTTTCTTGTAATGAAGGACTTGGAAAATTTATTTGACAGCTGCTAGTTTGGGTTTGAGCCTCAGTAACCAGCATGAGACACTTTGTTTTCTGGTTCTTGAAATGTAAAACATTTCAGTAGTTACCTATTTATAGCGTTACCACTTAATAATTTGGTTTTACATATCAATTTCTTCTTTTGTAGTTCTCAGTGTTATTTTCATTTGTTTCAGCCCTGTTTCTTTACCTGCCTATTTTTACCTATGTCGCACTGCTCAAGCTTTATCAATTTTTATCCTTCAACATCAGCAACCATAATTCAGATGAAGTAGAACATACTGTAAAGTATCATTTTCTACTTAGGTGTTTGCTTGCTGGGGAAAAAAGTAAATAGCGTGATGTCTGTCAAGCTGGTGCCTCGCTTCTAGCAGCATCCAGAGCAGAGGGCTAGGGAAGAGTGTAACCCCGGAACAAATAGGTGTGATGCTTCTTCTGAGGGTTTTCAGAGCTTTCTGGCCGTTCCAGTTTAGGGATTCCAAGAGCTGGAGATGACTTGTGTGTTTAATAACCCTGAATCCATGAATTTTCATGGACTTGGCTAGCCTTCTTGTAGTGGCAAGGATTCAACAGTGAAAGAACAGCTGCTGCTTGTTTGTAGCCTAATGAGGGGAGGAGAGTTGGGGTTATGGCACCTGCTGTGTGTTTTGTTCAAAGACCTTTTTTTTTTTTTTTTTTTTTTTTTTTTTAATGCAAAACACTGTTGGAAACAGACTTCAGGTAGTTTTTAAAGGGAATACCCTTCTCTTGGACTGAAGAGTCAGACTCGTCTTTTCTGTTGTGTTGTTGGCCCTGTTTGGTTTTAGTTCGCTTGCTGACACGGGCAGGCGGGGCCGAGGGCAGGGCTGTGGGCGCAGCCTGTGCGGGGAGCCGCCTGGGCACTGGCCTTGGAAGCAGAAACTTTTGAACCACTCACACCAAACTCAGCCTGAAACGCAGAACTTCACCTGTGGCCTGACCACTATTACAAAAGTGTGGCTAAAGGTACATTTAGCTCGAATCTTGTAGCTGTGAGGATGTAAGAACAAACAAAGTCTTTTTTGAGTAATTATGGCAGGGAGGTAAATAAATGCAGGCCGTGACCCTCCCTCCTTTTTTTCCTTTAAACTGTTTAGTATCCAGAGGTTTTATTGATGTCTGTCAGCTTCTCAGTGTTTAAGGGCTTGAATCTTTAGTAGAATTGTGTTCTGGAGTGTTGTTGGAATTATGAAAATGAAACTGCAAAGTTTTCTTTCAGTAGTTTGTGATCTTGAAGGTCTGATGAATCCTGTTTTGCTTTATCTGAATCGTAAATTCAGAAGTCAGAACCCTCGTCTTAGCCCTTTCTACAGATTTTTTTGTAATGAAGAATTTCAAATATTTGTATCGTAAAGGCTTCAAAGATTTTATTGTATATTATCTGAACTAAATGGAAATTGGCAGAAATTATTGTGTAAACTAGTATCCTGTCAAGATTAGACCAAAAAAATTAATGGAATTGAAGCTGTAACTCAAGAAAAGCATACATTTTTTTTTAATGTATTTAAAGCATTCTGAGAAACTTATGCTGCTACTTGAATATTTATTGATACACACTTTTTTCAGGTCAGTGTAGTTAATATTTCTTTTATCCAGAGCAAATGAGGCAAGGATGTGGCACACAAACCATGGCTGATAGACGTTTTGGTCAGCGTGATACCAACACAAAATGCTGGCTTCATGTGATCCCAGGTTTTCCCTGGCACTGATACAGAATAGCAACTTTTGCACTTTAGGTCTGACTTCTGCAGAACCACGTGGTTGTCACTGCAGTGTCATCCTCCCAGAGGAGGTCTCGGGGCTGAACCTGGTCTCAGGAGGTCTCAGGGATGAACCTCATCCTCTGGCTCCTGTGTCTTTGTCCTGAGCAGGTCTGTCCTCATGGAAACTGCAGGGGACTGTTTAAATGACTTCTGCGCTCATTTTGGATACACGAGGGCTTAGTTAGCTCCATTTTAGTTCCAGATGTAGCTGACTTGGCCTAATTCCAGTTCATGAGATGGACAGGCTGTTTTTGTGTGGAACCCAGAATGACTGGCTCAGGTTTCCCACTCTGCCTGAGAGGTTAAGCAGCTTCTGCGCTAGCTAGGTATGGATGCACCATGGTTATGTTTGTTCAGCATTGGTAAAAATAAATTGATCAAATCTGACTTCTGTTTCTATGGGGCAATTAACCTGAAATCCAGGTGAAATGCCTGTGGATAATTATGGACCATAAGCCAGGCCATCTGTAAACCTTGTTTTTAAAAACATGTTGTTTTTAGTCAATACTGTGAAATTAAAATTATATATAAATGTTTGTTTTTCCATTGCAAGGTTACATAAGGCTATATTATTTCCTAAATTATACTGAAAAGTGCTAGAATCTAGAAATTTTTAGCAAACAGCATTGTCAGGAAGAAAAATCAGTCTTTATTTACTTGTAGAGTAAAAGTTTGCTCAAGTAATGCTAGGCATTAAACCTCTTATAACTCTTATAGTATTTTAATTTGCTGACAACAGTGAGTGAGTGACAATGCATAAAATATGGCTATTTTGCTGAAATGTTGCAGGGCTCCTATGACTCATTCTAGAGCCTGGATGTGTTGTATAATGGTACTTATTTTGAGATTGTATTATAACTGCATGTTGTCATGGAAGCAAGTCTGAGGAGCTTCCAGTGTTTCCATGGTGTAAGAATGAATAAAATCAGATAAGGCACCTAGCTAGTAATTCTGTGGTAAAGATTTTAGCCTTAGCTCTGAGCAATGAAAAGGCAAAGCAACTGGATAGCAATATAAAGCTATCAGGACTGTAGTGAAAGTAATAGTGTATGTTTGGGAACAATTCAGCACAGATAAAGATAAAATGCTAATGGCACTTATGTGTGTGAAGCCTTTTGCAAATGAAGGTAAGGAGTAGCTTTAATGTAAAGCCACTTTATGTGTAAATCAGGTCATTAGTTTTCCAAAATTTTCTGACACTTACATCCTGAAAAAGCTAATGGATTTTAATTAATGGCTTGCTATAGATAGCTTTTCTTGTGTGGTTTTCTGTTTGCTGTTCATTAATGTGAGGCAATGACTTTCTGCTCATGCCCAATGTTTTAAGGCAAATTGGTTTTTATAAAGAGATTTTTGGATGGATAATAATAGATTGCTCACAGAATAATGCAATCATCAATAAAATAATAAATACTCGTCTTAAAATGGAAAGCTCTAGCTTGGATTCACTGACTTTCTTCAGATCACTTCATTACTGCTTAAGTACTTTGAGGGTAGTAGAGTGCTGTAAGTAAGTGAACCTGAATGTTTCTTATGCTAAAGAAAAAACAGATTATCCTCTAGATAAGATGAGGTTGACATGCGTAACTTTCATATTTTATGAATAATGCTTCTTACAGATTTACTCAATTAAAAAAAATCCTCAACAAAAAAAGTTTTGGAGCAGCGTAGTGGGATAGTTTTGAGAGTTAACTGATTTGTTTCTAGTGTTGAGAGAGATCGCTTCCTACTACCAGAGCTAGATAGTTATAGGTCATCTTTGATATTTGAATGAATGATAAAGAACAAAATAAACATCAGGAGGATTTAATTATTCCCTGAATAATTTAGGAATGATTGGAAATTGTGTTCTGAGATGCTATAAGTAGTATGATATCTCTTAAAGCATGTAAACAGTAACCAAATTTATTGTTGTATTATTCTCAGGAGTGAACAGTCTTATCACATCTCAGTTTCCTACCACAGTATACCCTTTCTGCTGTGAATTTCAAAAACTAAAATATTGACACCCTAGACGTGTCATTATTTTTCCATAATAGAGTCTTGGAACACATTTTCTCATTGCCAGGTCTCTTTCTGGTGCTGAAACCCTGCTTGGACTTCTTTGTGGACTCTTTAGCATTATAATGAAAGCTACTATTCTTAAGGCTGATGTTATTTAAATGAAGCTTTCTAGGCCTTGCTTTAAGTTGCAAATTAAATGCATTAAATTCATTCTTAATAGCACTTATGAACCTAAATGAGGAGCCTTGTAATTCTGTTTTGAACTCTTTTTGAGTGCTGGGTTGCACTGAGTGAATACAGATGGCTAACCTGCTGCATAGGGTTCAGAGCTAGACATTCATTTGCTATTTGAAAAACAAGTCACAAATCACCTTTATTAAAACCAATATTAACTTTGTGTACATTTTGTATATTACGGGTTTGGAATATGACTGAGATTCAACCATTTAAGCAATCCCCAAGAGATTTGTCAGGACAAATTAGTTTGAACTAAGTACACCTTTCTGAATGCCAGACATAAGTGGACAGTGATGGTCTCCTTTGTATGAAACATGTCTGTGATCTTAAGTCTATAAGGGTCCATTTTGAGATCCTAACAGAGAGAGAAGAGGTTGGTTGCTCAGATTATTGTTCATACTTGCATGAGGTTCTTAGCACCTGAAAGTTTTACTCATCAACCAACCACTGGATACTGTGTGAGAGCGCTCGTGATAGTTTTGTAGTTCCATGTTATTCATTTCTGCTTTGTGGGTGTCCATTTATCTCATACACAAAGCTCTACTTTCACTACACAGTAATGGCTTACTTAGGCCTCAGCAAGTAGGAGTCTTTCTGTCACTGCCTTTGCTGCTTTACTACTTGGGTAATCATGGTGCAAATTGTTCCTCACTGGATTGTTTTTGTAGATGAAGATTGCAATAAAGAATTGACAGTAAATAAATTGCTTATTTGTCTCTAAATCAGTTCAGTTCATCATCACCATCTGTGATTTTACTGATATTCTGCTGTCACTGTTTTTCCCGTTCAAAGCTATTTATTTATGTTTTAAGTTCATTTGAGTTCATTGTAAAATGCTGTGGGGTTTGAGGAGGAAACTAGGTTAGAGAATCAATTTGTTGACTGAGTTAAAAAAAACCGAACCACCAGATAACCCCTACTGTTTAGTCATATCTAGCATGCTAGCTGTGTATCTTTAAAATAGAGTGATCACATAGATAGGATTTTCAAAAGCCGTGGTTTACTCTGAAAGAATGAGATCCAAAGTAAAGTCACAGACATTCAGACTAATCTTTTTAATCTACAAGGGCTGGGTACATAAACCTTTCCATTTCTGGGATCCAGAAAAACTTTCATATCTTTGTTACAGTACTTACCTGAACTGACGTTACAGCTCCAAAATGGCTTGTCTATCCTCAAAATCTTAGTAAAACCATTAGGTACTGACCTACCGATCGCCATGTAGACACGCCCTGACAGGCTTCAGGCTCAGCTTCTTCATTTCTGTGCTTTCTGTCCAAACTCCTTGGAGAGACCTGGATAGCATTCAGGTGGAGATCTAGGTATTTTTATTCCTTTATCCCTAGGAGACCATGGGAGTCAGTCTTTGCTCCATCATGGTAAGGAACAGAGAGCGCTCGAAGGAGAAAGGGAGCATCAGAAACCCAGATCTGAAACCAAAAGTTCTTCTTCATCCTTGTATCGGTACAGAACAATAGGCAGCCTTAATTGTAACCACCCATGGGTTGAGGCCATCATAATCAAGCTTATCATTTACCCTAGCCAGTCTTTCTTAAGGTTTTGTTGAAGAGCAAGTTAGTTATTGAAGCTTTTTAAAAGACCTTTGCAGTAGACAATGCTGGCCAAGTATTAGTACTATTTGCCTTTTCCATGGGTATTGTTGTTATCCAGCTATTGAGTGGGTGTTATAGGATGTGGAAGAAAATGATTCTGAAGAAACACTACTTGAAAAAATATTACTGGCACTTTAACAGATTGCTGCAAAGAAGTGTGCTCTGCACATTCAATGTAGTAATATAAAAGAATGAAATATTGATGATTCAGCTTTGTGTTAGCAACAAATTGTTCAGAGTTTGTGTGTTATATGAAAGCACAACCTGATCCTGAACCCTCTCTGGTTATGAAAAATCACTTGGTGCTTGATATTAGAGTGGAGCAGTTCATGCTAGTAATTAATACAGTCTGCAGAGAACACTTGCGAGTTCAGGCTCTCTGCAGTCAAAAGCCGTTTTGCCAAACCTGTGCAGCTTTTGTTACACAACTGCCTTTTCTTGTGTTGAAGGATGCGTACGTCCCCACGGCTCCTCTTCTCTGTCAGCGCCACTGCAAGGCAGACTCTGCCTTACCTCACATGTGTGAATGTAATTCAGCAGAATGATCTCCGTGACTCTCAAATATCTGATTAATCTCCTTAATATCATTCTTCTTGCCTTCTCTACTTTCATTATTCCTCTTTTTTTTTTTTGCTGTTGTCTGTTTTCATTTTGTTTACACCACAGTTGTTCTAGATAAGCCTTACTATGCTTTGATTATGTATTCCCTTCCTCCTCTTCCCATGTTTTTTGACCAAGATGCTATATTCACTTTCCATACTTGCATAACACTAAATTTCAATGCGGCTTAAGCTTTTTCACTGGGGATTGACCTGGCACACCATGCAGCCCTGGATGAGTTAGGTGTTCTGCCTGTACCTCCTGTTCCTTGACTGTGTTTTGGTGCTTGGACTATTGCTCTTGGAACTATAAGTGCCTTCAATGTTTTTTTTTCTTTTAAATACTGATACCATCTCAGGGACCAAAGGCACAAGGACTTCCAGAAAAGAACTTTTGTGGATGCCAGTTGTCTGTTACATCATCTTCATTCTTTTGCTATTGGAGTCAGCATGTCTGAAAGCACGCTGGAGAGATGTGAATTCCTTTGTCTTGTCTTTTGTCTTGTGTCTTACTCTTTCTTGTTTGGAGGAGAATATAGGAAGCCAGACAACTGGGTTTCCAAGAATATGGTATCCAGCATCTCTTCCCCTTGCCCTCACTTTCTCACTTGGCACGCTTCAAAGATGATTCTCTTTTTTAATCAAGAGGCTACTTGGTCTACACATTTTCAACAAAGTTGATGCCTCCAGGAATAAGATGTTACTTTTGAATCTGGATCACATGTTTTAGGAGAAAAAGGCAAGAGAAATGCCTTATACCCAAAACTTTTCCCTTTTTACATGTTGGTAATTAGACAATGTCATGCTGGGTAGAAAATAGTACTCATATGCAAGTAAAATGAGTGGTATGAATGCAGCCTGCTAAACCTCACGCAATCTTAATAACATCTCTTGGAAAAAAAAAATGTTTGTTTGTGATCTAAAAGAGCAGCTATTTGGCACACTGTTGCCAAAGGTGGTACTGATACAGAGGCTTCTACGCAAGACACAGCGTCCATCTGCATAATCCCTGCAGGCTGGGGAATGCGCCTCAGAGTTGCTCAGTATTAATGCGTCTGTGGAAATTTCTCGAAGGAGAAAAAGTTAGTTGTGATGTGCTAGTTTGAACTGTTTACCTATATGCACATTCACAACATGCTTATCTTCCTGTCTGCCTTTGGCCTTAAATAACAAAATCTAGAGATTCTTGCGTTGTCCAGAAGAGAACAACCCAGGGGCATCTGCCCATATGTATTAGTGGGGCACAGTCCTCCAGTTCCTTGATACTTCAAAGTCAAAAGACATACCTAGCACACGCATGCGCAAGTCTGTGAATGTTTGTATGACCAACACATTTCCAGCTTCTTGTCACTGGCCAGAAACCTTTCTGTCTCTGCATTTATAAATATTGCATTAATAATATGTTATGCAGCTCTTGATTACATCCATTCTGGGTAGATGAGACATGGCAGCCCTTGGTTGATTAGAGGAGCATCTGTCAGTTCCTATTTATCTCTTAATATCTGTGCTATAAATAACTGGAAATGTTTATACTTAGGTCTGTATTTCTAGTTTTTTATTCTGTGTGTAAAAAATGATGCTGACTCATATAGTTTAAATATTCAGATTTGCTGTAGGAAAGTGTACAGTGGGAGGGAGAATAACCACGTTTTAATGCTACGAACTGACAAAATCTCTCCATTTTGTCTAGATACAGTACAGCTGACCTAATCAAGCTTTGTTTCCGATGGGTTGGTGTCCTTCATTCTCCTCATACCCAGTGCCAGATACTCAGATTCACAGCATATTCCTAGAACAGACCCATGGGGCAAGAGGCAGATGGTGTGTGCTGTGGCTGGTCCAGAGCTGTGCAAATGCTGGTTGTGTGTCCGCTGTCGAAAAGACTGCATGACTGCTGACTTGAGCCTGCTTCTTCCTTCTGTGAGGCTAGGAATATAGATGTCTCTATTTAGCTGTTGATTTTCATGGGAAATTAACTTTTGATCATTACCTCTTTTTAGAATATTCAACAGCACGATTCAATCGAACTAGCTCCTTATTGTGTGGGTGGGGGGAGTGGGGGCATAGTTGTTCTGGAGCTTTTTTGTTTTGAATATTGGAGTAAAAATGTAATATAGAGATCATGTATCTGTGGCATTAAAAACTGAATAAAATAATAAAGAACTCAGGTTCATTTAAGTGTCTTTTAATTTAAACAGTGCACCTTAAAATTGTGGTCTCACAGTGCTACTTTGTTTCATGGAAATGCAATCTTAAAATTATTGAAACAAAGTAATTCTTGTTATCGTCTGAACAAATTGGTTTTCTTTGACGGAAGATTAATGTTGAAATCTTGTGCAGTGTATCTGCCCATTCACAATTAATATACTTTTCATCATAAGCTTCTTTAAATTCATTAGTTTTCAGCCCCCATAAAGTGTTCAGAAAAGTAGAGGAATTGGCATATTTTAAAAATTTCTAGATGTAAACATTGGTGAAGTTTCGAGGTGGTAAAATATAACAAAGTTTAGGGATAGTAGGAGCTTATGGAAGAAAGAAAATAACCTTTCATAGCTTCTTTTTAATAAATAAAGTCAGATGATTTTTGCCATCTATTCAATAATTTGTGCATTGCATTGATTATTTATGCCCAGCATATTGACTGTCGTGTGGTGGTTCAATGGTGCTCTTTAAATAGAGTGAGAGAGAACACAACATGCAGTACTAGCTAAAACAGTATTTAGTGTTTCTTCCTACCACCGTACTCTAGAAAACAATCATATTTTGAACTTTCTCAGGAAGCAGTATTTTTGTTTATTTTCCCTCTGGTTTTTTTGGCAAAAAGGACTGTTTCTCTTGCTAGTTTCATGACTACTCACTGTCACGACTACAAATACTGTGGTGCTACAGATGGTGGTGAAATGGGAACACTCAACCTCACTGATTTAACAAGGAGCCCAAGAATGGAAATACATCAAAACCTTCATATGCAGCCAAGGCAGCCTTTCCAGCATCAGCAGCGGGCACTGAGCATTCGTACATCTTTTAGTTCATCCACATTGCCAGTGTCTTCTAAACACAGAGGAAAATTTATAAACCTACGTGACAGTGTAAAAAAGAGTCCTACAAAAAGCACAGCAAAAGTAAAAGCTGCTAGTGGTTGGGTGTCTGATGGCTCATGTTCTAATTGTTCTTTAGAAAAGGTATGTATTGCACTAGATATTTATGCATTTTTGGGGCAAACCGTAGAAAGTATGTCACCCTTTTTCCTTCTGTAGTTTTATCCCTGCTGTTTCTAGAGGCTTAATGTTACTTAATTTTCTTTTGTACTTTATTGCTTAAAATCAAAGTAGTAATAATTGAAATTGGGCTGGCAAAGCAATACTTCTGCTCAGTGTTTTCCCATTAAGATTGTTGCACTGTAAACAGTGTAGGTTTTTTATAGTAATTTCTTGAAAGTGAGGAAAGTCTGGCTTGCTTGATTTTTGTCCTCCAAAATACATCTTTTAGTACTTGACAAATAGCAGCATTATGGAATTTGCTGGTTTGGTTGTTCTGCTCCAGGATGTGTGTGGTGCTTTGATAATTTCAGCTTAGTTGGTATTTCCTTACAGAAGGAGTTGTTGTGTGTGTTGGTTAAACATGAGAAAATGAGTGTGCTCTTCCTTTTCACAACATCTGGACTTAGTGTTAGATTTGGAGGCATTTCTTTTAATTGGTCACTTAAAGGTATTATTATCTTAGCTTTTTTAAACATACCACTTAAAATTAAATTATTATTTTTGTTTAGAAGCATTAGAAAGTCTATCCTCACACTTTAGAAAAGAATTACGTGAGATTTATTGTACTATTGTAACAGAATGGCTTTTGATTATAGGTATTAACACATTTGTTTAGGCTGACAGACCCTGTTAAATTGAGTTATTGTTCAAGTCATGCATTCCTATATATAACAGTCTGTCACGCTTGTGTGCTATAGTTCATATATATTCAAAACAAGGTTTTTAATTGGTCTGTTGCTGTCTGTGTAGTTTAAATAAATGTGTCCATTTAAACCAGAGTTATTAAATAAATATGTCTCTGACTACAACATTTAAAGTTATTATGAGGATCAGTTTTTGTTTTTCAGAATACTTTAGTGTATTAATTTGGAGAATTCCTAAAAATTACAAATGTTTCTTGAAAATTCCTGAGAAGCAAAGCACTGAAAGCGATACCCCAAGCTATTGGAGCCTATTCAGCTGCTCTCACAGATACCTGTATCGTATAATGATTTTCAGACTGATTTATGTGCCGTACTAAAATAAAATCAGCGTTCTTCTATTAGAACAACATTCCAGGTCTTCTTGTTCTGATGGTTACAAATCTTTTAACTTCTTCCATTGTCTTTCCTTGTGGTAGCCATAGTTCACTGTATTCCATGAAACATTTAAGTGAAGACAGTCTTACCTTTGGATTTGCACATCCTTTGAAAGTGGATGCCAGTGTTGTCACCTCTTTTCTCACCCACATTGTAGTGGAGGAGGCTAAACAGGAACACTGCCAGGATGCTTGGAGTAGCATGGAGCTGCTTATAAGAGTCAGTGGATATTAAACCATCAGCACAAAGGGAAAATACGATGACAGACTGGAACCTAAAAGAATTAAAGCGCTTTGAACAATGTCAGTTTTAAAATAATAAGGATAAAAATTGGAACTGATTGGGAGGGTTCTTGAAGCATTTGGGAATGAGAAGCCCAGAGAGAGAGAAGGGAGTTAAGAATTGAGAAAAGGAAGGAAGCAGGAAAATAAACCTGCTGGTTGGTGCAGAGAGGGGTGCGAATTGTTTGGCCCCTAAGGAAACGGACTATGACTGTGTTGGTTATTTTGTTAAGTCCAAGGGCAGGGGAGTGCGGTCAGTATCTAAGAATAACTTCGATTTGTTTTTAACCTTCTCTTATTGCGTGAGTTGCAACTGTAAAGCTGGAACTTTTCTGACCTGCTAACAGTTAGCTTGTCAGCCTTAATGTTGTGTTATATTTTGATATGTAATACTTGCATATCTGAAATTTTGGTTAACAGGATTCTTTTTACTGTGTGCATACGTGGGAAGCTGCTCGCTTTGGAGCAAGGCCGACTTGAAGCGGTGGCTTATTTTTTGCATATGTAGGGCTGAGTGATCACTCAAGCTGTTTAATTTGATCTGTGCTCTAAAGGTTGCATCATTCTTCCAGTAACTGGAGGTTTATTGCAGTGAGCGTTTCCTGCATCCTTTGCAAAATGGGTACTACCGTTTTTCTAGACCAATTTAGATTCTTCCCCACACCCCTTTTTTTTTAACACTTGAAAGATTGCGCTGTTGTCCACACATGTAAGGATGCCTAAATGACATTATTAATAATCTTTCAAGATATCAAATGTATCTGGTTCTTAAATCTTTCAATAACTGCAACATTTTCCACCAGCTGTTCATTTTGGGTAGATTGACTTTGGGCTAAAAAAAACCTTGTAGAAATACCATAGGTACGTTTAATAAGGGTTGCTACTCTTGGGCTGTTTTAGGTTTCTTTAATATTTGCTTTTACTCTTTAATTTGGTGTATGTTATTGGTGTATGTTGCTTAGTGTTGTAAAATATCTCAAACTTTTAAAATATGTTTAATACTTTTATGTTCTGGGTTTTTGGTTCATTTTCAGGATTTAGTATTTTCTTTTGTCATTATGGTTCGTTATATTTAAAGATCACAAGAATGTCTTGGAACAACTGAGTTGCAAGAGCTTTGATCTGCTGTTCAGCTTATAATTTTGATGATAGTTGCCAGTAATTTATGTTGCTGACAGCTTGTTCACAACCAGTATGTTAACATCTCAAAATGATTTGAGTCAATGTTTTTGCTCAAAATGCTATTTGTAATCTTGTTCCCTTGCAGCTTAAGTGTCAGTAGCTTTCCCGGTTATTATTTTTATGAAAATTCCTAAGACCAAACTTCTGCTAGTCTGAAGGTGTATGGTAAACCTGTATGAAGATCTTTGAGAGGCAGATTGAATCTGTTTTAGGGTCTTCCACCCATTTGACTAAAAGATTTTCTTTGATTCTTGCCCAGTTTAGAAACCTTAATGTACTTCTCTTTTTCCCCCCGTTTATCAAAAAGAAATATTAACTTTATTCAGTGCTATCAACTTCAGCCACTGTTTCCCTGCTTTTGCACACTGTTGTATAATGGTGAAGGGCTTCTGTTGTGAAACCATCCCACAAAAAGCCTGAATCTGTCCATTGACAGGAACAGGTTTTCTGTTGGACCCCAAAGTCTTAGTACTCTGTACTGCAAGGTGAGTAACTTGGTATGAATAAGGAATGCGGATATGTCTTACTACTTTGGGCTCTCTGACATTAGCATGTTGCTGGGGATGCACTGCCATATGCAGCACGATTAAAGGTGGTTGTTTGTCTTCGGTTGTGGTTATAGTCTCTGAATCTGTATACTATTTCAAAATTATTCTTTTTAAGCTGCTAAATTTGAATCTTGTTTGTTTTAAAATGTTTTTCTAGTTTTCATTATTTTTGACATTTTGTTGGTGATTTTAGCCCACAGAAGCTGTTCCTTCCTCTTCTCCCATTGTCCCTGTGATCCCTGTCCCACCAGTCCCTGCTGAGACCACTGTCATCCCATCCACCATACCACAGGTTTTTATTCTTTTTGTTGTTGTTGTTCAATTTCTTCAACTTTTATTTATCCAACTTATTTCATTGCTTTGTTTAATTCATGCTTTGGTACTCTTACACACAGGTTTGAGATGAACTGTGAAATAGCTGCATTAGTTTCATCCTAATTTTTTGTTTGTTTTGTAGCAGCTTTTAGTCTGTTTAAAATACCTGTATTTTCATATGTAAGTATATTAGTAAGTTGTGAAATAGGTAAAGAAAGAAACCTCAAAAGAATGGAAAGAAGCAATAGGATATTTTGTGTTCTCACATAATAATTTTAGAGCTGTTTCACCCTTACTACAGTGTTACTCTCGATTTATTTATAGCAAACTGTTGTATCATCACATATACAAATACTTAATATATGTTTTTCATCGATAGCACTTGCATGACATTTCTGCTGTTCTCCAGCCATTTGTTGGTATTAGTGTGCTTGGAGGCATTTAGAATACAGAAGGTTTTTTTACCCCTCTATTCCTAACATATTTGACTCATAGAATGTGCTTCCCTTCTGGACCTTCATCCTTTAGGTCACATAATGTCAACACAAAAAAAAAAGCCTGTCAAGACAAGTGGAAGCAGTAAACATGTGTTAACGTTAATATCTTGCATATAACTTGGAATATGCGACCACAGCGTGGCAAGCTATGGAATAATTTAGGATAGGTAGCAGTTACATTTTTCCATGTTGAATGATGATCTACTTCTATTTTTTGTAACTTTACTGTAACTTTCAGTGCAAAAATCTCAAACAATGGGTGCATGCTGTCTGAAAAGATGGATCACTTTTTCAAATTGTTTGGTGACAGATATTTATTAATTTTAAAAGAGAATTAAGCTATCCAGAATATTACTGGGATATTTTTGTAGTATACATGTCAGTGGTTTTTTTTTTTCTTAAGGTCTCCTTTCAAGCTACGCAGCTAAACTTGCAATAGGTGGTAATCTTTTTTTTTTGTCTCTGCTACATTGTTAAATTTTACATAATCCAATAATTATGAGAAGTTGTTTTATAGTGCAGTTTCTAGTGGATGTACATTTACATGAATCTGTCACCTGTACTTCTCCCAACAGGCAGACCAGAGATTTGGTTAGTTTCAGCGCTATTTCCTCCTTACAGAGGGATTCTACCCACATCAGGATTTGAGGCAGACAGAATAGTGTGACCAGTGGACTTTGCTGTCTGCCTTGGTGGATAAAGATAACTGAGTTTCCAGTAGCATTTACTTTCAGGAAATTGCCAGTAGGCTAAACTTAATTTAAAGTAAAAAAATTAGTGCTGTATGTATTTATGTTTTCTTTGACTGCCATTGCTGTGGCAGCGTTAATGTCCATTGATGATGCTGGATTACAAGCAGAAGACAAGAATGGAGTGGTCTGTGCTTTTGCCTTCTGAGTGCATATAAACGTCTGCAGGAGTTAGCTATATAATTCTGCATTGTCTGTGATTCTAAGCAATTAGAAAATACCACGGAAAGTTATAATCAACTTTGGATTTGGCAGATGCATTTTAGCGCGATACATCTCTCCATTTTGTTAGTCACTTACCCCTCAGGCAAGCCCTTAGTCTGCTTGTAAACAAACTTGTCAAATGGCTCTTAAATATTTGAACAAGCCCTGGCACAGAAGCTTGGAAGTGTTAGGTAATTTGGAGAACTTGCATAACGGACTGAAATGCCAGGTCTTCCTTCCAGAAACATTTGATGTTTTGAGTTAGATGTTGCCTTGTGCCTTTGCAGTGTCCAGGTGTACCTGTGCAATGCCTGGCACAAAGTTTTTCTCCATCCTGCTTGGAAACGATGGTAAATTACTGCTTCTTGATGGAGAAATGCAGAAGGAGTGTTAGGAACAAGCACTTAATTTACGGAAGGTCTTTTGTATCTGTTGTCTAGTTTGTGTCTCAAACATGCTCTTCACATAGAAACCTCACCTACTAATAGCAATTTACTTTGAGCTTTACTGACACTTGTCAGCCTCAAAAAAAAAAAAAAAAAAAAAAAAAAAAAGATGGGGCGATGGGGACTGTAGAACTAAGCTAAAACAAAAGATAGAAATTATGGAGGTTTTATTCCTGTTTATCTAGATGATATTTTAAAATTAGATTGTGGAGTTTTGTACATGGAAATAAACAACAGACAGCTTAAATATATTAGGATAGGCTTTGTTTTGACTAGCAGTAATGAATAGGGAAATGATTAATTGTTCTTGGTTTTTGCTTTTTGTGGGTTTTCTTGTTTTTTTTGGTTGGTGGTTTTTTGTTGTTTTTTGTTTTTTTTTTTAAAGGCCACATACTGATCAGTTGTTATGAACCATTTGCCAGGTACTGTAATACTAGACGACTGGTTCAGTTAGCACATGTTGTCGTTCTTGTAGATAATAGTTCAAGGACCAAGCTAACATAAAAACTTCGTGATCACAGTGGCTTCTTTTGTGTGGGTGTAGTAATAGATACAGTTTCATGTATTCAGAAGGTCAAGACCTCTTCCCTTTTTAATGGCAAAATATCATGTATTAAAACCATAATATGTTTTCCACTTGACAAAACTACTAAGGACGTTATTCTTGAGGTACTGTGCAAAGAGAAAAATAATAATCTGTTATGCCTGGAATGGACATGGGTTCTATGATATTGAGGGGAGGTATAATTAGAGATTGAGGAAAAACTGTAGTGAGGGATAAATGAGCTTGGTATTAGACAACCTGTGAAAGTTGTGGTATCTCCAGCTTTGGAGCTTTTAAATATGTTAAATACATATGTTATAAACAAATTATGTAGATGTGATCTTAATTTTGTTTGGGGTGAATTAAAGTCCCTTTTTTAATTCTCTGTTAGAAAACTACAGATTTTTAAATGCTTTCTTCTATACGTGTATTTTGTATATTTATAAAATCTTGAATAGTATGTTAAGACTACAGAAGACGACCGCATATAGAATATCTTAAGAATAGACAAGATGCTTTATAAAGTAATAGTATAAATGTTATTTCTTATCTTGTTAAATATTTCACCCTAAAAGGCTTAAAATAAGGAATTGCCTGTCTGCATGTTGTATATGCTGTATTAGTTATCTGTGGAAAAAAGAATTTGAGTTCTAAGATATCTTAGTAATTGGAAAAAAAAAAATCTTAATATTACTTTCCTATTAAATGTCGTTAAGAATTTTATGTTTAACTGTTTTCACCTAATTTATGTATTTGTTACTTCTGTTATTTGATTCTGTCCTAGTTCTGTAGGCAGCAAAGAATGTGGGTGTCCTTTCTAGCTTGGGGACAAGAAGACTTACTTCTAGTATTTGGATTTTTCATCTAGCTTTATAAAATATTCTTCTAAACTCTTCTTCTCTTATTGGTCCTGCTTTAGTTTGTTGATCTTGGGTATATATGTACTACTTGCATCCTAAGGAGTAATATAAACAGTTGTTAAATGCTGCTTTAGAAGGGTCTTACCCATTTCTAGTGAGAAATGGTGTGAAGCATCAGTCTTTGATTTTTTTTCTCTGCTCTGTGAGAAGCAACAGTTTGAAAATACTGCTCTGTTCTTCTATACAATTTCTTCTCTACCCCATGACCCCTTCCTTTTTCTGTGTTTCAACTTGCTATATGGTCTGAGGAACATCTGAGGATCTCAAGAGCATTTCTATTTCCTGGCAATCAGAAGCAGAGGCCTCTGCTCTACAGTATCTGTGTAGAACAGTCTGCTCTCTGAAAACTTAACTTCTAAACTCATACAAAAATTGTGTCTGATTTCTTTACAGAGGAGGTGAAAAATCACATGTCCCCTCTGAGCTCAGTGGTCACTGTGAATCAGCTGAGATTTGATGGCAGTGGACCACTAGCCAAGCAAACTGTGTTATGTGAAGTGTAAAATTCTCTATAAGTCTCTTTTCTTTCTTTATAGGTCAATGGCACAGATGCAGATTATGAGTATGAAGAAATTACTCTTGAAAGGGTAACATGCTAAATGTCTTTCTGTACTCTGTTTTAGATGGGATTTATGATACTTTAATACGGAAAATTAACCTCTGGATACTGTTAAATGGCAATCCAAAACAATCCTTGCTGTTGTGGGTTTTTTTGGTTGTTTTTTTGTTTGTTTAGTTTTTCTTTGGTGTGTTTTTTATTTTGTTGTTTGTTTTTTTTGGTTGTTTGTTTGTTTTAAGGTATATTATTTAACCTAAAGAAAAGAAAAATACACTCAGTTGCTGGAGCAAGAATAGAAATTTTTATTAATATCCTTGACCATTAAGAGTAAAATGGGGAATCTCCCTGAGACATTGCATTTGATGTTATTATCTAGACTTGTAGAGAGTAATAACACAAATTACGATTTCATTTCCTGTATTGCCATTTATGATAGGCTTTTATTTATACCATTAAGTTTTATATTGATATTCAGGCTTCCAGTTGAGATTACAAGTTACACCTTGTCCTATGCATTGCTTTGTTAGGTTTATGATGTAGAGATCTATCCCAGTTGTCTTTCTTGAGCTGCACTGTTAATAAAAAGAAAGAAAGAAATGGTTGTATTTGATTCCCGTGCAGTTCTGGTCGTTACTGAGAGGGTGAAGAGTTCTTGCAGTTGGTAGTAAGGGCAGGCAACCTTTGAAGAGAAAATGTCAGTCTCAGTCACTGTATGTGTGAGGATATATTACATATGTGACCCAAATTTCTCTGGGAAAAATAATTTGTCACTCTCAATTTAATGAGGAGCAAATATTTTTGTGAATAATCTCAAAGATCTAGCTTGTTAGAGGGGGAAGCTTTTATCTAGTTTATCAAGTTCACCTCAATGAGTAAGTTGTGGGGTTGGAACTGTATCTCTTACAGTTATACAATGACTTATGTTCTCTTTCTGTGAAAATAAGTATAATTCCATTTTGCCTGTGGTTATATGTAGTATACTCCTTAAAGTGTCTTTTAATATTTTTTATCAGTGAAAATTCTATAGATTTGATTCTATATTGAATTAAATAGATATATTCGAATATTTTTTACCCAAAAAAGAAGTGTGTAATGTTTTTTTGTTTGTTTTTTTTCCCCCCTCTCCACCTTTAGGGAAATTCAGGACTTGGCTTTAGCATTGCAGGTGGTACAGACAACCCACACATTGGGGATGATTCAAGTATTTTCATTACAAAAATTATAGCTGGGGGTGCAGCTGCACAGGATGGAAGATTACGGTATGATGACTTTGTGTTGGGTTGCTAAATGTTTGTTATTGTATTTTGAAACAGTGGATAGAGCACTTTCTGTTACTTTTAGTAGTTCTATCATGCTCCATTACATTTTAAATAAGTTTCTTATAGAAATATTTTGTAAATAATGAAAAATGTTTGAGTGGGCCTTTTTTTTTTTCCCAACCAATAAAATCTGCAGTTAGCTGAAATTAAGTGAACTTTATCTTTTCTATTCGGTGGTATAAATTTATTGTGCCATATGTTCTTTAGTTCTTAATTCAATATAAAAAGGAAAAGCTTAGACGGGTAGGATAGGTAACTCTGTTATCCATGTGTAGATTTTCTGATCTGTCAGATAGTTCAGCTTAATAACAACTCTCTTTTTATGCTTGTTATAATTCTGTCTTAGTTTTTCAAAGATACTACACATCTTCAGAAGCCATATTTTTTGTTTAAATTAATAGAGTACTCCTTCAGTATACCCCATTAGAAAATTTAATTGTGGACTGATATTACTACTTAACTCCTAGTGAGGAAGTGTTGGCATATTATTAGATGGTAGCAAATGATATTTGCAGCTTCCTTTGAAGAGTACTATTAGAAGGGAATAACAAATTGAATAATGAATTTTTTTCCTAAGCCAGAACAGTCTAAGTGTACTCCTGTATCACTGGGTGGAAAAAACCCACATCTGATTGTAGGACCAGCTTTTTTCTCTTTTGTTGTCAGGAACTTGCCCTGTCATTTTTGGTGCAAATGCTTTGATGCCTTACAGTTTTTAGTCTTAATAAGCTTATTTCAAAGCTTCCTTTTAGCTTGTTGGCCATTGTCAGAGGTACATCTGGCAAAACGTGGAGACAGGTGGGTCAGGCATTGTACTTAGTGTAATGAGAGCTCAGTGTTGCTACAGCAACATGTTAAATGGAGTGGAAGGCCAGCACTTAAAACTGCCTGTGAAAAGCAGGAATGGAGGTTGACTTGTTCATATCATGGCTTAAAACTAGTGCGTCCTCATTGTGTGCCTCCTAGTTTTGGAATTTTTTAGTTCTTTCTTATAGCCCTAAACAAAAAATAGTTTGTACGAAGCTTTGTTCGAAATATTGTTTAAATGAAACACATATAAGATGGTGTTCTTTTTGGCTGTGAACAAAATATTGCCTTTAAATATTTTCTAGTGATCCTTGTTTTATTTTTAAGCACTAATAATTGAATTTAGAGTATTGTCTTGAATCAATATAATGTTGAAGCAAAATCTATGTAACAATGTGTTAACATGAATGTTAGTGTATTGTAGATAAAATATTAGGCTCCTAATGTCTCCACTCTGCTATAACACAACAGCTGAATGTGAATGTTGCTGTCTCTAGGGTTAACGATTGTATTCTACGAGTAAATGAGGTGGATGTTCGTGATGTGACACACAGCAAAGCAGTTGAAGCATTGAAAGAAGCGGGGTCAATTGTACGATTGTATGTCAAAAGAAGAAAACCAGTCACAGAAAAAATAGTGGAAATCAAACTTGTAAAAGGCCCTAAAGGTACGTAGGAAACTTCTGTTTCACAAGAAGGGTAGAACTGATGATACGTTTCTGCATTTATTTTTTCAAAATAAAATAGAATCTTGCATATGAAGTTCTAGGAGATGCAGAATAATGGAAAATAAGATAACGGCATCTCAAATGCTTCTGAATTTTCATCCCTGTGTCTTGAAACTTGTTCTTGTAGAATACATATTTTTCTTTCAAAAGATACAAATGTGTTCCTGATAGGATTTATTAATTTTTAAGTACATTAAAAATGGGAATAAAATATTACATTGAATTACCTAGGAGAGATTAAAAAACATTTAGAGGAAGTGTTGTTTTGTTTCTATATGGAGAAATGTTGGACAATGGTTCTTTAAATGTCAGTGGTGATGCTATAGCTGTGCTGTGTGTATCTTTCACAAGGCATGATGTAAATGATTTAACTTTTGATATTCAGAACTTCTGTAAAAGTTATGTCTTTTTGAGAACTTTATGGAAAATTATGGAGTTCACTTAGAAAGGCATCCAATATTGCTTCAATCAGAGCCTATTATTTTCTTATTTATATGTATGTGATACAGATAGCAGTATTAATTATTATATAATTGGCATCTAATGAATGTTAAGGTTTCTTGAGTAATGACTTTATCTTCAAGCAGGTCTTGGTTTCAGTATTGCTGGTGGTGTAGGAAATCAGCATATACCTGGAGACAACAGCATCTATGTAACCAAAATCATTGAAGGCGGGGCAGCACATAAAGATGGCAAACTTCAGATTGGAGACAAACTTTTAGCTGTAAGAAAGAGCTGCTTCTTTTTTTTATGATCATTCACTTTTAGGCCCAGTAAGGGCATGATTCACTTTGCGGTTAAGCTGCCTGCTGGTGGAATGTTATTTCATAGAAATTGGTAAAAAAAGAAATTGATGTTGCCAGGAAATCAATGATAAAAATTAAATCTGCAGTGTTCAACACCATCTCATGAGGAAATCTGAAATCTGTTCCTCAGCACAATGTTTCATGCAAAACCTGTATTAATCAGCCTGTTTATTTCTGATGCCTGCTATTATTTTTCTGGGATCTGAGTGATGGGAATGTAAACCAGCATACAATGGGATAGTTTCTTTTCTCAAAGAAGAATGGAAAGGAACTCCATGTACTGCTGGCTGGCCAGCCTGTAGTGAAACTGCTTCTTATAGTGGATTCCAGTGTTTGTAATGCTTTTGAATGGCTTTTTTTTTTTAATTTAAAATACTTCAAAGTTGAGTTTTCTGTGCACAAAGTAAAAATAACTTTCAACTTTCTTAAATTCCATCTGGAAGTCTAGTTGTTCAGCTAAAAAAAATGAGCTAGAGCCAGGAATTTCTGAATGAATTTCTGAATTGTAAACTTGACTCTTGTAAGGTGTAATTGCTCTACCCTCCTACATCTACCAGGCAGTAGCTGCTTCTGTATGAGTTCTGAGTACAACTCAGAGTACATGACAGCAGAATTTGTGCTCTGTTGCTCTCTGAACAGTAAGAAACTGACTCTAAATGTTTAGTGCAGTTTGCAATCTGCAAAAAGACTTTTTGGATAAATTTGTCACTTACAAATACAGAGCTGGGAAAACTGAAGCTGCTGAAAGATAAAGTATCCTGGGATTATCCATGTATCTAAAGTATCCTGCTTTTTTTTTTTTTCTCTTTTCCTTGAAGTGTTAGGAATGAGATCTTGATGTTACAATGGATAGTTCTGTGAAATCAGCTCAAGACATGAGCAAATCCTCACATGAGGAATTAGCAGGAAAAAAGAGAGTATCACAGAATCACAGGGGTTGGAAGGGACCTCTGGAGATCATCTAGTCCAACCCCCCCCGCCAGAGCAGGGTCACCTAGAGCAGGTTGCACAGAATGGCATCCAGGTGGGTTTGGAATGTCTCCAGAGTTGGAGACTCCACCACCTCTCTGGGCAGCCTGTTCCAGTGCTCTGCCACCCTCAAAGGAAAGAAGTTCCTCCTCATGTTTAGATGGAACTTCCTACGGTCAAGTTTGTGCCCGTCACCTCTTGTCCTGTCACTGAGCACCACTGAAAAAAGACTGGTGCCATCCTCCCAGCACCTTCCCTTTAAGTATTTGTAAGCATTGATGAGATCCCCTCTGAGCCTTCTCCAGACTAAAAAGACTTTCCTCATAAGTCCCTCAGCCTTTCCTCATAAGAAAGATGTTCCAGCCCCCTAATCATCTTTGTAGCCCTTTGCTGTACAGTCTCCAGCAGATCCCTGTCCTTCTTGAACCCGGGAGCCCAGAACTGGACACAGTACTCCAGATGCGGCCTCACCAGGGCAGAGTAGAGGGGGAGGATAACCTCCCACAACCTGCTTGCCACACAGCTCTTGATGCACCCCAGGATGCCATTGGCCTTCTTGGCCGCAAGGGCACATTGCTGGCTCAATGTATTATGTTTAGTATTAGCTGCACAATAAATATACACCTTCATGTGCCGTGCAAATTCACAAACCCAAAGATCCAGCTGCTTGATCATAATGCTGTTAATATTTGAGGGTTTTAAGTTTTAAAGGCTGCATCATAGGAAGTATTGTGATTATAGGACTTCCCCACAATGTAAGGGCACTGGAAAGCTTCCTTTTAATGGCAGAGTGATCTCCAGAGTTGTTATTTGTCATCTATCCAAGAAAATTTCATGCTAACTTGCTTATATCGTAAAATATATGGAAGTTTTTAAGGAATTTTTGTTGGAAATATCAAACTTTTGATACAGATTACTCTGTTTAGTATTACTTTATCCATTAAAAAAATTTGTCTGACAAAATTAAAGTAGCTTTGGATTAATACCAGGTACTATTTTGGAGATGCAAGGAGCATATGCAGTATGGATACAGTAAATATAATATCCTAATTTATTGTAGCAGTAACCATTCCCTCAGTTCATTAAATTAGGAAAGAAGTGAGTAAAATGTCATCTATGATATCTTCTGATTAGCTGAATTTCACTTAGTCAAAGCTTTAGTCACTAATGTAGAGATAAGCTCCCGTATTTTGCAGAATGTAACTTTCTGACTGCGTGTTTAGGTTGTACTGCAATTACCGGTGCACTGCAAAATGACTTTTTGGTCATCAGTAGCGGTAGGAGTTTAAATCTGTTTTTGCCAAAAAAACCCCTAAAAACCCAACAAAAAAACCCAGTAAGAGGCATTTTAGAAAACTTTAGGAGACTTAGAAAATACAGATGGAAAGAATATATCAAAGCAGGAGAGTTCCCCCCTCCCCGCCCCCGCAAATACCAGAATTGACAAGGGCCAATTGTTTCTACATAGTATATAAAGTAATCAAACAGACGAGTGTCTTTGGTCCTTCAGGTTCAGTGCAGTACAAGCCTTATTTCCCACGTTGCCTGGAATTATCTGCAGAAGTTACTTCCCTCTTCAAAATATGGAAGAGAGAGTCAGCAACTCAGTTTCCTAAGGCTTTATATGAGATACTAATTGTTAAAGAATTTTTTTTTTTTTTAAAAGTGAGGTGCTAGTGTTTCACCTTAATAGCAGTAGTTAAAAAAAATCTCTTGCCTGTAAGGTTAAAGTAGTTCTCAATACTTGGCATGTAAATCCGTCAGCCCCTTTGGCATCTTCTCCAGTTTTATTCCCTACTTTTGACTTTCTGTGAGAATATGTTGTCCCATTATAATGTCTAGAACTTAATTATGTCATGACAAGATCACGTAGGATTTATTCTTACTAGAAGAAACTTTCTTCTGTTCACGTACTGTGTCAGTGCTGTGATTGTGCATGCTTGTATCTTGAGTGCTGTATTTGTCCCATTAGTTTTCCAAAGTCATGTGTGCCTTCTTTACAGTGTTATAGTCAATACACTTTATTATAATCTTCTGAGGAAAGACTTGTCTTTCTTATAATTCATAGCACTACAAAGCATGTTTTATGACTTTTCTATAACCAATTATGTCTGTGCAACATGAATGCTAATGAAAACTCTCAATGGCAGAGTGCTCCAACAGCTTTCACTGTCTTATGAAAACATACATTTTTCTGTGTTGAGAATTTGTTTATTCTTTTATCTTTAGGTGAACAGTGTTTGCTTAGAAGAAGTTACTCATGAAGAAGCAGTGACTGCCTTAAAAAACACATCTGACTTTGTTTATCTGAAAGTTGCAAAACCCACCAGCATGTACATGAATGACAGTTATGCCCCTCCTGACATCACAAACTGTAAGTTCAGGTTATCTTTGTGATTTAATTACTTTTCCCTTTAATGCTTTAACATACCCCATTTTTAGTATTTTAACAGCTTCAAGCTTTAAAATACAGTGTGAAAATCTGATATAAGAAAATTGGTTAATCAGGAAAGTTACATGCTAAACAGAATAACATCCTATAGCTTGTGTACTGAAAAGACAGCAACAGTGGGGCTCTTAGTGTGTTTCCGTGACTGAGGTGACCTAGTCCTAGTGACTCGATGTTTCTGATCACTTGCTGATGAGTGCAGGAAGAACACGGGCTTCATTTTCCTGGAGGCTGTGAAAAGTAACAAACGATGCACTGCATAGATGTTCAGTGTCCTGTGAACTGAGCAAAAGAAAATGCTGTTTCAGGTAGAGGTTAGTGATGTTCTGACTTATTTTTTTCTGTTTTCCTGCTTTTTCATGAGCTGCGTGTGTTTGAATAAACTACTCCTCCTGGGAGGAGGAGGAGGTCTTTACCTCTGATGCCTATCTGCAACTGTATTGTGAAATTCCGTATTAACTTGCCTGAAATCTTTCTTCAGTTTTGACATAATTGTTGAAAATTCAAGTGGAAAACCAGTGAATGCTATATTGAAAACAGAAGAATCTGTTGTTTACATAAGGGTACTACTTACAGGAGTCTGTTTGAAGTCAGATGCCCAAATCCAGAAAGTCCTAGCTTGAATTACAATGTAAAGAAAAATTTGAATTTAATGTACTGTTTCTTCTTAATGTACTGTAATAGGATATTACCATTTAGTGTTTGGAAAAAGGGATGAGAATGATATAAGTGTATCTTTCCAAGACTGAATAGGTGGACTTTTCTGGATGGCCAGTTTTACTCATCTTGTCACATAAAATGGTTCTGGGGGAGAGTTATTTTAGGATTTGGGTTCTTTTTGCTTCCTGCTGCTAGATACAAGTAATTGATAGCTAGCACTGACTGTTCAGATACTACTTCATAAAAAAAGGAGCACTTTTGGACTAAAAAGCCACTGATGTAATCTAAAACAGTATGTAAAGAACAACAAAATGCAGCACATCAAAGGACTGAAGTACCTTATGAGCCCATCATTTATTGGCAATAGCTACATTATCTTGATTCGTAAGCTTATTGAATTGCAATTTGGAGCTAACTAGGTTTTATGTCTTCACGGTCTTATTAGAAGGATGTTCTTGAAGGCTCCGTTCTTTGGCATAAAACTAATTTTCAGCCTTCACTTACTCATCCCCAGTTTTATATTCATATATATGGTTAGAGAGCAGCCATTTTCCCTTACAGTGTCTAGTTTGTCCAATAATTCCACTTTTCCCACTGTTTCTTTGGAAAGCAGACTTCTTTTTTTCTGTCCATTGTAACTGACCTCTTCATATGTTTCACCCTGAATTCAGATTTTCTGGAACAGGTAACCTGATGTAGTGTTCGTGGTAGTGTTGCAGTAATGCAATTACACAGCTGTGGATGGTGATGTGACAAACGTAGAAGTATCTTATCTATTACTACTGTATCTTGACTCGATCATTGGGATATTTACTTTATGTATCTTTTGTGGGGGAAAGGCAAACCCTCAAGAAAGTTTGGGGAGAGGAAGGTAGAGAAGGAGCTGGTTCTTCGTAATTTGCCTAATTTTAATAACTCAATGATACCCTGATATTCACAAAAGTCACACTTATTAACTCTTGCTCGATGCCACTGATTGTTAAAAAACAACTTGGTATAAGGCTTAAATGGAAAAGAACAAAGCAGTGCAGCAATTTCGAGGACTGGGTATCTCTCTTGGGAGGAAATCTGAACTAAAACTGTTCAGTTTGTGTGAGTGGAGGGAGGAACCTGTAGTGGGATTTGACAAACCTACTCCTTTACTAGGCAACCATAAAGGAATGGTTGGATATAAATGTGGATTGTCACTTTCAATTTTTATGTGCTTTGGTGCTGTTAAAAAGGCTGTAGACTCAAAAAGTTAAGAAGAGAGATGCCAAGCTCAGCGCGGCTGATTCTCAGTACTGTAGTTTGGTTTTAGGTAAGTGAGATCAGACTTGACGGTCTTGTTCGAAGCAGCAGTCATATTTCACCCACAGATAAGTGTTGTCCTTCGGGTGCTTATTTTGTTTTTATATTCACATTATCTGTACCAATATGTACTTTTAAAGTAATATTTGCTGTAACAGTATGCGTAAGGGCATGCTGTTGGCCCTCTTATGCAGCAAATTAATTTCTTTCAAATGGTGGATGAGCTGGAGACTCAGTTCACTGAAGTTAATTGCATCATAATATAGAGCCATAAAAGAGATGGTGATATCTTCAAGAATACCTTCTTACCATGTCCGTTGGCTCTTCAGGAAAGTTCTGTCAAGGGTAATCCCACACAATTGTAATGAGAATGTGCACTGCCATCTTGCCTTGAGGTCTTAATTTCCCAGTATTCCTGACTTACCTCCAGAAAATGGATGTGAGACTAAATGACCTGGCCACACATGTAGGCCCTCTTCCATCCCATTACTGTCCTCCCTCCCAGGTTTCTCTCCCATTTGGCTGCTCTCCCTGTAAGTGGGACTTGAGAGAGACAGTGGCATTCTGTGCACCTGGGGCTGAAAGTTGACCTCTGTCATTTGGTATTTATCAGAGTGCGTGAACGGCTTCCAACTGCCTGTGGGGGAAATTAATGTTGAAAATCTTGGAAAGAGGAGTTGAGGCTGGCTGAAACCAGAGCATTTAGCAGGGAATGAACGTGGGAAAAATAGCTCATAGTTACGTAGTGTAGCTCTAGAGACTGGTACTGTGAGCAATGAGAGCTTGACCACAGCCATTGACAGACTGGAATAGTTGATTGCTATGCCTGTTTCTATCGCTTCTATTAGACTTTTCTTTTAACCCTTGAGGTGTGGATTGCTAGTTTAAACAGTTACTTTACAGTGATCTCCATTTTTTGACTCAAGAAGAATGCAATTATGAAAGATTGTTCTTTCTGAGCACATTGCCATTTGAGTACTGTTCTCTGTGGCTTCCAGTTTCTGAGACAGTGAAAGATGAGAACTTCCAGTAGAGGAAACACAGAGATTCAACAAAAAAACCCCAGTGTTCATTGTATGCAGAGGAACAGGAGCAGTGTAGGTGGGATGGTCCTGTGGACTGATGCCACCCAGCTGACTAGCGCCATTGGCAGCTAAACTGATTTGTGTGTTTGATAATCATAGCTATTAGTCTTCTGTAGTAGGTCATATGTCAGTAGGGAATGTACACTGCCTCAGTAATCTATGTATAAATGTCGGTCATTAAATGGTTCCTAGAACAAATGTCCAGTAACTCTTTGCTATAAATGCTTTTAAAGTTATTTGGTTGAAATATTACTAATAAGGTCTATAAATTGCTATTTAAAACCACCAACATTACCTGTACAGTGCATATTGTAGAATATCAGAGTTGGAAAAGTGTCTACACAGTTTTTGAGACAGAGGACTTGCTTCCTATACAGGCCTCCTTTGAAGGCATTATTAATGATGCATTTTTGACTCCTAGTCAGTTTTAAAGTATTTGTCCTTTGTGTGTGTGCATTGCTACAGTATTTCCACCCTGCATTGAGAAATAAAATACTGCAAAATAGGGAATAACCAGTTTTCTCACTAGAGAAGTAAATGCTTTATCATTCCTTAAATGGCATAAATGTGGGAAGAGAAGCATATATAATAACAGTAACTTACAATAAAATTTTAATTTTATTTCCCATTTTAGAAGATTGTATTTGTGATTGGTGTCCTCAGTTTGCAGATAGTAAGGAAATAATAGGAAATCTTCCATTTTCTTTTTGTGTAGAACTGTGTTATGTCAAGGAGGGTGGATTTGGAAATGGACTTTCTCTTCAGTCCTTGACTTTTCCTTGCAAAGCAAGTTCATTTTATGCATGTAACTTTCAGTTCATTCAAAACACAGTTCCTTTATCAGCTACATCAGTAATAATATTTTCTTGGAAATAGGAAGTTTAGATCTGATTTAGGATTCAGAAAGTGATGACTTGCCTTTTATTTTTATCATGTTCCTCATGAATATTCTTTAGGTATAATCTCCAGTTAAAACAGTTTTAGGAAAGGCGCAGGCATGTTTTTTTGCAGGAACTCCATAGAGAGCCTTTTTATGCCTTGTAGGTTCCTTTCCCTAGCACGGAGAGTAGCAGCCTTGAAAAAGGACCTGACTTTCTAAGCAAGTACCATATGTAGAACTTTATAAATTATGTACCCGGTGCTGATGTGGAACAGTCCACAGGTCTGAAATAATAAACTGTTACATTGTTTGATAGCTGAGTTTAGTTACATGGTGAAAGGATACAAAATTTAAAAAATACGAATGTGACAGTACTAGATGGTGGTAATGGTTCCTGAACATGATGCAGTTAAAAGCTTTAGGAGCCTTAAAAACAGCCTTAAAAAGCACTGTAAGTCAACATAGAATTAGTTATGAAAAATCTGATTATTTTCTGTAAAATATGCATCTTTATAGCTGCCACTGACTTAAAAGAAATTGTAAATTTACTTTGTGAAATGAGAAGAATTAGCGCATGAACAGAGCTGCTATGCTGTGCTACCTTTGTTTAGGTTTTTTTAATCAAAACCAATTTTCCGCTAATTGGAAATGCGATCATAAAGTCTACATTTCATTTTTTTAGTGCTTTAGCTGTAAAATTTTCTGAGGGAAAACTGATACAACTGTATTTATATACAGTAGTCATTTTTTAAAGTATCACTTGCTTTAAACAAAAAAAATGTATGCAGTGACATGGAAATACACTTTTGTATTAAAATACCTATATTATTTTCCATTGAGAAGTAAATATTGCTGTATGGTTTGGTAATTGTTGTGAAAATCTGTTGCCAAAACTCCAGTGTGGCTAAAAAAACAAGTTTTGAAATTGACAGTAAACTGTCCAAATCTGTTACCAGTGCTCAGAAGCTACATATTGTGCCAGGGGCAGACGTGAAGAATTAAGGAGTGAGATCTCTAGTCTTTGAATCCTTGCAGGGAGCAGAAGGATGAAGATGCAATGTACATGTGTTAGAGTTGTTCTAAAAAATGGTTTTAGGAGTTGCCTTGAACAACTAATTATTAGGGAATTCTCAAATATGAATGCTTTTGACCACTTGGTTTTAGAAAAAGCAGTGTTCTCTTTTCTGTAGACCTCATGAAGGTAACTTGTGGAAGCTTCCTTTTGTCTGCATTGTAGAAGGGGACAGGCTACCTCTTGCACTTAGATTCTGATTTTTGCTGAAGCCACTTGAGAATTCAGAGTTGCAATTTCTAAAAGTTCTGCACAGTCTCAGACTAGAGCATGCAACTCACTGAGGGCTAGCGTGTCTGAAAAAGACACTTTGTTACTTTATCAGGTAGTGCTTTTAAGCTACCTAAGCTGTTAATAGTGAATTTTAATGCTTGTTGAAACACATTTTTAGAACTCTAATACTGTGACAAAGCTTTAAAGAATACGAAGCAATCTGACTAATCAGATATGATACCAAATGTTACATGCCAAGCATTAAGGTACTATGTGTAGTTCCCTGTCTGGCTTGGTACCTCTTCTATTAGACCATTGATCATGGTAAGGCAATGTGACACGTACTCCATGTATGGAATTTACTGCATACAGATTTACTGGAAATTTAGAATAATACAGAATCAATCCAGTGCAGATTAGGTGGTTGGAAAGCTCGCAATTTAGGAAATCTCTTATATAAAGATACTCTTGATGAAGTTTGTATATGACCAAAATGTTCTGCCAATGGTTTAAAAAGAAAAATAAAAAAGGAGAATATACAGGTCACTTCTGCAATTTGTGTCATGTTAAAATGCTTTAGTGTTTAGTGTAAATCCTCAAAGGTCATGCAGCACATCAGATACAGCAAGCGAGTAAGAGTCTGACAACTTTAATAATGTTAAGTCTGTGGAGTGTTCCCACTCTCCATGTTTAAGCCTCAAAATAGAAGCACCCACACCAGGAAAATGATTTTCAATTGTAGAATATGCTCTGTAACAGGAGACAGTGGGTATGACTGTGCCTGGTGAATGGACACTTAAAATTGATGTGCCTAACTTGGAAATATAATGCACCCTTTTAATTATTTATTGGAACAACTCTACTGGAATAGTAGAATATTTTCCATCATTTGTAATCATTAAGATGCTAAATTTTTCTAGTGTGTGTATTGTGGTTCATGTAAAACGTGCTTTTCGTGCACAGGATTCATGGTCTATTATATGAGAAGTTAGACTAAATCCTTTTAATAGTCCTTTCTAGTTTTAATCAATGCACCTATGAATAAGGCAACTGACCCTTGCGGTACAGATGAAATTTGTTTTGCACTAGCTAGTTTATTCCTCTTGGTAAATTGATGCCTCTTACCTTGAAGAGTAGGAGGTGGAATAATCCTACCTTTGTTTCCTGCTGTGTGCTGTTGGCTGAGTGCATGCTTGCATCACTACCGGCACCTGTACTACTAAAGATGGTTTTGGTCTGTGTCTAAGAAATGTGACATCCCTCCCTGTTCAGACCTGTTAATCAGAATGGCCTGGAGTATTCTGGAGATGCTAAGATGCTCTGCATCAAAGCATTGAAAAGGAAGAGGTAGGCAGCTTGACAGTTTGGAAGAAGTGCAACAATAAAATCTGTTTTTCACTTTTGCTCTGACATGGTGATTTTAAGAAACTGAAATTCTTAATTGACTTGTCAAGTTTGAAACCAACCAGATAACTTTAAAACCAGATAGATCTCCAGACTGTCCTCATGGGCTTCAGCTGTCCACAGTGTCTGTTTCTAAAAAAGCGGTTTTTGAGACACAATGAAACTGAAAAATTTCGTTACTGACTTGAAGTGTGGGGAGACTGGGGAATGGGTAGATGTGACACAGTATTTTAGAATTATGGTATTTATAATGTAGCATTTGAACTGTTACATTTTGGTTTTAGAAGAGATCACCCCTTATAACACTTTGTTTCAGTTCCTCCATCTCTTTCTCCTTGTTACATTAATGATTTTTTTCTCCCCCCTCCCCACCCTCTTTGAAGCTTATTCCCAGCCAGTGGATAACCATATCACTCCGTCTGCCTACTTGGGACAATCCTTGCCCCCAGCATCACCAGGACGCTATTCACCAATTCCCAAGGGAATGCTTGGAGATGATGAGATTACCAGGTAATGAATAACCAAAGCTACATGTCAAATTAGTTAACCAGGGAAACTCATAAGATGTGTTTGTGGGCAACATACTAGTGAATACTATATTTTATTTCAAGAAATAAATGCAGATCACTAGTTTCTTAACACTTGTAAACATTGGTGTAAGGAGAAAACTAGATATATTTATGTAGATATATCCACACACACATATACACACACATGATTTATCAGTCCAGGAAGAGTATTAAAATCAGAATGCCCTGCCAAAGTGCTCTGTGAGTTGACTGGATGGTAGTATGAGCAGACTAGAGATTATTTTGTATTTTAAAGCCAGCAATCTTTTTTCTTTTTTTTTCCTTTTTCACAGGCAAGGATTTGTTTTGATGGATTAGTAAATCCAGAAAGTCTAGAGAGCTCTTAATCCTTTCCCATTAACAGACCATTCATTCCTTCACTGATTCAGGAGATCGCATTAATCTTTTGTTCATCATTGCTGATAAAGGGAAGCTCTTGTAATTTTGTTACCCTTCTGTTCTGCAAGTACAGGGATGTTATACTGCATTTTCAGTATGTTGTTGCTGAATTCTGTGTCACACCATCATCTGATACAGATAATGTCACTCAGTTTCTGAGGCAGGGTCTACCCAGTATTGAAACATAAGTCATATAATAAGTTGGAGAACAAATTTTAGTGTATTGGAATGTAGGGGAGTCTCAGATATGTCTTTGTAGTTACTTTTAATTTAGGGTTAGGTGGACATATAAGCCAAAGCGATTCTGTCCTGCTGATAGATTGCTGAACTTACAGTTCTGTAGCTTTCCTTTAAAATTACTGTAAAGGGAGATTTTTAGATTTCTTCTGAAATGCAAGGGCTATTCAGAGAAGGTTTTAGATAATTTTCTTTAAATTACTTTCCCATCTTCCACTCCTTCCATCCCAAAAAGAGGTTTAGAAATTTTGAGTAATATTTTAAAAGATACTGTGTATTTATGTTATCTAACTGCAGCATTTTTGTTAATGTATTAGTGTGATCCAGAGCAGTATACATAGGTTTTCAAAATGTCATTTATTTGTATTAAAATAGTACTCTGAAAAGATGAATGTAATAGTTGATAGCGGGTGAAATTTAAGAATAAATTTTTTTGTTTGTTTTGGAAAGATGCAGCTTCTTAGTTTATCCTATAAATTAATAATTAGTGTCTCTGAATACTTAAGAATGTCCATTAATTGTTCTTTAGTGCTCTCTAGTGATTTTTCAAATGCAGTGCACAGTTGCTGTGCTTTATTATAAATGTCTGTTTCTGAAATCATTTATGCTTTTCTTGTACTGGGTCAAGCAGCAGATTAATAGATTTCTGGAGGGAGTGTTTCTGCTTTAGAAGTCAACTGGCCTTATCTGAACTTGATCAGTATTTCTTCTTTCCTCATCCAAGCCAGGAGGGGATCCTATAGAAAGAATGCAACAACTTGATTTAGATTTAACTTTTTCAATTGCAGTTGCTGCAAATAAATAGCCAATATATTTGAGAATGCCATAAATTCTGCTTTTGGGTTTTTCTGGGGTTTTGTTGTTGTTGTTTGGATTTTGGTGTTTTGTGGTTTTTTTGGTTTTTTTTGCATACTACTTTCATTGTTCTTTGCTACATTTATTGTTTAACCAACTGGAGTGAAATTAAAGCCATAAGGACATATTCTTCGTCATTGGTGTTTCCATTAGAATTTTTTCTTTAAGTTTCAGAAAGTGAAAGTAGCATTTTGTTGCTTGCTATTACCATTAGATAGAATAAGACTGTGAGCTATGTTGAGGCTCTTGGACAATATGGAAAGTGTTAAGTAATGACATTTAGTGCTGAAAAGGGTTGTAGCATAGTACAAATTTAGAATGCCTACATACTTAAAAATTGTTCAGTTCACCTAACAACGGGGAGAGGATTTTGTGTTGCCTCTAGAAGCAGAATTGAAAGCATACAAATAATAAGTAGAAGCTAGTATTTGAAAATCTGAGCTTTTGGGGGGAGGACTGGGGAGGGGGGCACATGATGCTGTTGCCTTGAGAAATGTGTATGTTTTGGTACCTAAATTTTCAACACTGCTTCTCTCAAAAAACTTAGCTTTTCTCATTGTTTATTTTACTTTTACTCAGAACTAGTGACCAAGATTTCATATTCCTTTCTTTCATTCAGGGAGCCTAGAAAGGTTGTCCTGCATCGAGGATCAACAGGTCTTGGTTTCAACATTGTTGGAGGAGAAGATGGAGAAGGAATTTTCGTTTCTTTCATCCTTGCAGGAGGGCCAGCTGACCTGAGTGGAGAGCTTAGGAAAGGAGATCGTATAATTTCTGTAGGATTTCTTGTTTCTTTTATTTAAACAACAACAAAAGCTTTCCTCTCCCTGGATATTAATGCCAGTTAATATGATTTATATGCAAAGAATATTATTAACTGAGCTCAATTTGAAACAATGGCACAGATGCCAATATACTCCAAAGTATCTTTGAGGACTTTAGTCAGCCTCAGTTTCTCATCTGTATCCTGATTAAAATAGCACTTTCCTTTCTCAGAGGTATTTTTTTCAGTGAAGGCATTAACTTCTCTTAGTCTGGTAGCTGAGGAGTGTGTGTGTCTAAACTGAAAGTATGCAGGCTTCAGAAATAAGCTTTCTAATGAGATGGAGATGCTTGGCAGTAGTGTCTAAAATTGGGTGCTTTACTTCCTGGAGTAACTGCATAACTTCCCGTTAGTCTTAAATATATCCATCTTATACCTGTCTGAGGGTTTTTTCTATATTAGTACTTGAAGGTCGTAAGTATTTTGTGTGTTTCTTTGTGAAATTACTTAATATATGGAGAACCATTTCTTTGGACAATTACATTGTAATTTGGTAGCTATTTAAGAGAAAAAAATAACTTTGGCTCTGCTGTTACTAAAATAATGATATTAAAGTGTATCTTTATTTTAGTTTGAACTATGAAAAATTTAAATTTGATCTAAAATATGACACACATTTCTACTTCAGTTTTTTTCTGACACTATTTTTCAATCTGCTGCATTGAAAACAAGACTAGACAATTTCATGGAGGGTCTGGTCTGTCACTGGATGTTAAACATAATGGTCTGTAGGCATGCTTTGGCTAAGGAGGTTCCTCAGGCTCAGTTGTGGAAAGGTGAGGTGAACCATCACAGAAAGTAACATTCTCTGTGTTTCCTTAAAAAGAAAGCAAAAGGTCTTAAACAAGAAGGTTGACCTAGTGAATACAAATTCATTAAGTGATACACGATGAAGATTAGGGTATTTCTTAACAGAGGAACAGCTATGAGAGCGGATTTATTGACTTTGGATTTCAGTAAGGATCAGTAATCTTTGTATTAACTAGCTTGTAATGTTGGAAACAGGGAAAACTTACATGGAAACTAGTTTGTGTCCAGTTAATTTTTTTTTTTATGAGCCTGTTCTGTGATGATAAACATTTATTTTGATGAAGAGCTTTTTTGTATTATTTGTAGGTAAATGGAGTAGATCTAAAAGCAGCCACCCACGAACAGGCAGCAGCAGCTCTGAAGAATGCAGGCCAAGCAGTAACTATTGTAGCTCAGTACCGTCCAGAAGGTAAGGATTGCCTTTATACATTCAAGTTCACTTCTACAATTTGAAACTTAAAGAAAGATAATCTACAATGTCCTTCAGCCCCACCTAACCCTTCCTTTTTGAGGAGAGGAGAAACAAATAATGTAATAGATGTTGACACATACTTGTTAGCGTAATTGCAAGTGACCAGATAAGAATATGTGCAAGTGTCGGTGCCACAGCTTGATGTGTTTCTTGATCATATTCAGAATTTTGATTTCTTCAGTAAATGTTAACACTGTCATAATATGAAAATTAAGCTGGTAGATCCAGAACTCAGTAGAAATACCACGTTGTTACTTTTGTATTTCACAATTCTCCTCACCCTTTAATTAGGGTGGTTTTATTTTCCATAGTGGTAGGAGGATAAAAGACTAATTCCTTCTCTGTTGTGTTGATTCAGCTGACCTACAGAGACTATCAGGTTTTCATTCTTCTGTTTTAGACTGAGCTGGTATTTCTGTTTCTCCAGCAATTTCTTCTGGTCCAGATTAGACTGCAGCTAATACACACATCCTGTGTGTTCTGCAAAAGCTGGATAATACTGCCTCATCACAATACACATTTTTGTCCTTTTTTATTTCTACAGCACATTTCAAATGCCTTTTTCTATTTGAGATTTTAAAAATTCAGTAGTCTAAAATTATATGGTTACCCATATATATGTTGTTTATAAACACATGCATATTGTGTGTGTCTATATATAATAAGTAATTTTTGATGTCTTATTATGAACTGTGATGATCAACAGCACTCTCGGCTTCTGATAAATTGGATGGCCTATCACTAAATCTTGCTTGCAGTGACCTGTCTGCTTAAACCTTTCCTTTAACAGTACTGGCAAAGGGTAAGTTTGGGTGTTTATCAGGACTCATCATTGAGCAAGACTGCTCCCTTCATCTAAAATTGTTCGGTAGCTCATTGCAGCACAGTTTTCTTCATTCTTTATTTCTTCTCTTCTGTCATGTTTCTCTTATCCTGTCCTCCACAAGTCTTTGGAATATTAGCTTTCACATTCCCCTCTCCCTGCACCCACATGAACATCATATATGTCCGCTGACCCAGGAACTGTGTCAGTAATAAGGCCAATTGATTCATTTGTGTCTGGTTCGTAGTCAAATCCCTGCAGCCAGCCTGTGTTGTCAATGCCTGTATTGTCTTGAGAGGGTGTGCATCCTGTTCACATGTTGAATCTGTAGATTGCGCTGTTCCAGGATTCGTTTTCTAGGCGTGCTCACACTGAGACTAACTTTTAGAAAGAATAGTAAGGTCAGCATTGGTTCTGGAATATCTGCTTTGGCTTTGTAGCAGAACTGTCAGATATTTCTGTTGATACACTTTTGCCCTATCCTCTGCTTAGCTCTTCAGCATTGTAACAGGTGGGTCAAATTGTTACATCTTCTTGCTCCCTGCATAGGGATCCCTCAGCTTAGTGAGAAATAAAATTTATGCTTTTATTAGCCCATGAGTTGTCCTTTTTAGCATCTAGCTACTTTTTATTCAGAGGGCATTCTTGGTTACCAGTTCTTCTGCCAGAAAGAGATGTTGAGATGTGGCTCCTAGTAGCAGAACAAATGTTTCTCTGGTAGAATATACCCCAGGACACAAGCACTGTTTCTTTTCCCTTGCCAAAAAATGTATCCAGACTTCATGCAAAAGCAGCAGTTTTTCAGTCCTCCCTTTCTGGGATTCAGGCTTTAAAAAGAAAAGAATCCTTTCATACTCTGAAAGCTAGAACTCTCTTTTCCTTTTATAATAAGAGAACTAAGCATTTTGGATGGTTCTTTCTCTTTCTGCGTTGGAGGTAACAGCTTTTTTCATTACCACTTGTCCAAGCAGATAACTTATTTTCTTGAAATGTATATTGAGGTGCTTGACTGACTGATAGGATTTTGCACAGAGGTTTTCTCAGAGCAGCATACACTGCTTCTTACAAATTTCTCAACGGCTGTCACTTGTAGACTTCAAACCTAGAGCTGTACTCATTCCTTCATGATTACTGAAGCATTCAGAACAAGACTGCATTCAGTTGAGCTATATTGAGAGTGCAGTTCTCAAAGAACTACAGGGCCCATTTGATGGGATGCATGTGGGAGATGTTACTTGAATTATTCTAGATTAAGGGCAGATATCTGAAACATTATTCAAAGAAAGGATTTTTTTTTTGGTTTTAAAGATGTCTGGTCTGCACAACTGTCTGTCTTTCTGAAATAATGCGTAAAATTTCCATTTGGAGTGAAGTTGTTGGAAGTGTGTTAGGGCTTACTCTACCTTTTTGAAGTATGCCATGAAGGAAAAGTGTAACTAGGAGATCGAGATCCATTGTGGTTTGGAGGGAAAGTATGAATTGACACATGGCCAACCTACCTCGGAGAGGTCTAGTTACTAATATCTGAGTCTGTCTGACATCTGTGCTTGACTTTTCTCCTTGTAAAAAGAGGTTGCATGGACCTCCAGCTGTCAGCTTCTTTCAGGTCTGGTGTTGGGAGGTAAATTGGATCAGATACTCACTGTTCATATCTTAGAGATTAGTAAAGAGAATATTTCCTTAAAGGCTACTGTTTGTTTATTATCACAGGAAAGCAGTCTGTCTGAGATTTGACTTTCCAAACAGAAAGTATGATCCATGTGATTGAGTTTACTTGATAAAATTCATACGTTCTTTGATCATCTTCAGCTTTCCTAAATTATAGCTGCAGACATTCTTCTTTTCCCCTCACTTGATTCGAGGGGAAAAAATAAAATATATATATAAAATTATCTCTACTTTTGTTTATGCCACTGAAAAAAATGTTAACAAGTATTAAAATGAAGAGTTCATAAAATTATTGTTCATCATTGGTGTTTCTCAAATGTCTTAATAAAAATGAAGAGCATCAGTTGTAATTGCTTGCTTTGCATATGTATTTTATTTATATTTATAAATCCAGCAGGATTTTGTAAAAGATGCAGACAGCTAGGACAGATCAAGGTGATTCTAGACATCCATCAGGGCTCATTATAACTGGGTAAATAGATTCAGTATGATAGGAGCATTTGGAAGACACTTGGGACCAGCTCGCTTCACTCCCTGTAATTGTGTATGACAGTTTGTATGTTGGTAGACATGGTGGGGAATGTTAATTTATGTTTTTACATCCTACCACATTAGCTTTGTCAGAAATTCCCCATTTGTCTTTCTCCTCGGATTTCTGGTAAAAGAGGATTTTTGCAAGCAGTTGTCTCATAGAAAAGCCTGACTAGGCTGTAGAAAAACTAATCTTCGGAAAACCCCTATCGTGGGAAGGGTTGAAGTTTCTGTATCTGTCTCTTCAAATCCATTTAGACAACACGGTTTATCAAACACTAGTTACTGGACTTGACATAGGCTGACATGGCTGAATGATAATGCTTTTATTTTATCCAGGCTCAAATTACATAACTGCTGACCTTTTTTTTCCCCCTTAAATCTCCAAAATGTTTCTTGGTTATAGAATTGGGTGAAAACAGATGTAATCTCATTCCTAAAAGTATCCTTCTGGGCATTCATTTAGTTTCCAGCAATGCTGAGTAAATTTGACAGTTGCCTTACAAAATTTTCCTACTATACTGAATCAAATTTCAGCAGCTTAGGAACACTCTTTGGAATAGCTAAAAGCCAAGTAGGGAATGTGAAGGTATTCTCCTGTTTATATCAGTGATTCACACATCAGGCACCACTTCTGTACGACCACAATTGTAGTCAATTGACTTCTGCTTGATCCTTGTACATTCCATGCTTTATCTTGCAGCTTACCTAGGGAGCTATTGTTGTAAACTGTTGAGTCACCTATTGAGTTGTACTTGTACATACTTTTGTAGTACATACACACACGCGTGTGTGTGTACACGGAAACCTCCCTAGTTGCAGACATCACTGGGTTTGAACCTGCTGGGGCTGGATGCTACAGGGGAGGGGTCTATAGTAGGAGAAAAGCAGAAGTTTGGGAAATGAGAATTATCCTATAGAGGTGTGGTGGAGAAGTCTTGTTTTTCCTCTTCATTTGGAAGCTTTTTCCTTATTCCCCCACTTGTACTACATATTTCTACCTCCTTTCAAGACATCATTGATGAAAAAAAAGGGACTTTGCTCCACTGGAAACAAAGTACCATGACCTGCAGCAGTTTCAAAGAAAGTGATGTTGCTCCACTACCCAAACACATTTTGATGTGCCATTTTCATTTGTAGAGGTTTCAGAGCCATTTCATGTTCCTGTTGTTGCTCCCTGGCTCCACAGAGACACTTCAGTGCCGCACTGACATCTCCCTTCTTTGGGTTTTCTACTGATGTAGGGCGGCAAGGAAAAATTGTGATATTAGTGTGGAAGAATGAGAAGAAGCTCTAGGCAATTTGGAATTAGGATTCAGAGATGGTCAGAATTATGACCATGCTACTTAGCAGGGATACAGGAACATGGGAGTCTCAGTGCTTGAAGGGAGTGTAGTGAGGAGAGGAGCAGCAAAGGGGAAGTATAATAGGACTGTCCAGAGGTGTACAGCCCTTGGAGGGCTCTCCCCTCATTTCACATCGACATTACAGTTGTTATGTCCACTCAAATTAAGTGGTCATCTGAAACATTCTTATGTGTTTTGAGGATGACATAATAATAGTGTTACCTCAAAATTCAGAATTTCTGGAAGCTTAGATTTTGCTGTTCTGAAAAGGTATGAGGTGCCAGTAGGCTAACATAACTGTATTATCACCTGAGTACCTTTAAGTGTTTAAAAATAAGAAAAATAGCCAAAGAAATGCATTAAAAATATGAAAATATATTTGGTTGAAGTTGGATAGAAAATAATTTTGTAGATTAAACTTTTTTTCTGTACTTATATTCTACTAGATCGGAACTGGACAATTAAATATATGTATAACATTAACTGCAATTACATATGCGTGAACTGTGAAGCCTGCTCTTGGAGGGCCTTGAAAAAAGCAAGCAGGCAAAGTGTATTGGCGTCAGCAGTCATTCATTGGTCACCTGACCCTTCCCCCCAAACAGGGACAAAATTCAGATAAGCCTGTCATGACAGAAAACGGTAGCAGCACAGTAGTTTCCCAAGGAGCCACCTGACACATGAAAAATAAAATTCTGATTTTAACTAATGCAGTAGCCTTTTTTTAATGTGACTTGTCAGCTGCCTGTTATTTAGAGTTTACATTGGTCTTCTCTTTGTAATTCAGCTGATCAAGTCCATCTCTATATATCCACTTCTTTTCTGAAAGAGTAGTAAGATGGTTAAGTGATCAGATTAGCTCCATGTTCTTAGGTGATTGGGTGGATTGGTGTAAGATTAGGAGAAGGCGGAGCCAAAACCTCAAGAGAAGATTTTAAGGATTTTTTGTGAAACCTCTGCTTCTAAACATATTATTCATACAGGGGGTTAACACGAATTTTTATTTCGGCTTTATTAAAGGAAATAAGTGATTCTCAGTTGCAAAATGTATTCAAGATTTATAGTTCAATCAAAACTCCTCATACTTTTTTAGCCAGATTTTTAGGTGGATTTTCATGTATTTTTTTTGTTTTGAAGGAATGTATTCGTCTACTGAAAGTAAGATCCAAGTATGACAACATTGCGTTTTTCATTCTCTTGTCTTTAAAACAAATTAGTCAAAAGGGGGGAAAAAAAAAAAAGCTTTGTTAGACCTCACCTTTCCATGGCCAGTATTTGGCCAATTTTTCTGTTTGTAACACTTGATGTATGCACTGTTTTCTAGTGGAATTTAAAACACAGTAACTGAGCTCTGGGAAATGGTAGCACTTTCATGTGCGTAAGCTAAGATTATTTTCTGAGTATTTGTCTTGAAATATGTCGTAAATCTTCTATTTGTAGAAGTGCAGCTGGAGTAACACAAAACTAGTAATGCTTTTGCAAAACTTAGTTTTCAGTATTTGTTTTGTATCAAGAGGATGAGCTTCCCTTGCTTTCTAGTTGAGAACATGGATTGTCTTAACCAAAAGTGGTTTAAAAGATCAGCAGATCCCAATTCCATAATATGAAAAAATCTTAAAAAAAATTTTAAAAATTAAAAAAGTTTACCTGGGTTTGGGGTACGTGGTCTCTAGTCTTCCAAACTTGTTCCTGCCTGTTTTGTACCTGGTTCTACTAATTTGCAAGTAATCCAGATTAGTCAATTGAAGTACCTTTAAAACTGGGCCCATTAAGATTAGAAGAAGGGTTCTGCTATATATAGTCCTGATAGATGCTATAAGGCAGCTTACATGTGTTTTAATCCTTTAAAACCTCACTTCTGCTCTTTAATACAATAAAATTGTTTGTCTTCCTTAAGAGCAGTTCAACTTTTTTACAAATTGTGAATGTGTGGTAAACCTTCAACGACATTTTCGCTGAATTCAATTCAGCAGTGGCTGGACCTAGTCTCTCTGAGTTCTGCAGGCTCTGCGGGAGGTGTTCTTAACTAAATACAAATGCAATTTTTCTAATCTGTTTTGAAATTCCGTGGCCTAGTCTTTCAAGTGATTAATGAGGTATAAGCTCATTACACATTAGAGTCCATGAAAGCCACCAATAGCATGTGGAATGCATTGTGGTTTCTCTCAGGTCATGTTGATGTAAAACAACAAGCATTGAAGCAAAGTAGTATCTCCTCAAAAATTATTTATGATGTTTTTATTGTGGCCCATACATTTTAATAGGTAACCTCTTTGCTAATGTTTTTGAGTGGTTGTGCTAAACATGCTGTACTCCACACCCTCCTCTACTAACTGAAATTTATACTACAGTCTGTAACAAGAAAAGATGTGCAAAACTAATGGTACCTGTGAATTTATCAAATACCAGTATAATCAAGGGATGGTAGTAGTACATGACTAGAATTCATAAATACAACTTCAGTCAGCTGCATGCTGTGACAGTCCTGCCTCACAAGCTTAGAACTGAAAACAAATGGAAGGTCAATATGAGAGCAGTGTGGTGGTGACCGTTCTAAATTACTACCAGGCTTCGATTCTCTGTTTGCTTGGAGGTACCATGAAAAGGAAAATTGAGTATTATGAGAGTGGAGAAAAGAATATAAATCAGTAGTTACATAAAATCATCAGCACAAGTCCTGCTTTGACAATTCCAATGGGTCCTGCTAAAGGAGGGCTTTCCACAGACAGATGGGAAGAGGGAAACAAGGGGCATTCTTTTTTAATTAAAGTGAACTTTTTCAGCTCTTCATGGGTTCAGTATATATAAGAATCTCTGCTTCTCAGTGCTGTGCTGCCATCTGTTCCCTGTACATAGATCCATGCTTCCATGAATTGCTCTTCCTTCTGTGCTGTTTGCTGAATTTTCCATTCCTTGTCGTAGTCTTCTGTTCTTCTGCCTCATTTGCTGGAACTTGTGTTCCAGACCAAATTAATTTTCATTGAGGCCTCTTTTTTTTCCTCATCCCCTGCCTGTATACACTGTTCACTGTGTGTCTGTGTTATTCACTGTCCTCTTGTTGCCCACCAGATCGGCAGTCTAGGAGAGTTTTACTGCTCAGACCCTTTCTCTGAAGTTTTGATTTCTGTTAAAGTAAACGTTGACATAGAAAACATCATTTTTCTAGGTAAAATCATTTTAGGAGCTTAGGAGCAGAGGAATCTTCCAGGATTTCCTAATCTTGCCCCTGCTCCCACTCCTTTTTGTTCATTGCTGTGCAATACGTGCAGACATGAAATAGAGCAGATTTATTCTAGTTTTGCACCATCTGCTTATGCAGTATAAAGTCTAAACTTGAGCCCAGATGTATCCATCCAATGTTCTTAACAACTGATTATGTGTAAACCAGAGTATGCTTTGGGGTTTGGGTTGGTGTGTGTTTTTTTGGGGTTTTTTTTTTTTCCTTTGGTGATGGTGGGATACTCTTGGATAAATGCCATGAATTGAAGCAACAGATGCTTGCGCTTCCTCAAGGTCTATGTTATGATAGCAGGTACTACTCTTTCCCTGCCCCTAAACTTACTGGAAACTTCAAAAAAATTCTAGCCAAGAAGAAATACTGTTATTTTTATGTTCTTATTTTATTGTATTTCATGTTAGTCTTGCTCCCTATTAACCTTTTATTTGATGTATAGCATCAGCAGCTTTCTTAAAATACAGAACATTACAAGAGATCATGAGTTAAGTTCCATTCACTGCTGTTGTATGTACATCAGGTTTCAGATCCTGGTCCCATTCTGACCTGAAAGGACTGAGGGTTTGGATTGTGTGGTTTTGTTTTTTTAATTTCCTTTTGTGTCAGGGGAGCTTCTTGTGCTGCCATAGTTCTAATTAAATTACTATTTCAGAATCTCAGTGTTGTGATGGCTGTGGAAATTGGAAAAGTGTTTGTAGATGGAGTTCCTATGACGAGCCTACTCCATTTGGGTTAAAGTGTTTTTTCATTTAAATAGCTTATGTCCTTTCTGTTTGGTTACCCCGATCACATTTGACCAGAGATATTCCTTCTCAGCCAAGTTCTTGATTTCCTCTTAAAAAGGACACTTTGCCTTCTTGGTTATCTCGTTCACTGTGCCTGTTCCAGCTCCAAATTTCTGTATGGCTTTGACACACTTAGCCATATAGAAGTTTATTGTGCTGTTCACTGTGACTTAGGGGAAACAATATGATCAATTTTGTCATATACTATATATGTAATACTATGCATACCCTGTAAGAAAGAATGGAATTGTAAAGAAAGCAGTTCTCTATTTGGGAGAACTTAGTGATGATAAGCTGAATGAAATAGGGAATTTAAACATACAATGAAATTCTCTAAACATTGAAAATACTGGAAGATGAGAGAGTATTTGAAGGAAAGATACCACCCTGTGCTTGCCTAGTTCTCATCCCTAAATACTTGCTTCTGTAATCAAATAAAATTGCATTTTGTATGGGTCACATTTGATATACACGCATCTCGGATATGAGTCTCTAGTCTTGCTGCCAGCTGTTGGCTATTGATGTTCCCTTCTTGTAGAGCACATAAAATGGAACAGCTGTGAACAGGCTTCTGACTGCTATCCTGCAACTACTTTTCTACATTCCATAGACTACCAGATGACATTGGTGTTCTTTGCTTTAATAACAGATTGAAGGTGCTAAAGGCAGTTGATATCCAACTCTTCTTAATCACAGAAATTAGATATATAATCTCTCCTAGACAGGTTAGCAGAGCTTGCACTTTGCACTGTAATGCCAAAGTTGACCAAGCCTAGTTAGTCAATGGGATGGGTGCTGATCCTTTGGGTACCAAACATACTGCTTTACTGATGCTATCAAGAGTCCTGCTATTGTCTTATTTTCTGTCTCCAGTGTTAGTTTCAGTACCACTGTATCTAATACCAAGCTTTTTTTTAAAAAAAAAAAACACAACAAGATCCTGTGAACTTTTCAGCTCCAAACCCAATGATTTTGATATTTCTATTCATCCTGTTCCTCCCAAAACCTTCTGTAAGAGCAGTGTGACTCAAATTTTTAGCTTGTTCGACATCGAAGGAGCTCACCACATTCCATCTGCACAGCTTTTCCTCAATATGGCATCTCTTAGCACCCCTTCTTTTTGAGCATAGAGCCTTCTCAGTCCCAGCCCGTTAGTTTCCTTTTTTGCTTTATTCGTGTGGCAGGAGCCTCTATGTAGAAATTATTCTCCTTCTTACTCCTACAGATGTCCCTGTCACTCATTCAGCACTTACTTCCCAGGAGTTCTGATGAGCAAAATTAAATTACTTCAGAAAACTGCAAGACCAGCAACCTGAAGATGATACATAGGATAAACTGGAGTTAAGTGATAGTAAGGAACAGCCGCCTTCCCTGTTAACTCTCTTACATACTACATGCTATATAGGGGAAGTCTGATTCTTCCAACGTGATAGTTTAACATAAATTTGTAGTCTTTTCCTGTAGCTATTGCAAAGAACTGCAGGTATTTTCAGTACTGAACAGGCTGTAGCACAAGTAAATGTTTGGATTATCTGGTCTTTTCCATGCTTACTTTCCTGTCTCACAGAGGGCATAAAAAATCTCCTATGTCAGAAATCTCAGCTACTATTCTTGTAGTATGTTTGAAGTTTAGAACTTTAATCTTCCAGAACACCCAAGAAACAGGTGAGAGCCTTAAAAGATAATTTCTTAGGTATGCATAGTAAAATGAGGTGACTTACCCAAAGCCATGCAGTGCAGCAGCAGCACAGCAGGTGTAGACGATTCTCTCTCTGCATCTGGGTCCTTCCCCTAAGGGATGCTGCATTCTAAAAAATGTTGTTTTCTCACATTCCTCTTAGGTTACCATCCTGTCATCTTAAATTCTTTTGCTATTAGTGATAGCACTGGTAGGTAGTGGTAGAAATAATGTTTTTGTTTCTCTTGTCAGACAAGAGATCAGTCTGATTTAGTGCTGGTAAATTATTTGATCTGGGCTTTATTTGTAAAAAGGCTCTTGATGCTGTTCTAAAAACAAAGATATCTTAAAAACTAGTAGCTTTTGGTTTTGAAGGATAAGTCTGGGTTGTTTGAGGCTGTTGGTATTGGTGTAATCTGGATAGGGTTAATTCTAGTTGCTATTGCTAGAGCATCAGATTTATAGTTACCTTGATGAATGAAGTGATATACCAGAAACTGGTTCACAGCGTATTCTCCTGTAATGTAATATTTTTTTTCTTCTCTGTTTCATCTGTAAGCCTTTGTACTCATGTCTGATGAGCCTGTGGGGAGAAAGTGCTACAGAATGTAGTATGATATGATATGATTCATGGTATTTAGATGACTGTTGAAGGCACCTTAGTTTAGAGATTTCCTTAAGATTTTTGCATTTTAGAGCCCTCTTTATCAGTCTTGCATTTCCTGAGCAAATTTGATGCCTGCAGGGAATAAGGGTGCAGCTAGGAAGAGCAACACATTACCCAGTTCAGCAGCTACTTGCTGCACACACCCTAGCTCTCCCAGTGTTGACTTGTTATAATGACATCACGTGGTCTCCTGGCGAAGGTGGAGGCTGCAGAACGTTTCCTTTAACTAGAAAGGTTTTACAAGTGGGTCTGTTGATCCTGAAGTCCAAACTATTCAACTGAAGGAAAAACTTACTTGTTTTGAGTTCATATTTTATGCTGACAGCATGTAAGTACCTCACTTCAGGAAATGTTTGTCCTGGGGAAGCTATTACTATTTTACTGCCTGCCTTTGTAGCTAAAATCAAATGCATTTAGCTTAGTTCTAGTAGTACACAGTGCTGCTTAAGAACACAATCCGTTTTTCCAGGATTAACATTGTACATAATTCTGTAGAGGGAGTTTGAATCTCTAGTTCTGTTTACAAGTGGATTGAGATTCATGCCAGAATTCTGTATTTTTTTTTCTTCTTTCCTGAGCTCCCATGGGAACATTGTCTTATTCAGAAAATGTCTTTCATATTTCCCACCGTGTAGGGCTAAATTCTTTATCTAATTCAAGTCCAGTAGTTTTAAAGTATCTGTGCAATATTGTTTTTTCAAACACTTCTCATTCCCATTTCTTAACATTTAAAATTTAATATATGTAGTTTTTGATGATAAACATATATATTTCAGATGTATGTTCTGAAGTTTTCTTTTTGTTGTGGATTGAAACTTATCTGTATCAGTCTTTTTATTACTATAAAAATGATAATTGTTAGTAGAAATGCTTGTTTTAATTAGAAAAAAATCATTACTGTGAACTATAGATTAAAAATGTGAAATTCTTAAGTAAATGGATATTTGCTTCTGTGTATTTGCTTTGCCTAATAACAATTATTTCAAATTTTATTTCAGTTAATATTGATAACTGTAAAACTTCACATAGATTTTTAATTGCAAAACATGGTGCTTAATGTTGGGGTTTGCGGGTTTTTTTTGTATGAAAAAAGCTGTAACAAATGCTTATTCTCTGAGATTTTGAGCGTTTTTGTGAGTAATTTAATTGCTGAAGTTCAGAGGAAATTAATTGTGGTGCCTCCCTTTCTTATAGAATACAGTCGTTTTGAAGCTAAAATACATGATTTACGGGAACAGATGATGAACAGTAGCATTAGTTCAGGATCAGGATCTTTGCGAACCAGCCAGAAGAGATCCCTATATGTCAGGTAATCATCTTTTTCACAGTATTGCTAGTGTGTTTTTCTGCTTTTCTGTAGACTTAGTATTTCTGTATTTGCATTTTTTATACAATAACTTACTCATTGTTAAACTTAACAAATTGATATTTGTATGAAAAATAAAGCTTAATTTAGATCGATTAATGTAATATAGCTGAAAAAGAAGTACTGGCTCTGAGAACCCTGTATAAAACTTTGAAGAGGGGTGCTGTTACTTGGTTTTTGTCCTGTCTCTCAGAGAGATGATAATCCTTCAGTAAAAACCATGTCTTTAACTCAGTGTATGTGAAGTGTTAACTTGGTTAATTCAGTTTGTGTTTTTGTGATGGTAGTCTTCATATTCTCCCTTGAGTTCAAATTACAGTCTCCCTTTACTTAAGATGGAAATCTGTCAAAGCTTATTTCCTTCACCTTACTTTACTTGTATTCTCAGCTTGTATTAAGAAATCTTACTTCTGTATCTAATAGCATTTTGTTATAGGATATTTTCCGTGGTAACCAAGAGAGCCAATGCATCAAAGCAAATGAACTGAATATTCTTCATTAATTTATTCATATAGAATTAAACATAAAGGAAGGTAAAAGGAAGTGGAAATATAAGAGAACGTGAAGTGGTTAGGAAAATAAGTGGTTTCACTGTGAAATTGTAGCAAGGTGCAGCTCATTAATACCCAACTAACTCCTACATCAGTTAACATATACTGATAAAACATGAAGTTTCAAGTATGGAATATGGGTAAAAGGGTAGCATTTTTAAAAATAGGTTGATTTTTGAGTTCCCTGAACCATCTCATGTCTGGATTGAATAAGAGCCAGCAGTAGCCTCTTGGCAGGGGCCAGAACACTTTGGTAGAGCAGGTGAGAGACTTCAGTAGTGCTGATTCTTGAGTTAAACTTGATCTAAAATATTGTAGGACTTCAGTGGCTTACCTGCTAAAACCCTAGGCTCAGGTGCTATTGACTTTTCCAATCCGAAGCAGATACTGTTTTGTTCGTGATGCTGTATCTGTTGAGCCATGGGAAAGGAAGAAAGTCTTACACAAGGCAGTTATCTGAGGAGTTGCATCTAGGCTCACGAAAGTCTGTCCTTTGCAGCCTATTTCTGAAGTCTTTGAAACAAATGTAGCAAATTACTCATACAGGGCTTCTGTTTAGATTGACTGTAACATGTAGCCCTTACACTTTGACCTATTGTTATAGTAGCTTTGTCTGGATTCTGTTTTTGCAGAGCTGATCTTGTTGGGTTTTTTTGGTGCTTTTTCTGCCTTAAATATTTTTTGGGGTCAAAATTTATATCTCTAAGGGTAAGTGCTTGATATCACAGTTATCCATGTCTTAGAATTTCCACAGGTGGGTGTACCTATGTGAGATCATTGTGGTGAGATCATTTTCCTTTCCATAATCCCAAGATCTGTCGCTTTAGCCTTCATCATATAACTAAGCCTAAAAAAGTCTAAATGCTTTTATTTTTCTTGGTTAGCTATAGCCTGATTAGGTTCTAAACAGTTTATGCTCATGTTCACACGTTGGTCTGGTGTATTAAGCCAGTGACAAGCATTTTGTCTTTATGTAGCTTTTATTCCACCAATGGAAGTTGTTAGCTGTAAATGATTGAGCTTGAGCTTTTGACTTTGCCAGCTGCAGAAAATGCAGCCTTCTCCAGGTTGTTGGCAGAAGTCTCCTGGAGACTGGTGATTCCCTTTCCAAGAAAGGTTTTTGAGACTTGGTCATCAGCTTTGTTATAAGTCAGAACAAAAATGCAAAAAATTCCTCAGGAAAAATACTTTTCCACCCACATCTCTTAACAGAGGGTGCTGCTAAGGCTTTTGAGATCTGCTCTTGTCATCACACCACAAGATGCCAAAGACTGGTAGGCAGCTTGGTGTACACAGGATGGGTTCACATCTGTTCTGTCTGGTTTCTGATGTAATTTTGACCTCATTGAAATAAGTTTTATGAATCTATTCACATATTGCTAGATACTGACAGAACATGTTACATTATCCAGCTTATTCCTTATTATAAGTCACTCTGGTATGATCATTCTGTATTTTTAATTGTATCAATTCAAAGCAAATTTTAGTAACCGACGCTATCTTCTTTCTGTAATATTTGGTTTTGGATATGCCTTGAGGGATTCCAGTTATATAATGTAATGCTGAATTGAATGGTAAATCCAACAGTAAAATGTTTATAGGCATTCAACCACAATTGCAGAAAACCTATCAAATAAAAATACTCCAAAAATAATCATCTCTGGTGATTTCTCAAAATCATGGTAACAAAATAGCAAATAAAATCAGGTACATCATTGCGTCCCTGTAACTGAAACTTGTTATCTTTATGAACAGTCTGCCTGTAAACAGCGTTTTGGGGGCGTTATATAATATTAAGGAAAAGACAGTTGTGTTTGCTTGAAAATACAATTTGAAGTACAATGGCAGATTTTTCTTCTTAATTATATGTATATCAATATATGATGAATAGCAATATAACAAACAGTCCTTGAAGGACAATACAAATATAGCAATCCAGCAACAGCTAACTCTTCATTTGCACATCTAATTCTCTCTCTCTCCTCTCTCTCTCTCTCTCTCTCTCTTTCTCCCCCCCTGACTAATTAAGATGTACTAATTTAATGGCCTTCTCTTATTTTTGCTTTATATTTCTTTTGATCTTTATTCTAAGGAGAGAGATTCTCTCATATGTTTCTATTTTTGCATCTGAACTATATCTATATGCCCTCTTCCTTCATCTGCAGATTCAAAAAGCACGTGAAAAAGTGAAATAATTTCATGGTATCAAGTTTCTGTGATAATATGTTGAAAGAGTGTAAATATTTTCCATGTTTTATCTCATTTTATATGCTAAATCTGAGTCTGTGCAATGTGTGTAGAATTCAAAATAGAAAATTACTTTTACCTCTGTGCATTTTTGTGACCAGCATGATACACTACAAAGTCAAACAATGGTGCTGATTTCTACTTGAATCAGAGCAGAAAATGGTTACATCTCCAAGTGGAAGAAATTTGCAGTTTTGAAATCATTAGGAATTGTAAACTAAAGCCACTGAAAAATAAGATCTGGCATTAGAACCAGGCCTGAAAAGTGCCCTTGCCTGCAGGAGGACCTCAATTGGGCATCCCTATGTTATTCTGATAGTTCAAACATCTTGTTTCAAACAACTTCCCTTGAATACTCAGAGAGAAAAAGAGAATCTCTTTTATAAGCTGACCTTCATTCATTCTGAAATAGTAAGATTAATTCATGTTTCGTGAAATAAGACATGGAGATGCTTTTGCTGCAGGAGTTTCTGCTTGCCTTGTTCAGCAAGAATACCCTAAAAGAAGAAATGCTTCAGTAAAACTTGGTCAACAGCCTATGATACTGAAAGTAATGAGTGTGGGCAGGTAAAAAGACATTCTGGAAAATTTGGCCATGTTAACACAGCCATTAAATTTTCAGCTTTGAAGTATAAACACTCATGAAATATGCAACTTAACTTCAGTTTCTGTAGACTTGTAAGTGAAGGAACCAAGTTACCTTTTTTAGTGCTGTTTAGTTGCTGAGTAATACAAGGTGAAATAAAAGGGAGGACTTGGTGCTTTCTCTGTAAAATAATTTTTAGGACTTGTCATTTAAATTTAAACAGAACTTTAGAGTAAATATCATGGGACTGTGTTCAAAGCAGTAGTTGATCAGGAATATCAAATTTCTTTTTAAGTAAGTTTGTGCTTATAACTTACACTAAATAAATGTGTACATGGTATTGTTAATCTGTAATAAAAGTCTCCATACAGGGAGTTAATAAAAGAGGTATTTTTTTATATACCAGTCTGTAGATAAATGTCATCTTTGCTGTGAAATGAGTTCTTATTTAATGACTTTCCAGGTATACAGGAAAAGCCATGTTAGTCAGTTGGACTCAAAAGAGATTTTTGTTAATTCTGTTTGCTTTTAGACTCATTTGATAGTTATCAGTTCCTGCTGTTCTTGTAAATTGCAGCTACGTAGTTTTGTCACTACTGTATGACACCCTAATGCATCTTAATATAAAACTATCAGCTTTGACTTTTTTCCCTAATAAAATCATTTGTCTTGAAATGACCTCACCTGAGGAAAAGTATTTGATGACACTTCCTTTCATTGGGCAAAAAATATTCAGTGTAACCATTTATCTAGTTTAAAGAGCACATGTTGGGATAATATGTTTTTATCCATTTGTGCTTCCATTTCACTCATGTATGAGTTTTTTCTTACGCAGTCAACACACATTTTAATGCTGTTAGGCCCAGCTCACTGCTCATATAATTTTATATTCAAACTAAACTTAGAAATTAAAACTAGTGTTATAGAAATCACTGCTTGAATGCTAACATGAATTCTTAGGAAATAAATTTCATTATGCATTTAATTCAGTGAAAATATACACAACTTGACTCTGCATTGAAAGTACATAATGGATTACGTGCAATTTATTTTGAGATATGGAATGATATTTGTCCAGAGTGCTTCTTTAACAAACATGCAGAATAAATCTGGAGGAATAACTACTAGGTGTATAGTTTTCTCACCTGCAGTATTTGAACTATTTCAAAGAAAATAAGGGTTCTTATTTTTTGAAAAGAAACAGAATTTCTCAACTATTTGATGGAATTAAACTGAAAGATCTTATAGTGGAGGTTGCACTACTGAAGGAAGGTGGTATTTCAACCTCCAAACTCTTTCAAAATTGAAAGCCTAAATTTTATTATAAATTTAATAAATTAATAGTATTGCATATTTAAATATAGGGCGTTGTGTATCATGAGTGTGAGTATTTCTAGGTCATTTCAAAATGTCTGTCTTGTGCTAGACTTTTAAGAAAATATGTATTAAAACCTTTAGCCCTTTATGAAAAGGTTTTGATACTTTTTATGACCCCAGAAAGGCATGGTGTCTCAACCAACTCTGATTTTTGCAGTGGACCTTATGCTAAAGATGAATTAATCTGACAGATAATATCGAATCTTTTCCCTGTAGGCAATTTATCATTGGTTATGAACAAATACGGTTCAAACTCTCAAAGAAATACAGTCAGTGCTTTAGAAAGGCAAAATTCGCAAAGCTACAGTATGTTTTGGGGCGAACAGTTATGACTTATAGGTACTTACATGGGTTAAAAAAATTGAGACATTAAAAATCTGGCACAAACAGGTGCATAAGACTAGTGTTTCAGATGAAGAAACTAACTAAATTTGGACAAGGAAAAGACACCATTTTAAATCATCACGTTGTAATCTATTGATGCTACTTTGTGATGGACTAGCTATCAAGTCTCTAAATCAAGACAGGGTATTGTTTAGGAAGTGCATCACTGACAGACATATGAGCCTGCAGATGAAATGAAGTTGAGGACTTTTTGGCCTGTGTCATACAGGCGCTTCTCACTTCACATAGGTGAGGTTCATACACCTTTTCCAAATGTAAAATAAGAGTCCTTTTTAAGGCATCATCTTAGGAGTATCTCTTACAGTTCGGTAAGAGGCTCCTGTCATCATTCATTTCCACATCCCCGCTAAACCCTCGATTGTACCGGGAGAAACATACTGCAAGTCTCTTCAATTCCTCAGGGAACCAATCCAGATATAAACTGATCCAACAGGGAGAAAAGAAATTAATTTTAACCCAGATCAGTTCCGCAGTATGGTGCACCATGTGTCTTTCCTGACAATTGTGCTTTCATAAGTAAGAAGGGGGAAGGAATCTGTACAAAACAGGCATGAATGTGGCTATGGGTAATAGTGGACTTGCATAAACCAACTTTGCTGGCAAAGGGAATGTTAATAAAATGGTACCCACACAGCTGGTGTTCTGGTATTGCTAGTGCCTATTTGAAAACAGGCCTACCTTAGAAAAAAGGATGAGGTTCTCTTGAAATGTTTGGAAATTTTCCAAAAGAATGCACATAAGGTTCTTTGCCTTCTGGTACTGCAGTAGCAAAGTTTGGTTCAGAACGTATTTCTAAGTTGGGATTTGGGTTTGTTTTTTTTTTTTCTTTCTGCAACCCTGTGAGCAGGATATTGACTTTTATTTTAAAGAAAGACAGTAATTTTTATTTACTAAAATAATTCCAACTTATAAATTTGTATAAAATAATGTACCTTGCAGAACTTTCAACAGCACTGTATCCTTCAAATATTTTCTTGCCTTTTTTTATCCTAGGCTGCTATGTAACTTGCTCTGTGCAAACTACTTAATGAATTGTAGGAAGCATCTTCTGTGGACCTTTTAGAAAGAGTTTCACTTTTACAGAGTTTTACTCTGGGTGAAGCTTGTTCTCATTCATTAAAACTTACAAGTGTGTGTGTGTATATTATACTACATATTCTGTGTGTGTATGAGAGAGTGTGCATTCAGCATTCTGGTTTTAAGCAACTGTCAAAATGATGCAATCATTTATGAACAATGCAGGCGGCTTGCTTCGTATTTTGTGCTATTCATACTCCCCTGGGTTTGTTCTTGCTTTTTCTATGTTTATTTTTTCTTTTCAATGTAGAGCTCTTTTTGATTATGACAAGACTAAAGATAGCGGCCTCCCAAGTCAAGGACTGAACTTCAAATTTGGTGATATTCTCCATGTCATTAATGCTTCTGATGATGAATGGTGGCAAGCACGGCAGGTAACTCCAGATGGAGAAAGTGATGAAGTTGGAGTTATCCCAAGCAAACGCAGGTATGTCATATTTTAGTGACTTGAGATGTCCACTATTAAAACGTCTGATACAATTAATACATATAATGCATATGCTTTACTCTCTGTTGTTAATTTTGTACCACATCAGGCACTTGTTTGTGTTTTGGGAGTGGTTTTGGTGTGGTGGTGTTTTTTTGGGTTTGGTTTTTTTTTTTTAAAATCTGTAGTGGGAATCTGACTAACTCAATGAGAAGTTTGTTAAAATGCTATTTAGTCTTAGGAGTTGCGTGCTGAAGTTGATAAAGGTGGTCCAAGTTCACTTCTCTGTTCTCACTCTAAGCAAGTTATGGGTTTAATAACATTCAATGTAGTTTAAATAACATTTCACCATTTCTGTATGAAAACGTGCAAAGTGAATTTTATTCGAATCATGACACTATCATGAACTCTTTTTACCCAAGACCTGGAAGAACTGGCAAGCCTTTCTTTGGTATACCAGAGACACAAATAAGAGATGAGGAGTTCCGAATCTTAATATCTGCTGTTGATTCATAATTGAGACTGCTCACTTATTGTGTCATGTTTTCTCTTTGCACCCTCTGGATTTGTTGAACGTATATAATCACAAAATACTCGATACCCTCACAGCTCATCACTTGAGAAATAATACCCTACTGTTCCAATACAGTCTGCCATTAGCAGGCTTCCATTTTCTGAATGTGTCATCAGCAATAAAAATCTGTACTACAAAAGGTACACTGATATGCTTACGTTGTAACAAGTAGTAACTTGAAGTTCTGGAATTTTGCTGATTTACTGTTTTTGTGTATGTTTTTGTGGTAGAGTTGAGAAAAAAGAACGAGCCCGTTTAAAGACAGTGAAATTCAATTCCAAAACAAGAGGAGATAAAGGGGTGAGTTAATGAAGTGCTAATTACACCTGGCATTGTGAATGGTAACATTTTTCAGATTATGTATGCAGACTTGGTTTCAGATTTTAGCGAAAAGATTAAATCCTGTCAGATAGAAATAAAATACTTCTGAACACCAAAGCAAATTTTAATTGCCTAAACACTGAAAAATGGTTTAAGAATTAGCTTAGATATAGATATTATCATTAATACTGTAATGTAATAGGTGTTGAATGTATTAACCAAGTATCCAATAGTGCCATTTGTGACAGCACTGCAAGTGCTGTTCATACAGCAGTTTAGTCCTTTAGTATGGATTGTACTTCTGGACTCTCTTGTTTTAGGAATTGGCTTACTACCAATCGTCAGAAAAAGTAAAATTTTTCTTTCTTTAAGGCTCTTTTAAATTTATCTAGCAAACAAGGAAGTAAAACTCAACAGGGTCCCTATGATGAAACAAGGTTTTACAATGTACACAGTTACGCAGACAGCACAAAGTAACTTCTTTGTTACAACTATGGATGTAGAAGCTTTAAAGAATTTCATGCCAGGGCATAGGCCAACAGAAACTCGAGGCTACTGCCATTGCTGACCAGAATCAGTTTCCATCTCGTAGCTGTTTTTTCTCACCGCCATTCTCTATGGGTGCAAATACTGATGGGGCTCTGCTCAAATCATAAAATAACCAATGCAGATGAAAAATAACCTAATCCAAAAGAAATCCTGGTTTAATTTTAGTCAATCCCTTGGTGCAGTTCACTACGTGATATATAATCACTGTCCCAGTACACACGATGGGAATGAGTGGTGAGAAAGCAGGGTAGCTACTTAAGTAGTAATAGGAATGTTTTTAGCTGAAATTACAGTGATTTCATAATGGTAAAGCAGCCAGGTTTTTTGGTGGTTTGGGTTTTTTTTAATTATTTTACTTTGAGGGTGAGGCTTTTTTGCAGTCTTTTGGTTGTTTTGAAATTTGAGAAACAATTTCACAACCTTATAATTTCTACCAGTAGTATATAACTAGTATTTTCAAGACTTAGATGTATGCATTTTAGATGTAAGAGGCTTCTAAAGTAATAATACATTGTCATTTTTTAAAATCTGAAACATGCTTTAACCTCCTGAGGAAGCTATTTCTTAGATAGTAATTATTTTTTTAATAGCACCAATGCTGTAATATCACTCAGTCATTACTGTAGATCCTGAAGATTCCTTTTAGTTATTTCAGTTATGATGTTTTCATAACTTCAAAAATCACATAAAGTATAAAAGCTTCAATACTTTATCCTGATAGTGTAGGACTTTTTAAAGACTGTCATATCCATGGGTACATCCCTCTGCTACATGGCAAAGATTTCAGTTTAGTTTATTAATGAAGAAAATGTTGTGGTTTTTCCTATAAGTATTTGTTTAAAACGAACTAGATATCTCTAGTTATTTTCTGATGAACAATTACGGTACTGCCTTGAGGATTCATTGGATTATTTGCAATATTTTTCTGTTTTGGTACATTCATATTTTGGTATTGGAATAGAATGTTATCAACTGATGTAATTTTTAACCTGATCATTTTTGTAATTTGAGTTCACTTTTTAGATGTCACATAAAGAAAATGGCTTAAATACTTTAGGTTATTTTAATTACATTAAGTAATTTTTCAAGTATTACCATGTTCTTTGACAGATAACTGCATGGTTTTGTAGTTTGTCTACCAATAAACTGCAAACAGTTAACTTAATTAACGACGTATTTGAAGTAGCATTTTGACAACAGCGGAGTTAGTGCACAGTTTCTGTGTACTAGTATAGCACCAAAGATACGCGTGGAATACTGAGTGGAAAAGCAACTACGCTTGCCATTGATATAGAACTGCAGTTCCTTTTCTTTAGTAACATTTCATTTTGCAAACACACTTACACTGTTCACAATCTTTTGCTTCAGCCTGTAAATGTTTTAACATTACGGCTTCTCCTTAAAGTATTCTTCCTGTGTTTGTCATGGTGATATTTTTTCCCAGTAAGTTGTCTGCACTATACATGTCCTAATGGACTGTGTGCCTTCCTGTGTCGGTATATGGTTATACTCCATAGACAGGATGAAATACCAGCTTTGTACCATTCTTCAAAATTTCTACATTAAAACCTTAAAGAAAAACCTTAGTGATGGCAAACATTAAAATCCATGTTCTTTTCATTTTAAGGAAAGCTAAAAAATCTGGAGCAGAAATGGTTAATTTTTTTCTTGTTTGTTCATTTCATATACACATTTATCTCACTTTCTGTGCTGCTTCTGTTTTAATATATTCTTGCTTATGATGCCTGTTTATGATTTGCAGTGGGCTTATGAAAAATTTAATACAATTACTATGCATTTTCAACTAATAAGCAATTCTCTCTAGCTTTTTATAATCATGATATCTTTTAAAAATAATCTTTTGGCTAATCTTTTATGCAAAATCAGTGTAATATTTTATTTTCCCTTTTTTTTAGCAATGGAACTGACTCTGACCATTATACATGCAGTATATAAATTTTAATATCAGTTCAGTAAGGTTTACTGTACAGAAAGTTAAAATAATTGTTATGAAATATTTTCAGAACTAAAATGAACATGATTATGTTTTCTGAAGTACAATAAATCAGCCACTCCTTGTATTTTAACTATAAATTGCAGAGTCTCACCGCCTCAGTTAAACTGCCCCATTTTAGCTTTGTTAGATTTATTTCCCCTATTCTTTTGCCCAAGCTGAGGGACTTGTCCAAAGGGAACAATTACATAGATGTGGGACTTTTTCAAATTCACGTTACAGTGTTTTTCAGTATAGTCAGCAAAGATCTTCTCCTGGGCATATTTCTTTGTTGCCCTTGTTCTGCAGATGCGTTAATATTTCTGGCTGTGAGAAATCAATTGTTGACTTCAGTTAAAGAAGGTCAGGAGGACCATAACCTAAAACTTGCCTATGCCAACTATGGTTCCAGCAAGCATATGATTGGCTCGAAACCAGTTCTTTTGTCCATATGCCAGGTTGATAATTTACCAATTCTTACAGTGGAATGACAGTTTTAGTCAAACACAGGTGCCAGCCAATTAAAGGTTTTATGGATTTCCTACTGAAACACAGTATCAAGAGCTCAGTGTCATCAGTTGTGCTCCCATGGTACCGTGTGCCTCTTTAACACCTGGTAATTTTAAGTAAACTTTTTTAAACAATAGTAATGAAAATATCACTGGATGTTTCAGTATCTGATATTGCAAAGCAAGTCTGTATTAAAACAGATGGCCAGAAGGATTGTTAATACTCTGGCAGGATGCAGCTTGTGTGTTGCACTATAGGCATTCCCTTAGGAAGGCCAAATGCTAGTTTTGTAATTGTACCAAAGAAGGTGGCTCATCATTTGAAAAAACTTTGTCCTATTTGACACCTCCAGTTCTTACTATATTTCATTCCATACTTAATGCTGGTAAAAAAAAAAAAAAGTATCTTTTTGCAACTGTGTTGCCTAAGAGAGGAAGATGAGCTCACGCTGGCTGCAGACAGACAGGCAATTACTTGAGAGTTAACGTGCTCCAAATTTTAGAAATAGCTGTTAATAGTCTTTAATGTATGAATAAAAAATATTTTTGTTTTTTTAAAGTAGCTTTTAAAAAATGGTTCTGTGAAAGTTCTATTACTTCCTGCTGCACATGGGCTCTGCTTGGCTTAGAAATAAACAGTCCCACTGCAGCATAGGGCCTCAAAACCAAGTTGGACATTCTCTTACTTTTGCCATCCTTCCTGTAATAGAGTTTCTGCAAACCAAATGACAAAAACATGGCAAATTTCATGTCTTGGCAAAACTGGTAAGATGATTCACTTATGCCTAAAGATGAAAAGAAAATTTAGCTGGCTTCAAGTTAGCTGTATTAGTTCTAGGCATATTTGCAACAAAAATGTTACTGATTTATTTATATTATGAGTTTCTTCATTGACTTAGAACAGTAAATTAAAGGTGCTGTAGACACATAGCATCTTCAGCAGAAGACATGGCAGATAGTACTGAATTGTGTTAATTAAACCTGTAGACGTGCCTATATATGAATGAAAATACATTGATGCTCTCCATCACTTAGACAAGGAGCACAATAATAGTTCATATTCAAATGGATGGATATTTATAGGTTTATATAGGTAACTAGAAATTTTCACAGCAACCGAGATGCAGAAATTCTTCAGCAACACAAGCAGTTAATGTCAGAAGTTGCTGAATATGATCCTTCGACATACAGAGTTTTTCATGTGGTAATTCTCTATAAATGCACCCTTGAAAAAATAATTGCCACAGTAAACAAATAAAATGAGTTTGTATCTTTTTAAAGTTAATCTTGGTATTAGGATGCAGACTTACGTAGAGCAGTCATTTCTTTCAGTGAACTTGCAATGAATTGCAATTGTGAAAGATTGAAACAAATACAGTTTGATTTGGTTTTGGTATTTTTATTGTTTGGATATTTTAGCTAGATATTTCTTTTTTTCCTTTTTTCCTATTTCACTGTTACTTAGTTTTATCGTAAGAGCATTCAGTACAATGCCAAATTTTAACTTCTGTTTTTCTTTACTGTATGATATGTTATTTAGCAGTTGTCACCAAAGTTACAGGGTTTTTTTGCCTTTGCAAATGGGTAACACTGGCAGATACTCCTGGTGTGCTGTTGTAATGTCAGCTGTTTGCAAAAGCAAGTGTGAAGCCTCAGTGTTTCTTTAAAATAGTGTAACCCCTATATTAGATCCTATCAGTGATTTAATTGACTTTGAGTTCATTATGGTTTGGCCATCTGAAAGCAGCCTAGTTTTTCACATCTTTTTACGCTCCCAGCAAGCCTGAATTTGTGAAATACTGATCAGGCCATGTAGGATGAACCAGCCTGCCAGTTCTCTCAGTAGTAAGCATGTGAAATACAGAGGGTGTGATCAAAGCCATGATCCTAATCTCTATTTTTAATGAGCGGAGAAGATAATGTTAAACTGGAATATGCACTGCATAATGTGGTTATAGGAGTCAGCTTCCACAAAGCTGCTGGTCTGGGCCTTTGTTCACACAGACATTAGACATCCTTTGTTTTGCCCCTCCTTCTCTTCTTCAGCAGTCATTCAATGACAAGCGTAAAAAGAACCTCTTTTCCCGAAAATTTCCCTTCTACAAGAACAAGGACCAGAGTGAGCAGGAAACCAGTGATATTGACCGTAAGTATGTGGCATTCGATGGAGAGTGAAGCACACGTAGAAGGGCCTGCTAGATTGCAGTAGGGTGTTACCATGGAGACAGTTTCATGAGCTGCAACAGGCTAAAGAGCTTGAGGTGCCGATGACAAACCAATCTACAAAATCAATAAAACTTTGTTTGCTGTTGAAGTAGAATTTAAACCAAGAGTATCCCAGTTTGGAATAATACTGTTGAGTAACAGTGTATGTGTAACTGGAGGGGGTAACAGTCTTCCAGTGCTGTCAGTGATGGTTCCTCATTTCTGACTTGGAGGAGAGAGCACAGCAACAAAGAAAGTATAACGGAGCTTACCAGCTTCTCAAATCAGTCCCTTTAACCTAGTTACTTCAAAGTCATTCCATTCTAATGTGGTTTTCCTAACGAAGAGAGGTTACTTTGATTTTCATCATTGTTGCCAGCACTAAAAAAAGTGTTGCATAAATTTGCTAATTCAGACCAGGTTCACTGCAAACTGCATTCTCTGCCATTTGCATCTCTGGTTACACTTCGTGTGCCAGTCAGGTCAAATCCTATAGATTTGCCTTCCCCTGTGATGTTCTGGGAAACTGTCTCCTGTCGTAGCGCCGATTTTATATATTACTGACAATTATTTTCTTTGTGATTGTCTTTTTATTGCTTGCCCTCTGGGGACTACTGCAGGAGGTCCCTGACGACATGGGATCAAAAGGCCTGAGTAAGTGATCAAAATACTCCCAAGTTATTTTAACCTCCATCTGAAAAATTATTACTTTTTTTTTTAACAGATCTCTTTGAGACTGGTGCTCTACTGGCATAAGGAGGTTGACTCTAAAAATGTTTCATAAGGGTTTTTTAGTTTGTAATGTTCTGGGGTTTTTGCTTTCAGGAACGTGTTACTTTAAGTTCATGTGACTATCACATTAGATTTTGTTGTTGTTGTTCAGAAGCTTACCAGCGCTTACATGTTTGTCCTTAATAGTACTGTGTTTTTAAATTTGGTGATTTTTTTTTTTAATGTCACTTTTATCTTGTCGATGTGGTTTTATTTGTTTAAAAATTAACCTATGGCTTTTTACAGTAATAGTACAACCATTGCCATAATACTTCATCTAGTTACAGTTTTCAGTCCTCTCTAGGTGACTGATGTTTACAGCTTCTTAAACGAACAAAAAAACCCTTTGCTTAAGAAATGGCATGAGAGTTTTTATCTGACTTATCTGAACACTTATGATGCTTTTAGACCAGGTAGAGGGGTAGCTAGTAGAGAAGACATGTAAGCAGCTGTTTTATTTCCTGCAGAAATGTTAACTACTTGAATACAGTAAAATCCAAAAGGTGCCGAGTAGTCTAACGATCTAGTTTTGTACACAGACATGAACACTGTACTAAAATGACAAAAAAAGAATCAAGACCTTGCTTTCATCACAGATATTAAGCACATATAGTGTTATGCATTTACGGAGTAGTAAAATTAGTCACTAAATAATAAATAAGTGACTAAAGGTCATTAAAGATAACATTTCTTCCCAGGGCATAACTGTTACGCACAGTGTTCCTGAAATTACATGTAAGAAGTGGTGTACTTGGCCTCAATCATGAAGTAAAAATTCTAGTAGCTACAACATTAATTTTCCGTTTCTGAAATGGCTAGTTTCAAGGAAGTTCTTGGTCCAGATCAGAAGACCTTAGCAACCTTTATGGCCTTATGGTTTTAGAGCAGAAGATCATAAGCAGCCTTTATTGCCTTATGATCATACCTAGTTTAAACTATGTAATATGGTCCACAAATGTCACTAGGTGATTCTGTTAGAAAAGCAAATGACTTCTAGCCTGTTTTTCAGCACAGTCAGACTTTTTGAAACTGCTTTACCACATTTAATGCAAGCTGTGTTAATTGGACTCTGCAAGACTGCTGTTCTTGTTGACATTTCAGGCTTTACGTCTTCACCAATGCTGCCCATTTTCAGACTATCGCAACACTTGTATTCTCAGTTGACAATGTCTCCCTTTCATGTTCCACCACGAGGCTTTTAAACATCACTATTTGCCTCTTCCATACCAATGTGGACATTCTTTTTCCAAGACAAGAAAATGAAATGGAAGTAGATCCAAATTGCTGGTACTCGCAGATGTTTGGAAATACTTGTCTGTTTTTCCTGCATAGAAATGAAGTAAGGGAGTTCAGTCTAGCCAGAGATTTGTGGTTTGAAGATACTGGTTCACTTTATCCAAAACATTTTTAAAAGGTTAATTAGTTTACATATGATGACTAACTTTTTTAATGTTTCTTAATCACTGGGAGCATACTTGCTTCATAACTGTATGCTTACCTCTAGAGTCCCCTTGCTTCCTTCCCTTTAACCTTGTACGGGAGGAACTGCATTGAATTTAATGTATTATAAAGGCTCCTCATGACAACAATATGTGTTATTGTATGCACACAGTTGGGTACATAATTTCAAATTAATTGTATTTAATTTGTATAGTTCAAACACAAGCTTCTTAATGCAATCTAGATTGATACCTGATAATTCTTCAATTGCGTTCATTTTTATGGTAAAAATATTTAACAGAGTTACATAGCTTAAAGTAAGTATAAACACCTTGTAACCACTGAAGTATTTTATTTACTATGCAAAAGACGTGAAATTAATATAGATAGTCCAGAATTAAAGTCAGGAGCTTTTGAAAACTAAAGCATTACTGGGGGTGGTGGCGGGGGTGGGGAATGTCTTAATTCTGCATTGCAGTTCACGTAAACTATTTAATATACCATAGGAAACTGTTACTGAATGTGCTACCACTATATTTCCTGCAATATAGTCCGGTAGTTTATTCTAGAAGAGTCTTAATATAATCAGTAAATTGCCTGCTTAAAAGTTGAAACACATAATCCCATAATTTTTGCACAACAATTCATCTTGAAATGAAAACCTAAAAATTGCAGGGTTACATGTGATCTAGGGATTAGTGTACTTTTTGTAATCTTATTTTGATGTGCTATTTAATGTTTTTCTTTTTATTAACATCCATTCCTTTCGTATGAAATTAAGCTTGATCCTGAGAGCTATGAGAAGTACCTTAAAACTTTTATATGCAGTATGTATTGATTTCAGCATTTTGATATCAGTATTGTCTTTCACCTGGGTTATTTTGTGTCAATTTGCTTTCTTTTGGATTCATGCCATTAGTGTATGTTCCTTATTTTTTTTTTCCATTGTGTTGCAATTTCAGAGCATGTAACCTCTAACGCCAGCGATAGTGAAAGTAGTTACCGTAAGTGTTTTTAAGTTATTTGTTTATTTAGAATCTTTGTTTAGTAGCTCTTTGGTTTTGTTTGTCTGTCTTTTCTGGGTATTTACATGTTAAACAACTTCCCAATCACCTTCAGGTGAAATCTGTGTTCATGTGTTTGGGGTACTGCAAATTCTGCTGTATCTTTGTTTTGGAAAAACTGACTAGAGAGAATCATTGCAAACTTCTTTTATGGATATTTTTATTGTAAGCTATGATCTTCTTAGTTCAGCTTGATTTGAATAAATTCCTGGTTTTTTTAAATTGTGCAAGCTAGCTAGACCTATTAAAACCTAAATGTAAATTTAATGATGACAAATATAATTATATGCGGTTGAGCTTAATACTGAAAGCATAACTAAACTGTGTAATCTGTTAAGTAGTGCAATAACTAACTACAATTTTTCACAACTGATACTCAGATTTAATATGTATATACTTATGATGAAAGTAAAGATAAGCAAACATGTATTTACCCTTGTTTTTAGCCTTCATTTATCTATTTTGTCAAGTGTGGGTGCTTAGTGTGAATTGGCTTCAAAGCATATGACACACATTCAGGGCTGGAGTCAGTTATGATAAACTAGCATGCTAGGCATGCATACAAGTTCTCTCTCTCTCTCTCTCTGAAGACATAGTATCTTTTAAATACTAGACTGAGTTACGTTTTTTACTAGCCCAAGCTACAGTACTATTTACTATTACCCAAGCTACAGTAGTACTACATGTTCACAGTGGGTAATATGCTGCATGATGCTGCTCTACAGTGCTTTAAAATGTCTTAGACCACAGCCAGAACTCCAGTCCCACTGGTCATTTCCAGTGAACAGCTCCTTGGTAAGGTCACACCGTCCCGACCTGGAACACACGGTAGAGCAGAACAGGAAGATGAAAAAGTTGAGGATTTGAAGAGGAATATGAAAAGGAGCAGTAGAATTCACACATTGTGACACTGAGTGGCTCACTGATCAGCTCATGCTTGCCTGCTATAACTGTATAACGGGCACTTCAGAAACATATTATTTATGTTAGGGTAATAAGGAAAGGGGTTCATTAACAGATATATTTGTTTAGAAGCTGTACATTGTCAGAGGTGATGATCCACATATTTTCTTACAGATGATTACGCCGAAGGGGAGAATTTACACATGTATATAAAAAGCTAACGGTGTCGTAGACTGTAATTGAAAAGAAACCAATTGCAGCAGGCATTTGTGTTCCCTGAGAATAATGCAAAATAGAGCATGTATGGAAGCCTTTGACAAATGTAGAGATTTTAACTATTTTTAATGACACACCGTTAAAACTATCTAACCATGGCTGTTTCTTCATAAATTTGCTGCTTTCCTCTCTTCCACCCCCCCCAAGGTTTTTCTCAGAGCTTGCTTTATTTATGTTTACAGCTCGTTATTGGTACTACTAGTTAGTTTTTTACTCTGTTGTCACTTGAGAAGCCCTGATTTTATTATGAATGTCATGGATTTGCTTATCTGAATGTGTAATTCCAAGCACTTTTTATTAAAATAATTCTTTTAATTTCTTCTTACTGCTGTCTAATATGAAAGTTATCTTGATTACAGATGAGTACGGTTGTTCAAAAGGTTCATTCTATTAATATCCATGTTTCCGAAGTATTGAAAAGCAGTGACAATATATACTTTTTGCCCTCAGTCAGGGGATGCTTTTTACTTGTTATTATTTCTTTAGTAGTTTGCCTAACTAATTTTTGACCTTATAGCAATGTGACTTCTCCAAAGAAGTATCTTATTATATATGAGCTGGATCTTTCATGGATGAGTTGATAGTTGGTGATTCCCTGTTCCTCTCCCTGGCCTAAAAAGGGTTCTGAAAGTATATACTGTCCTTCTAAAATCCATTTGCATGAGTAACTTTTTGAGATATTAAAATATACAGGTTGCATGTTTTCATGTCTGTCTTAAGGTATTCCTCACTTGCAATAACTTACAGAATTAAAATGTTCATTCATGTATTGCTGTAGTACAGTTTGAATGCAAATTTATTGCACGTAAGAGAAATTTCTCTTAATGAAATTGTAAATTTTAGATTTAAAAGATCAACGGTATTTGCTATGAATTAATGAATAGATATATGGAAACAATATATGATTTTATAAAAGCCTTTATCTGCCATCTGTTTCTATACAACTGTGGTATAGCATTGGTATGTTCCTTTGCCTATTATAAGTATGGCTTATGAACCTCAAAGAATGTACCAAAATTACACAAGTTGAGTTACTGAAGGACTGTGTGTTATTCAGAGTTCATAGTAATGCCATGTTAATTTGAGCTTGTATCTTCAGAGTTATAAATTCTCTGCTTTCATGGAGTTAATTTTTAGTGATTGCATTGCAAGAAATCTTACTCAGAGATACCTTGTTAGACTAGAAATAATCTTTTAGAGACATGGCAACTGAGGTATATTTCAGATGCTTTCACTAACATTTAAAAAACCTGCAGCTGTCAAAGGTCAAAATTCAGTTATTTTAATTTCATTCACTGCTGATATGCTTTCTGGAGCTGAGAACAATACCAAAGCATTCTTTGTTTTCAACTTCATCTTTAAAATTTCATTAATAAAATAACTATTATTTAGTATATAGAATCATAATACTTTTTGGTAGAATTAGAGTCGTTGAAGATGTTTATATGAATGCCACTTCATGAAAAAGTTAACGGAAGATATGTACACCTTGACATACATGAATTTCAGCCTGTATAAATACAGAAAAATGTTATTGTTAATACTGGTTTCAAAGTATGGAGAATGTTCATGGTGAAGGTGGCATTGCCTCTAGCAGTGAATGACAGCATGCATGCATTTCATTCAGGGAAACAATGTGTAAGAACATTTCAATAATGCTTTAAAATTCTTCTTGTGCTTGATGTCAGTTTGACATGCTAACATAAACCAGGAGATTATATATACTGTATGTGTCTTATGCTTTACGATTTTGTTTGGCTTATCTTTGTGATTTTTATAATTCATCGCTCTTGAAAAATGTCCTTCATCAGTATCATTGTAATGCATATTACTGGGGAATGTCTGTATCATTACAGCTCATTGATTGACTATTTAAATATGTTGGTTTAGGAAAAAAACCCCATACATATGTCTTTGCATTTACATTTCAGGTGGCCAAGAGGAATATGTCTTGTCATATGAACCAGTCAATCAACAAGAAGGTTTGTAGATCTCACTTAGTATAAAATAAATATCATCTGAATTACCAGAATGCTTCATGTGGCGTTATGTATTGAGCACCATGATAAACTTCCTCACTGTTTTGAACTTATTACCATTATTGAAATGATAAAGCATAAAGGCTTAAATTATTAAATGCAAAATCCAAAGGTGTGCTACTTAAAATAACTTATTATGTGTGGTTTACATTGCATAAGGAAAACATGGTGTGTTTAACAGTTTTGTCAGTGTGAACCTCAGAAATTACATTTTCTTCTGTTTCATATTGCTTTAGTATTCTCACTGTTGCAGTTCCTTTATTCTCACAAAAAAAAAAGTGTGTCAGTAGATCATTTGTCTGTTTTAGTAAGCTTTAATTGGAATGTCTCTAAAACATGGCAGTCTCCCATTTCTGTATGGCCTTCTTATATGGCTAATTTGGTTAGCAATTGCCAAGTGATTCTCCATCCCCCTACCCCCCCCGCCTTTTACTGTCAAGATTTCATTTTTGGTTTCATGAAGTGAGTAGCACAGCCCAGTTGCTTTTAATAGCAATGTGGAACATGCGTGCCTGTATAGACTTTCCACTCTGACTTGTTAATCACTGCATATGGGCTCCATTTTATCAGTAAGCTTCCAGGAGTAGTAAAAATTGTTATACAAGACTAACACAAACTACATTATTTATACCATATAATTTGTAATTTTGGTAGGCTCCAAATAAAATCATGGATGAGGAATGCATCACTTAAGACCATGCTAGAAGTGGGGAAATGGTAGGCCCTCTTTGATGTGCTGACTAAGCTATGCTTAAGCTAGGGAACTGGAGGTTTGTTACCCTCCAATAAGCAGCTGCTGGATCTGTGTATGTATGCACGCCAGAGGGTCTCACAAAATGAGAAACATCTTTTTACCTCGCATTAGCTTCCCAGATTCTGATAACTTAATGGTTTAGTGAGAACAATAGTTATATCAAGTGAGCTAATGTCAAGGTTGAAGAGAAAAGATGTGAATGAGACTTCACACAAGCCAATGCTTTAGTAACTATCATATTGTAAAACTAATTATTTTAGAGAGCCAAGTGCTTTGGCATTTAAATATATAACTGTAATTCCCTTTATGAGTCTAACATAGTATATGGGGAATGCCATGAAAGAACCAGCACATCATTTCTTTGCTTAGGAGCTATAATGCATTCCCTGTATATGTTATTTGCATTTGTCCACTAATTCAATTCCACAGTAATTTTTAAAATTTTTTTTTTTTTTTAAGAAGCCCAGCAATAAAGAGCTATAATGACCAAACCAGGTTTAAAGGTGCTTGGACTTGAGACACTGGTGGGCCACCCTTAGTCTTTAAGCCAAGATGTTTGCTATTAAATTAACAGGTTGACAATTACTGGATTCAAGATGTTCCTTTTATGAATATATTTATACCTTGGAAAAGAAATAGTTCTGAGAGTCAAATTGAAATATATTTTATAGGTCAGACTTTACTTAATTTGGACTTACTTATGCAGTAAAGACAGATTGAACCTGAAACTAAAATTTATACAGCTGAAATGATATGCCAGGATACTTAGGCGTTATTTTCTTCATGGTTCTTGCAGTATAATCAGATATTTTCTGTTTAAGCTTAGTTTCCAACCAAAAGCCCTTTATGACTTTATAACAAATTAGGCTGCTTTTTATAAGGGTGTTAATAGTTACAGAAGCTATATGTAGCTGAGTCTTCTCACAGGAGTGTTTAACTGTTGTCTTAGAGGAAAAGAAGCTTCTCCCAACACAGAGCTAGAATTCAATGAACTCTGCTACTATTTAGGTACCACTTCGAAGAGAAAAGATTTTCAAGCTTCCCCCTTCTGCTTTTTTCATTAGAATGAAGAATGTTGCTTTGTGAAAAGATTTTATTTTTTTTTCCCAAAGGCTCCATAATGTAAGACTCATCTTCAGTCACTCAGGATAGTGATTTGAGAGTGAAGATCTAACATCTTACTGTGACGATGGTATTAATTGATTTACATTCTTCAACATGTTTTTCTTCTCTTTAGGAGTACATATTCTTTTAGGTATTAAAATCATTACCATGTGATAAAGCTGATTTTACTGTAAAAGTTAGCAATCATACTGAAATGTAACTGATGTTATTCCTTTATGTTTAATAGTCAGTTACACTCGACCTGTGATTGTTTTGGGACCCATGAAAGACAGAATAAATGATGATCTGATCTCAGAATTTCCAGACAAATTTGGCTCATGTGTTCCACGTAAGTCTCAGCAAATACTAAAGCAATTCTAAATTATTTTTTTCCTGTTAATTTTCTTAGTAGACATCCTCTGTATGTTGAGTTAAAAAAAAGTTAATATGTTGTCTAAGCTTTTCAGACCTGTCTTAATTGTCAGTCAGCTCTTTGCTCATGCCAATTTTGCAGTATAAATGGGAGACTATTTTTTTGATATTTTAGGGGAAAAAAGTAACTTTTTTTTTGTTGTGCTTTAAAAATTATTGGTTTATATTTAAAGATACTACTAGACCAAAACGAGATTATGAGGTGGATGGACGTGATTACCATTTTGTCACTTCTCGAGAGCAAATGGAGAAGGATATTCAGGATCACAAATTCATTGAAGCTGGCCAGTACAATAATCATCTTTATGGAACAAGCGTCCAGTCAGTGCGAGAAGTAGCAGAAAAGGTAAATCGGTGCCAGTTACTTGCATTTACTGAGGTGATTATCTGACTGTGCTGACAAGCGAAAAGAAAAGAATGGCAAGAAGCCATTAGGAACCCTGTGACTTTAAAAGGAATCTGTACAAAGCTAGAAACAAAGCGTGTTTTCACAAATGCATGTAGGGAAATAATGAAGCTTTGGAATAACGAAAGCATTGTGATTTAATTATGGGAAAAGAGCAACCGTAGTGTTTGCCCTCTTATAAAAAGATTGAAATTACAGGCTAATTAGCCTAGCTCACATACATAGATCATTAACTAATTAAGAATAGTGGTGGTGGAATCAATTAATATGATGATCCATTTGATATAGACCTGTGCAGAAGAAAACTTGTTAAAGTGTTATTCTTCATGGATTTAGCTGACAAAGGGAAAAGAGTAAATGTTATAAACTCAATTTTAGACAGACTTTTTACATAACTAGTACTGTGTTTTGAAGACTGACAGTACTGTTTTTATCCTGAACAGATTTTAGTTAACTATTTCTTGCAAAATCTAAATATTTCTAAATTTAAATTGAAGTTTACTTGTGGTCTCTGAAAAAGAGTGGGGGGAAAAGGAAGCATATTTCTTAGAGTAAGATATTTGTTTTAAAGAAAATTTTTTGGTGAAAATTCTTTGCAAATGTTCCACATTATGTTGATGAGTGTTGTTCTACCGCTTTACAAATATGGTGCATTTACAGTAGACAATGTTATCTGATCTGTGTGAGAGAAGAAACAGCTGTTTTCTAGGTGGGAAGTCACAAGCGTGAGCACTTACTTTCAGTCTGGACATGCAGAGAGTAAGGATGGTTAACCCATGTGACATGGGAGTGTAGTTAGTCCTCTGGAAAACAGTGTAGACCATTCTGGCCAAATGGCCGAGTATTGTTATTTCTGGCAAGTGTAATTCACTGGAATAAAAAACAGGGCAAACATGGTGAGAGTTTGTGGTTCAGGTGATGAAGTTTTCTTCTGCTGTCTTTCTTTTACCCTATGGAATAGAACCTGTCCTCGTGGTATATAGCAAGAAAAATAAAGAAAATAAAATAAATTAGAAAATTGTTAAAGTAGATTAACGGTACTTTGTAGGGGAGGCTGAACGAAGTTGTGAAACTATCATATGTGGTTAAATGATGAAACTATTGAACAGCTTAAACATTAGAAACATTGCTTCACCTGGTAGCACAGATATGATACTTCAGTTCCATCCTAGACCTGAAGCTGGCTGTGTTCGCTTGCCCATCTAGTGGGATTAGTAAGGTACAAAACGATTGTGAACTTTTTATAAACTGACATGAAGAACAAAGTACTACCAGATGTCTCCATGCTATTAAATATCTTGCACAGGCACCGTGGGACTTCAAGTAGATGCAGCAATTTCTCAGTTCCAGCTAACATCATTTTTCTGGGAAACAATGGCCTGTCCATCAGAACTTGCCTTCAAAATTGTGACAGGGCTGCAAACTGGTCAATCTGGAGCTACTTCCTCCTTGTATTCCTCTCCATCTCACTTAAGAGATGAGTCTCTTCAGTGGGTCTTATTACTGGGATACAAAAGATGATTTCTAAGTTTTCTGTGAAGAATTTAGGGGAAGGTACAACAGAAGTGACTGCTACTACCCCAAAAGTATCGGAGATAGTATTCTTGCAATAGCTTTAAATTGTGTTCATTTGCCCATGCTTCTGGCTGATCCCTATCTCTCTCATTTCCTTGCTTATAATGGACACAGCTAAAGATGCTTTTTGATGTCATTGTTCAGTTATTGTAAAAGGCACTGAGTGCTGTGCTGTGTTTCCCAATCATAGAGTCGTGTAGGTTGGAAGGGACCTTTAAGATCGAGTCCAACCATCAACCTAACACTGCCAAAACCACCACTAAACCATGTCCCTAAGCACCACGTCTACCTGTCTTCTAGATACCTCCAGGGATGGCGATTCCACCACTTCCCTGGGCAGCCTGTTCCAATGTTTGATAACCCTTTTGGTGAAGACATTTTTCCTAATACCCAATCTAAACCTCCCCTGGCATAACTTGAGGCCATTTCCTCTTGTCCTAATCTTGTCAGATGCAGTGCGGATGCGGAACTAAAAAATATGTAAAATACTGTTTAAGTGCACTGCGCAAAGAGCAAAGTAGCATTCCTGGATGAAAACATAATTGTATCATGAAGTACTTATGTTTCTTTTCCTTGTCTTCCGAATCTTCACTTGAAAGGAATTTTCATATCCTCTTTTCTTTGGAATCGCTGGCAGCTTGCAAGTGTCTATGTCTGAGGCCACTGTTAATGCATGTTCATTATTGATTTGGAATAAACTGTCACAGTTATGTTCCATAAGGTCCAGCACAGCTACTGTGCTGGCAATCTAGTCTTCCACTCTTTGCCTGAAATCCTTTGGCACCTTGCATAAGTTGTTGGGCCAAACATAGCAAATACTGAGTGTCTAATCCCAAAAAGGAAAATGGACTAGGTAAGGCTCTTATTTCTCAATTCCCACAGTATGTGCCACACTTAAATGGAAACCATTTGAAAGATGTGGACAGGTCAGCACATGTAGTAAAATACTCTGCTAGAACATACAAACACCTTTCTTAAGTGATACCAGTCAGCATCCAGATCTGGGAAACGGCTATCACTCACTGAAAGCAAGCAGATAGGTATTCTTCATGTGGTAAGAACACTTCTATCCTCCTCAGAATTCCTGAAATAAAATTCTGTGGTTTTGTTGTGCAAGAGAACAAATGTAAATGATCCTAGTGGTCTCTTCCGCCAGGAAGCGGAAATGTGTCAGTCATTGCAGACTGCAGTCACTTCCTTGCTCTTTAAGGTGCCTTCCAGGAATGATCTCCCAAGAGTTCAGGAAGGGCGTCGTATAATATGAGTAACCTTTGGTTTTATGGTGCTTGTGGGTTTGTATCCTGGCTCACAGAATTCTGCCTTTCACATTGGTCTGCTAAAGAAAAAGCTTTTCTTCTTTTAGTTGCTGGACAGTGTTTTTTCTATTATTCTCCCCTCATCCCTTTCTGAAATGGTGGTATGAAAGTTACTCCCGTGCTACTCATAAAAGAAAGAAATAAAAAGGTGTGAGGTGAAAATTAGCATATCAGAGATGAGAGGAGCTGAGGAAGAGCCTTTGAGATGAGGTATCCCAAAGAGCTGCAAAACTGCTTATCACGGAATCACAGAATCACGGAATTTTCAGAGTTGGAAGGGACCTCTAGAGATCATCTAGCCCAACTCCCCTGCTAAAGCAGGAATGCCTACAGCACATTACTCAGGACTGCATCCAGGCGGGTCTTGAAAATCTCCGGAGACGGGGACTCCACAACCTCCCTGGGCAGCCTGGTCCAGTGCTCTGTCACCCTCACCGTAAAGAAGTTTTTTCTTGTGTTTGAATGGAACTTCCTATGTTCTGACTTGTGCCCGGTGCCCCTCATCCTGTCATTGGGAACCACTGAAAAGAGTCTGGCTCCATCCTCCTTCAGCTCACCCTTTAGATACTTAGAAGCAAGAATAAGGTCTCCCCTCAGCCTTCTCTTCTCCAGGCTAGAGTCCCAGCTCTCTCAGCCTTTCCTCATAAGGGAGGTGCTCCAATCCCCCAGTCATCTTTGTTGCCCTATGCTGGACTCTCTCCAGAAGTTCCCTGTCCCGCTTGAGCTGGGGAGCCCAGAACTGGACACAGTATTCCAGTTGTGGCCTCACCAGTGCCGAGTAGAGGGGGAGAATGACCTCCCTCGACCTACTGGCCACACTCTTCCCTATGCAGCCCAGGATTCCATTGGCCTTCCTGGCGACAAGGGCACATTGCTGGCTCATGGATAATTTACTATCTCCCAGGACCCCCAGATCCTTCTCCTCAGAGCTGCTTTCCAGCAGGTCCACCCCTAACCTATATTGGTGCCTAGCATTCTTCCTCCCCAGGTGCAGGACCCTACACTTGCTCTTGTTGAACCTCATTAGGTTCTTCTCTGCCCAGCACTCCAGCCTGTCCAGGTCACGCTGGATGGCAGCGCGGCCCTCGAGTGCCAGCCACCCCTCCCAGTTTGGTACCATCAGCGAACTTGCTGAGGATACACTCTGTCCCCTCATCCAGGTCATTGACGAATATATTGAACAAGATTGGACCGAGTATTGACCCCTGGGGGACACCACTGGTTACAGGCCTCCCACTTGACACTGCTCCATTAATCACAACCCTCTGAGTTCTGTCACACAGCCAGCTCTCAATCCACCTTGCCGTCTCCTCATCTAGCCCACACTTCCTCAGCTTCCTGATGAGGATGTCATGGGAGACAGTGTCAAAAGCCTTGCTGAAGTCAAGGTAGATGACATCTACTGCTCTCCCCTCACCCAGCCAACCAGTTATAACATCATAGAAGGCTGTCAGGTTGGTCAAGCATGATTTACCCTTGGTAAATCTGTGTTGATCACTTCCAGTAACTTCCTGTCCATCAATGTGTTTGGAGATCCTTAGAAGCAAGGATCCAGAACAAGTTTCTCCATTACCTTCCCAGGGACAGAGGTGAGACTAACCAGCATGTATTTCCCTGGGTCCTCCTTCTTGCCCTTCCTGAAGACTGGAGCGATGTCGGCCTTCTTCCAGTCCTCAGGCACCTCTCCTGTTCCCCATGACCTTCAAAAGATGATGGAGAGTGGTCTAGCAATAACATCTGCCAGCTCTCTCAGCACTGGCCGGTGCATCCCGTCAGGGCCCATGGACTTATGGGTGTCCAGCTTGGCCAAGTGGTCTCTAACCTGGTCCTCCTCAACTGAGGGAAAATCTTCCTCTCTCCAGACCTTCCCCCTTGCCTCCAGTGTCTGGGATTCATGAGGGACAGCTTTATAGTGGGAGAATAGAGGTGGGGAGAAAACAGCCCTGCCACATTGTCTTCCAGCTGCCCAAGGAACAGTTAAGTTATATTTGTTTCTCAAGAGATTAAAAAGTAATCAGCCTAAACAAATTGCATTCAACATCTCAAACCTGGTATTCTACTGTGTGGTATCTGGGGGGAGGAGAGTGCTTGTGTTCACTTCTATCTAATGATTCTGATGGTGGCATATTTCCCTGCTATCGGGGTGGTTACTCCCTCAGGTATGCCAGTTAAGTCATCTGGCTCCTCTCTAAACTGCATCAATGACATGGCCACCTCCCTAAAGGATCCTCGTATTATGGAAAAGAAAAAAAAAAAAAAAAAATCAGTTTGGTGGTGTGGTTGAAGTACAGCTGTTTCACTGGATGATTCTGCATTGCTGATTGGGCTGTAACCTGTGGTGGAGAAAGGAAGGAAGAAGGGCCAGGAACATCTTAAATGATGTATGATCCGAACAGAAGAGATCCCAACAGAAGAGCGTTGTGAGACCTTGTGCCAAAGTGGTGAAATCATAATATCATTGATGCAAATGCTCTAATTTTGTTGGCTTCAGTGGGGCATTTTCTCTTCTAAATAATTAAGCTGTGTATACCTGTGACTTAAACTTTGCTTAGTGCCATTTTCCCTTCTCTCTCACTTTTTAGGGTAAACATTGCATTCTTGATGTTTCTGGTAATGCGATCAAAAGGTTGCAGATTGCCCAGCTGTACCCAATCTCCATTTTTATTAAACCCAAAACAGTGGAAAATATCATGTAAGTAAAAGTAAAGTACATCAGGATAAATGGTTTGAGACTGTCATTGTATTTGAAAAGCCAACTGCAAGTTATGTAAAGACAATTGTAATATTTGCATTTTAAACAATATTTCATTTCCTGAGTTTCATTTCTAGGGACTAGATGGGGTTTCTAATCCAAACTAAAGTGCTTGAGAACAAATGTCATTGTGCTAAATTCTATGCAACGTAGTGTCAGAACAGCTCATTCTCACTACAATCTTTGCTTAAGTGTGTCATTTAGGAGACTGCCTTTTACTAGGGTTAATACTCAGACAACAGTTTAAAACCTTATTTCAAAAGACTCCAAGTATTTGATAATAGTTTTTAAAGGTATAATGTTTTCAATTTCAGGGAAATGAATAAACGTTTAACAGAAGAGCAAGCCAGGAAGACATTTGAGAGAGCCATGAAACTGGAGCAAGAATTTACTGAACACTTCACAGGTGTGTTTTGCTTGGGACTATTCCCTTGCCAGAGTTGAAATTTTATTGCTTGCTGTAAAATAGTGATTGCCTCACTATTGAGATAAGGCTGAACTTTGTTTTCCGGCTGATCTGTGATTGTTTGGAGGCATAGAGCCATCTTAGTACCTCTACACTGATTTCTATTTGATGAATTAATGCAACATATAAAAAAATTTACTGGGAGCTTAATTTAGGTTTTAAGCACTGTGAGCTTTCTGCTGTTTTCCTAGGTATTTTAATGCAGATGTTTGCTTTGTTGATATATTGTACACTTAAAGCTTTTTATTTGCAGAGCTGAGATTGCCCAGCAAAGCTCCCTGTAGAAAATGATTAATTTCCATTTCTTTTTAAATCAGGAAGTAAAGAATGATGGTAATTAATTAAGCCTCTGGAAATTGGGCACTACAGCATTATGGTACTTAGCAAATCAAATTTGTCTATGCCATGGACCTAACTAACAGTGAGGGATGGGCTGCAAGCACTCAAACTGTGCTAATTGTTTACATTGTCGCTTGAAGTAGGAGGAGATTGATGGAGTCAGGATCTTCAGGAGGACAGAAATGAGCCTTTCCCTATTCTTATCCTGGATGCACACTCGCTCCTTTCCTTCCTGTTATGTTCTCTTTTGCAGTGTTTCAATGTTTGCTGCCCCATTTACCTACTTTCTGTGACATGACTCCTTTGCCCAGTTCCTTCTTCTGCATCTTATGTGGGCAGAGCTGTGAATGCCACAGTCTGCTCCACCTGGGCAGAGACACAGGAAGGGATGGTGGCTTCACATGAGAGGAAGACAGAGAAACCAGTAGACCCCCTGCCCCCGTCTTCCCCCTGCCTTGTTTTCTACATTGTGTGCTACCCACACTGAACAACTTGAGTCCATCCCTTCTTGTCTGCCTCCCTCCCTCTCTGCTGCCTCACAGCTGTCAGTTTATACCAATACTGCATCTAGCTCTCCCACTCTGCCCGTAGCTCTCTATCTGTCTGCACCCAGAAAGTTATGGGATTCTCAACATATATTGCAAATTCTTCCTATTATAGAGTCCCTTACCAAATGACTTGCAAATATGTCAGGTTTGTTGTTCAGGAAACAAATTAGTTTATTTTAATAGATATTAATTAAATATTTAGTTAGTAGCTGCTATTCTTCCAGGCTGTCTCAGGGCATTATATAGGACACTTTCCAGGACATTAAGGGACATAATTCAAGATGTTTCAAAAACCGATGGGCCTTTTTAAGAGCTCTAGTGCTCAGGGCCATGTTTCTTCTCAGAAGGCTTGTTGACAAAGGAAGATAGCAATGGTTAGACTTTTGTCCATGATAATCCAGTTCAGGCCAGAAATCCTTTTCTGAATCTGTTTGAGATACTTGAAGACATTACTACTTACAATTTGGAGGCTGCTACCCATATGAGTCAGGTGGTAAAACAGAATGTGTGAGCATTTCCTAATCTGTTAAAAAAAAAACAACCCAAAACAAACAAAAAAAAACACAAACAAAAAACCAAACAAACAAACAAAAAAATCCCCACATCGTGTGGGGTAACTGAAATCAACTTCATCAGTAGGTTAAGTTTAAACAGATTTAAACTTTGCACTGAAGCACATGAAAAGCACATCCATCTTCGCTTTTGAGGGTATGAGCTTTGGAAGAGGTACGGTTAAAACTTAGCTGGAGAGAAGTAAGATGCTGAAGCTTATGGGTATTTGCATTGCAAAGACATATCTAAACCTTTCTAATGCACTATTGTGCTGTGAACATTTATACTTGACCTACAGTAATTGAACAGCCTCCTCCCACAGGCACCGTGACAATGGACTGCAGGCAGGGAGAAAGTTCTTATGAGATGAGAATGATGAGTAGAATAAAAAGGAAGTAATATGTATGAAAGCAAAACTCAGAAGCAGCAGTAATATATTAATGCATAAAAGATTGAGTCTGGCCTGCCTCCAAAATTATCTTCAAAGATAAACTTTATTTCTTAGATTATCAACACTGAGGTGGTGATCCTAATTAAAAAGTTGCCATCTCATGGTGGTTGCTTTTTCGGACTGAAGTGTGGTAAGAACATCTCAAACTTCATTCTCATTTTCGCCAGACTGTACTTTACTCTGATATGTCAGAACACATCCATATTGGCTCATTTCTAATTATTTTCTAGCCTTGGAGAAAAAATAACTAACTTACACCATCTAAATATAAATTGCACTTTTAACTATGTAAGGAAGCCTGTTGTCTATAAAACTTAAATCTGTTGGCTGGGCAACAAATTCCATGAGTTTTGGCCAAACTCTTCTTGACCAAAAGCAAAGGTAGTGCTAGCCAGTAGAAATCCCAAGGTCAGCCAGCCTTGCTATGAAGTTTCAGGATCCAGCTGAGGAGTTCACCATTCTGCATTATACCAAGTCTGACTCAGACTGACTGCATGTGAGGACACAGCCCTGTACTCTGTCTTGCCTTGTTGTGTTGGAAACACGTGAGAGTTGGACCAAAAAGAATACTGGAGGATGTGAAGTGACTCAGGCAAACTCTAACATGTGCTTAGGAAAAGCAAAAAAAACCTCCTCGGTTGTATGTGCTATACTTGTAGTAAAGTGAAAACCACTTCCTAACCCCATGCCTCTGAGTGGGAGAGATGGTGCTTTGTGTGTCCTGCAGTACCATCAATGATGTGCTTTGCTCCACCACAGAAATGAGAAATCTCAGTGGGTGTCCGTTCCTTCAGCAATCTAAAATCCTCTTGCCACTCGGAGAGAAAAGAACAGCTTGGCTTGGAGCATCTTGGTTTCTGTACGGAGCTAGGAAGGATGATTGCTGATTGCCACATTATGTTTTGCAGCTATTGTCCAAGGAGACACACTGGAAGAAATCTACAACCAAGTGAAACAGATCATAGAGGAACAGTCTGGGCCTTACATCTGGGTTCCAGCAAAGGAAAAGTTATGAAAACAGATTTTTATTTTTCATTTTCTAACTGACATCACCTACTACATCTGACGACTCTTAAGCCCTTCCAGTGGAGCCTGCCTGTAGTTCTTTCCAGCGCGGTTCATACCCTAACCATCACATTCTGCAGTTCCCATAATGCTTTACATTTGGTGTCTCTCTTAGTTTAAATAATTTGTATTATTGTGTGTTGTTGGTTTGCCATTTTTCAAACATGACAGTGGAATGGCCTGACCAGCTATTAGTTTGGGGTGGGGGTGGGAGGGAATTGCTTGGTAAAATTCCTTAATGTTTAAGGGAGAGTAACTTTCAAAGATTTTTTTCAAAAAAGCTTTATAGACGTTCTTTTAAAATTTCATAACAATTGAAAGAAAAGTTGTATTCAAGGAAGTTGTAACTCATGAGTAACTTTGCACGCTTAACTTTAATAGCATGGTTTGGTCAGGGCAATCAATTTCAGGTTTCATTTTCTGAGTTAAATTCTATTCTCAGTATTTTTTTTTCCTTTCCAGGCAGTTAGAGAGAAACTTTGAAATTTTGAGTTAACATTTTCATTAACTCCCATTTCTAGTCCTCAAGGGATATTCATTTTCATAATTTCATATGGATATTCTTACAATCTATTTTTTCATTTTTTGCCAATAAAATTGCTAGGGACAAAGATGTGTAATGTTTTTAATCTTCCTTGTGAAACACTATTTATAGTGTCTTACAGAAATTGTTTATAGATAATGGTCATCACACTTTTTGAGCCTAAAATATGTTTAGGTGCTAGGAAACCTTGTATTTTTCAGAGGAATGCCAAATTTCCATTGGCAGTAATACAGAAAACAGCTGCAGAGATGGTCATTAGGGCAATGAGAGAATGATTCGTAGCCTAAAAATGTGTGTGTTCTTAGGGGTCAGATTTTAATGAATATTTTACCCACAATAACTGCCTATTTTGTTATAATAAATATATATATATATTAAACTTTCTTTAACTAAACTCTGTAACTATGGGAATTATTTTCTTTACATAGTTGCGCACACGTATAAATATATATATATAAAATATATATTTTTCTTTTACCACCTACTCCTAGCTTTTTGTTTTGAATAAAAATACAAATTAGAATTTACCTTCCTTAATCATGAGAAATCAAATGGGCTATGGTGGCTGGGCATAAAGTCCAGGCAATATTAGTTGCAAGGAAAAGGCAAGTTCTCCTCTTTTCTACAGAATTTCAGGTGTTTGTCTTCCCCTCCTCCCCCCTGTAATATGCATGCCTTAACCAAAGGGAGAATTCAACAATACATTTTATTTTTCTGTACGTGTTCATCTTGGATTGCATAGGCAGAAGATCTTCCTTTTGCAATGCACAAACTTCTGTGCCGAATGTTATAAATACTTTGTACCAAAACATGGAACTACCTTCGGTGATGAAATTCTCTAATTCCCATATTATTTGGTACCTGCCATTGCTTGTTTGAAACAGATTGCTTATAAGAGGGGGTGTACTTATGGCAGTCATGGGGCAGTCACACAACCAAATTAGCTTTGGTTTGTAAAGAATTATCAACACTATCCATTCCATTTGTTAGAAAGAGGAGAACAGCTAATAAACTTTATTGTACAATATATTTGTCAAGTGTGTTTTTAATCAAAAGAAATACAGGTGTTGTAGCATTTTAACATAATTGACTCAGACTGTAAATGAAAATAGTGTTAGAGGAACACTGGTGACCAGATTGGAGCTAGTGAAGTTATTACATTAAAACTTGGGGCACAAATATTGCTGGTGTTATGTGGAATGCTTATAAGACTTACAGTAAGTGTAAGCTGCTGGTTTATGGCCCAAAATAATTTTTGTTTTTCTAGATTTGTGGAGTAGGTATGCTGTCTTTCTGAGACTCCTGTCTATGGAAGTGTAATGTGTATAAGATTGATGCAACTCTTGATAAATAATGTCATAAATTTTTAAAGGACCTAAAAGTGTACTATAGTCTGCCTCTTTGAAAGTGACTGATTATCTGAGCTGTATGGTGAGACATCTTAAAACGGACCAACTTTAAAAAAAAACAAAAAAACAAAAAAACAAAAACAAACAAGGATCTAAATCTCAGCTATCAAATCTGCAAACCATAATAACATCTGAGATCTCTATATTGTATACACTTTTTTTGACCTCTTTTTTTTTTTTTTAACCCATCAGACAGTCTAGCTCAGCTGAGTAGATATGTGAGGAATTAGTCTTTCATATATATTGGAGTGTCTGAGTAACTTTTCTCCCAGGCATTTGTCATGTGCTAGCCAAGCATCACCGAATACTACACCAAGACTCAGGTCCACATGGTTGTCATGCTAGAGTGAAAACAAGTCTTGGATCCAGAAAACCCAAGGGACTCTGGGGTATCTTTGCATTTTTGGTTTTGTTTCTTTCAGATGTTGCTGTTGAACCCTGGCAGAAAAGTTGATTCTGACAGCCATGGTGCTCCTAGTTGATTTGTTTTGTCTTGTAATTTTTAGGATTTCGCATTTAGTATTCTTCTGGATCTCACTTTTCCAGTATAGGGTGCTGATACGTCTTTGATTCTTGGGTACATCTTCTGTGTTTTAAAGATATGTTTTACAATACATGTACTTCTCTTAAGGCTTCCAATTTAAAGACTAGAGTAATTAGGAAATCCAAATGGTATCATACTGATGCATTACCACCCTACTTCTGCTGGCCCAGTGAAGGCACCATGGGTGGTCTTCCCTGCCTGCTAAGCCAACTATTTGTAATTGCTATACAGAAGCATGCTTAATGAAGTATTTGCTGCTCTCTGTTATTAAGTTATATTAATAATTTTCTTTGCAGGCATTTTTGCTAAATTGTGCTGAAAATTAGGTTAAGAAATTTAATATCTCCTTAAAGCATAGGTATTTGTAGAGTTATGAATAAAATAGGAAAATTAGCTAAATCATGAACCGTGCTTTTGTGATGGTTTAGAGGGGGTTGCATTCAGAATAGGCCTCCTGTACAAAAAGGCTGCTCTTCTTCTGAATCCTCCCTGTAGAGGATCAGAAGAACCACAGGAGAGACCTAGTACCAAATTCATTTCTTGCTAATCTTGCCCTTGCAGTCTTAAGCAACTGGTGCTATGACTGTGCATCAGTCTTGTCATCTATATATGTATGTAAGCCGTGCTGCAAGCATCAGAGGCTTGAGAGGTTAGTCTGGCCAGTGGGAAGGGCACAGGAGGGGTCCGAATAATGGATCCTTCCAGAAACTTGAAAGGACTCCTGTGGTACCAGGTCTGAATCGGAGTTTAGCCACAAGGTTTTGTTTAAGAAGAAGGTCTGGAGGGGTCATTATTTATTTTTTCAAGTTCTAAACTTGAAATAGCAGTTAATTGACTTAAATCCAGGTGTTGTCTTACAGGTGCTGGTAGCTGTAGGTCTTAAAGGTAGTGGCAGCCTGGCCAAATTGTAGTCAAGTAGCTAAGTAACTCCTGAAGCATCCATGCAACATTGCTGGATGTACAGACTGTCTGAAGGATGCATACAGTTGTGTTGTTTGTGCGTGGTTTAGAAGATGGTAAAGATGTGTGGGTATTCATGGTGGTACACAGCTTTTATTTTTCTGGTAGCTGGGTGCTGAGCTGAGAAATGGTAGTTAGCAGAGCAAAGTAGCATTAAATGGCTTTTATCTAAACAAAGTGCTACAGGCAGCTGCAGTTCATTGACTACTGAAAGATGAAGAAAAAGAGCAGCACAAATGAGTGTTGCTCTGGGAAAGCTACTCTAAAAGTCACAGCAGTTTTTAACAGAGCTATTGTCAGCAGAGTTTTTACTCTTTCTGGGAGAGAGAAGAAGCCTTCCTGCACCTTCTCTAAAACTTTAAACAAATCAAACTACTTCAGCTATTTCATAGCACTTGCTATTAAATTGGAGAGATGTGCACTTAGCACACAGTGTACCACCTGTAGAGTGTACAGACTTCATTCTTGTAAAAGCCTGGCTTTCTTGTTATGGTTTTATGAAATTCATGACAATGCTGAGAATGTGGCAAAAAGTGACCATCAGCTCTGTCAGGTACAGTGTTTAGCTTGAATCTACTTTTGCTTCCCAAGCCCCAACACATAGGGAATACTAAGAAGTCATACTTAAAATGAGGATTTCTTTATGCAGCCCTGCCGTACCCCTATGACTTGGTGTGTAGCTGTTTATCTAAGTCTATAGGTGGTGCTAAAGCAATAACAACCTCATTGGTGCCTCCTAGTCTGAATTTTTTTCCAAGTGTAGAGGCAGTGTGAAGAGAGGTAGGCTTTTTTTCCTGTAGTCGTCATGAGGTGATGTGTGCCAAGGTAAGCAAGATAAATTGTTGAACAAAGTGCACCTGCAGTTGAATGCTGCTGATTTTCACCAAGGAGCAGGCTAGGGAGCACACTTACAGAAGCCTTGATCTCTGGGGCTTCTGGAGGCTGGAAAAAGCACAAACCCCAAAATTTTCACCATGAAGAGCTCCAGAAATGTCTTCTGTCTTCTCTTCTTTCATGCTGGTAAGTGCCCTCTAAAAACTTTTGCTGTGGCATAGTGTCTTTGGGGTTGACTGTTATGAGATGTGAGAGAGCAGAGGGAAACCAGAACCATTTCATAACCAATCTCATATGGCGAGGAAAAAGAACAGAGAGAAAGCATAGAAAAAATAGAAAAGGAGTAGAAAAAGCTGCATTGATTACCATGTACGTGTCTTGACTCATTGGTGTCAAATGTTGTATTTCCTCTGCACTGAATCTACTTCTTTTGGTTCAATGGCTGTTTCTCACAAGTGTGAACAGTTCTGTGACACTTTTGTAAAAATAGAAGTAATTGCCTTATTCCACTTACCACGCTCTTTGCAACATGTTGGCTTTCCCCTGTCACTCCCAAATTCTAATGGTAATTTAATTTCCATATACTTGTGTTTCAGAGAAGGAAAAAAAAAAAAACAAAAAACAAACCCCTTTATCAATGAAAACCTAGGTTCTCCCTCCTGCCCCAAGAAATTAATGGTGTAAATTTCACCCAGGTAGATGAGGTAGACATTAAGTTTCCATGAGGTGCCTTTTTACCATGACCCTGTTGTGCCTTTCTTCTAACCATCTTAGTTCTCAGAATTCCTGCAACTCAGAGGTGGGCAGTTGTTTCTCTCTACTAGCACACACTGCCATGAAAACTTTCTGTAAGCTTTCCAAGTCTGACTTAATATTTGTTGACAGCAGTAGAGTTGTCTCTGAGTTGCAGTGGAACAGCAAACCAAACTCTCTGTTTCAGTATTCGGTGCAAAACAAGCTTTATGACATCAACAATTTTTAGTCTGCAGCCGCTAAGTCAGAAGATGTGCATGGCTACTATTGGGCACTAGTGGAGTAATTTTAACTTGCAAAGTTAGGTGTGGTATCTCAACTGCATGACAGTGGTGGGGAAGTAGAGGGTCAGTTAGAGTTTCTAGAAAACCACATGACAAACAACTTACAGCAAGCAGACTCCAACTTCAAAATCGAAATTGTAGAAAAGCAATGGAATGTGGTGCCCTCTGCTTACAAAAATGATCTGTGGCTGTTTATCAGCGTAAACCATACTTGCATATGCATTTTATGTACAGCTCCACTGTTTGCGCATGATGACACATCCTTACAAAAGCAACAAAGTGTTTGTAGTTTTGGTGCCTAGAAGGGTAGCGTTTACGCCTGCTGAAAGACACCTTTCTTCACTGATTAATGGAATATCCACTATGAAGCTTGAGTCTCTTCATTCATGGAACTGCCCTCCCCTTTTTGTGATTGTGGAAATGGCCTCTTATGAGTGTTTTGAAGGGACAAGTTTATTTTTCTAGTTTTGATAATAAGCCTAGTGGCAAGGCTCTTGAGCACCTAAGATTGCTTTTTTTTTTAATTTTTTTATTATTTTTTTTTTTATTATTCCGACAAAAAAGGCTGGGGCAAGACTCCAGGTACTAACTAGTAGTGCTTGAAACAGAGTTGTCTTTGGACAGTCTCTTTGGTTTTGTAGGGTATCTAAAGAATCATTTTTAACACTTTTGGAGAAAAGGTGATGTATTCTGCAAGGTTTTAAATAGTCTGGATGCCCTGACCTATTCCATGGTACCCATATTTCTTATGTCAGAAGCAAATGCCATTGGGTTTCAGTATCTGAGTCTGAGCCTATCCTGTTTGCAGTCCAAAAAACTTCAGTATTCATGTTAATCTGAATGAAAGTGGGAACCATCTCTAAAGACACGCTGTTGAAAGAGCCCTGTTTTCTTTCTGTTTTGGGAGGAGCAACCGAATGAAGGGTTGGCTCTTTGGGAACCTCTAAATGGTAAGCTCTGTTACAGTGGCACTGATGCGTTTTATAATATTTTTTTCTTGGTGTTGTGTTTGCAGCTCTCAGCCTGGAACGTATCCGGTGGTGCACTGTCTCTGAGCAAGAACTTTCCAAGTGTAATGATATGAGTAAGGCCTTTGGTGGGGCTGGCATCCTTCCCCCTCTGGAGTGTACAGAGGGGGGGTCAGCTGTTAACTGTACCCAGATGATCAAGGTGAGTTGTGAATGACAGCAGTGTCATTGATTTAATTTCCCCATGTGCCTAACAATAATCCAGTGGCAACGTGCATAGCTCTGCAGTGGGTGTCTGATGAGCCAGGCAGCTGACCATATGCTTCCTGGCATTCACGTCTCTGAAAAATAAAAGCATATATTTTTCTAAAAAAAGACATAAAGGTATACACATGAACCTGAATGTCAGAACAGGCCTTTGTCATCTGTTTCGCAAGTCACATATGGCCAGTCGTCAGGAACACAGCAAAGGTCTTAAATATTTCCTCCCAAATGCTAATCTTTGATTTGGGAATTGTGTCAGATTTATTTAACAGATATTTAAGAAGGGATGGAGCTATAAGATGCAGACAGTAGTTAAAGCTGTGCTGATGAGCCTATAAGTAGATTGTATTTTGATAAACTCTGGGTCAAACTCCCATTTCAGGGTCCCATCATGGAAATTGTTGTATATACAGATGAGATGAGTGTAAAGCCAAATCAAATCTCCCAATACCGGAGTACAAGAGAGAGACAAAGCAGCAAGTAGGGTGAGCAAAGGACACACAAACCCAGCTGTATTAATTCAGCTGCCCACAGCATGCTCAGTTTCCAAGAGGAGCACAGCTCTGGGGAAGGTTTTAAAGACTGTAAACATGTGGCTTTGCAAAATGATGTGTGGAAGTAATTCCCTCCGTGGGAGGGGGTGGGAGGCAACAAGTGGCTATTGGAAGAAATGTGGAGGCAGGTAGTCATGGTCGTCTTCACTGGCAGAGTGGGGGGGGAAGGGGGAGGATGGGTGGCTGTGTTAATAAATAATATTCTTTGTGTATCCTGTGTAGACATGCCCAGAAATGAGGCTTTTGTAGAGGAGCTGCAGCCGCTCAAGGACAAAGAGGTTCAGAGCCAGGAAACGAGGCCCAGCACAGTAGTTTGAAGGGAGGTGAGGCAGGTGGTTGTGAGGCCAAAAAAAGGAACAAATCTCAGCTATTGGTATCTTGTAATTTTTTGTCAACAGAAGCAGAAGGGTTGTCTGACTACCAACACTACCACATTGCCTCTTAATAAATACTGTTCTTGAGCAAGGGAATCAAGACTGTATTGAAAAATGTGGGGAGCAGATAGCAATATGTACATGGATCTTACTTCGGGATTAGACAGGAAATACTTTCTAATGTCAGCTCTTCTTAAAACCACTTGGCTGATTGCTGCATTCCACACAGGGACCTGTTAGACTCTGCAAAACAGGTTATTAAAAGGGCTGATGAGTGTCTGCTTCTGAAATACAGTGCACACGCAATTGCATTTGTAAGCTACTGCAGGCAGCAGGCACCTATCTAAAATCTTAGATTCCTATAAAACTTGATTAGCTGAACTCAGAAACCTGCTGGCGGTTAGTCTGAGTCAGTAGCTTTCTGATAAAATGAATCTTCACTGTAAGGCTTTAGACGAGGCTTTGTCCTTGAGACCTCTTTTTTTTTTTTTTCTTGTGCTAATAATATTCTAAATGTTTAAGCTGTCCTGCTCTGTGCAAGACTCTGTGGAACCCCTGAGTCCACATCTGTCCTGAACTCTGCTCTTTGAGGCTAAAAAGGGAGTGGGATGCAATGGCTGAAGAGGCAGAGATATGCTGTTTTATAACACTACATAACTTGGACTTAGTCCTGTTGAATGTGTTAGCACATGGATAAAGTAAAAAACCTTTTTCTTTGAAGGTGTTTAAAAATTGAGAGATGTCTAAATATTAAACTAGGGAACCTGACAATATTTAATGTGACGAGAGGTATTCTTCAGCAGGCCTTTAAACCCTTGTGTAGGTAATTCTCAAACATTGTGACAGATAGAAATGAAGTTTCTCTGAAAATATTTAGCAGGGTGTTACCATCGCACATATACTTATCAAAAAATCAAACGTGGAATAATCCTGTTCTTTTGCTAAATGTATAGGCAAATGGTTGCTACAAAAAAAAAAAACAAACCCACGCTGTTGCTGATATGCCACCTCAGCACTGATTGTATGCATTTAAAGGAGAGCTCTGTAGCCTGTAAACTACTTCATGTTAAATACAACAATAGCCATTTTTTGTCTTGTTCTGTTATTTATACTTATTTATACACAAGCTATTGATAGCAGGTTCTTCCACTAAACAGAGCTCAAAGGCTCAGCTTTCCAATCAGAAAAGTGCTATCTCACATGGAAATATGTCCACATAATACAGTCCTTGTCTTCTGTGGCCAGCCCTTCCCATTTTACCTGCTCTGTTTCCTGCCCACCATCAATTCTACAGGCTCATTTTGTTGTCTCTGAGGGTAAGCTCCTTCTAACTCCCACCTCCTCTTCTTCCCTCTCACTGTCAGGTGTCCCTTCTAAACAAGAGGCCGTATTTGATTCCTAAACTGTCCTGTGCTCTGACTTTCACCGATAGAATAACAGATCTGGTTGTTCCAGAAAGATTTTTTTTTTTTAAGATGCAAGTATCTCCCAACCCCAACTTCTCTCCAGGTTCCCTTGGAGCTTTGTTCAGCTCTCATTCATGAGAAGCAAGTCTCAGGACGTCTATTGTTTCAGCTAATTAATGAATATCATCTTTTTTCTCCCTTGAGCCAAATAAGTAAAATACTTCAAATTACATGGGAACTTGAAATCTGATTTAGGTATCAACATCAATATATTACCTATGCTCTTAAATAATCCCTTAAAAATTTTCGAGCTTTTTATGTGGCTCAGCCTGTGGGAAATTGCTGTGGTATCTTAGGCAGCATAGTCCTAGCCCTGCCCTAACCAATGCTCAGCAAACTGCCAAGGGATGGCAAACTAAATTACCCCTTCCAGTGCTGAACCAGAGGTTAAGCAAACTGATAAGAAACTTGGAAACAGCTTAGAAATGCAAAATGTCAAGCTGTTGATTATATTCTCAGCAGTATCTTGTCTCTGTGCGAGATGCCCTCTCCTGGCTCTCACTAAGTTTAGTACACAGTGAGAGCCAGGTTCAGCTGATCAGAGGTGCGTATAGCAGTTCCATAGTCCTTGCTGCTGTGGGAAGTCCTACCCTGTGCTATCCAGAGCAATCCTGCATCTGTAGCAGGACTCCAGCCAGCTTGGTGTTACAGTCAGCTGAAAAGATACAGTATTGTTGGGCACCTTCCCAGCAGTGGATGCCGCAGATTTGTATTCCCCCACTTTGGACAGTCTTTTTCAATGCTTTCCTCTTTCTCTGAAATGCACTGTCATCTGCTCCCGCTCTCCCAAAATGTGTGGTTGTTTGACTGCTGAGGTACAAGCCAGCATGCTTTAAGGTTGCTTTTAAGTACACTTTGGCATTCAACTTTTGCAGCCCCAGAAGACATTACTTCAAACTCTGTGTATGACCTAAAAAATATAATTACTTTATTTAAATCTTCAGGCTTTGGGGCACTAGCTATAGAGATGAATGAAACTCCAAATTGATGTGCCTTAAGATTCATTACAGAGCTGCAGGATCCATTTCTGAGATTCCTCTGGACTGTGAAGACTAGTGAGGCCATCACAGTCCAGGGCTGGTTTTGCGTTATTTCTGAAGGAAGGCAGTTTTGAAGTTCTAAAATCCTTCTTGGTAATTGTTCTTCAGAAATTTGACTGCCCTTAAAAGAACTTTTTGGAGAAAAGAAAACTCACAAATGCAGATTAAAGGGCCTGTTCTCTTAAATTCATGGGTACTCTGCCTCTGGCTGTTGATAATTAAGCTTCAGCATGTGTTCTGCCCTTGTGTCTGCACAGGATGGTTTGGCAGATGCAGTGACACTGGATGGCCGTTTGATTTACCAGGCTGGAAAGGAGCATGGTCTGAAACCTGTGGTTGGGGAAGTATATGATCAAGGTATATTCTGACTAAATAAGTTTTGGATTACTTAATTCAAGCTTTTTCTTACGCATTTTTACTGTTTCCATTTTATTTTGGGGTCCTCCTCTTGAAGACTCTAAACAGTGGAATGGTCAGGTTCCCTCTTGGTTGTTCCTGCCTGTAACAGAATGTGTGGGGAAAACAGGAGCGCAGGGCTGTAGCAGAGTCTGTCCTGAAACAGTTAGGTCAAAATGGCTGTTCCTGTAATAGGTTTGTTGGGTTGGTTTTGGAGGGCTTTTTGGTTTTTGGGTTTTTCTTGTTTGTTTGTTTTAACTGTTTTCACTGCTTGTTGTCTTCTGTGTGCCATACTTTGCAGATAAATTAATGAATTGCAAAGCATAAATTGTTGTTAGGTTTATCTCTCAATCCCATAAATTAGAATAATTAGATTTTATTTTTAATAGTGTATATGATTACCTGCTGGAAGAAAGGAAGTGATAGATTCTGTTCCTTATCTGAGTTTCCTTAAGCTTTGAGTCCCTTTCAAGACAGAGACAATAATTCAGTGGTGACTTGTCATCCAGACAAAGGGCTGAGTATCAACATGTTTGTGTAGTTCAGAACTGGAAGATGTCCCCCATAACTTTCAGAGACCCAAGGGATGGAACAGCTCTGGAAGCAGGCAGTGGTGTCCCACCACTTTATTGTGAGATGGAGCTGGATTTGGTTTGCAGCTGGGTCTTAGTGTGATCTGGCCAAGGCATCCTCAGAAGGGCCTGTTTGGCTCAGCCCACGGGGACTTGTATCGCCTGCTGCAGTTTCCCCCTGCCCCCCCCATTAATCACATCACGACCCTGGTGAGGGGAACTGTGTTTCGGTTTCTCAAAACCAAATGGCCTCATGATCCAGAGGCTGGCTATCTCCGTTAGTCAATTTATGAGCTCAAATCAGAGAAAAGTGAATAAAACTTAATGATTTCTCATCTAAATAAAGTCAGATTGAATGATCTTATGGTTACTTCAGACCCTAACTTCTTGATTCTGTGAGTTATATCAAACTCTAAAACAAAGAGAATGAAATCAGCTGTGATGCTCCAGTCATATCAACTTGTTATGCTGTATCAAAATTAAGATCAAATTAGTAGACAACTGGGGAATAATTTTTTTACTATTAATTATATTGGTTTCAATTCAATCCAAATATATTTAGAATCACAGAAAATTTTTTCTTGGAAGGAGCATCTGGATGTCTTTCATCCCACCTCCCTTTCAAAGCAGGGTGACCTTCAGAGTTAGAGCAGATTGCCTGTAGCCTTTAAGTAAGACATTTCACACTGAAAAGATAATGGAGGACGTTCACTCACAGTCAGCAGGTTCTCACCAAGGATGTGAACAATGTGACTTGCCTGTGGGTAGGGGAGCCACAAGGGGCCACAAATCAGTGTGTCTCACTAATGCTGCTGCAAGGCTACTTTGCTTGCTTCTCTTTCTTCCTACACTTCAGAGATTGGAACTTCCTATTATGCTGTGGCTGTGGTACGGAAGAGCTCCAACATCACCATCAACAGCTTGAAGGGTGTCAGTTCATGTCACACAGGCATCAACAGAACTGCAGGCTGGGATGTGCCAGTGGGTTATCTAGTTGACAGTGGGCGCCTGGCAGCAATGGGATGTGACCTTCCAAAAGGTAAGTGTTACAGGGCAAAGATCTATTCTACAGCAATGCCCTTCCTTATGGTCTTGGGACCCTGCTGCTGTTTCGTTCCTTTACTTTGATGCTCCTTGTAGGATGGAATAGACCTAACGTAGGTCTGATGAAGACTGCAGAGGTTTTTTGGTTTTTGGGTTTTTTTTAAACTTGGAAACCATCTTTTAAGAACAAAATGACGTACCCCTTTTAGAGGGGTTTTTAGAGATGTACTGTGTAGATGTGTTAAAGTGAGATTGTAGGATCTTGTTTATTGCTAAAAATCTCTCATTCTAATTTCACATTTAGCTGTAAGTGACTACTTCAATGCAAGCTGTGTTCCTGGAGCAAATGGCATAAACTATCCCAAATCCCTCTGTCAGCTCTGCAAAGGGGATTTGGCTGGGCAGAACAAATGTGAACGAAATTCCCAGGAGCAATACTATGACTACAGTGGCGCTTTCAGGTAAAAATCATGGCTCTGTCAATTTCTTTTCTTTTTTTTTTTTTATTCCTATCCATAGCCATTGTGTCTCAGCCTTACTGACAGGAAAATCTGCTGTTGTGTTAGGACAGCCATGCTTTAAACCTAGAGACTGAACAAAAGTAATTCTAAACCCACTATTTCAGGTCTTAATACCTGAGTATTAAAACCAAATGGATATTTAGCACTTATACTGTGCAGGGAAATCCCGTTGCTGTTTGCTTTGTCCAGCAGCTGTTGACACAAGCCTGAGTGTTTGTTTCAGCAGACTGTATCTTTCCCAGTAAAACGTGATGACCTGTGGAGTCTGAGAGCTCAACTGCCATCCTACTCAGCTATTTCAGTCATCCCACCTCAGTAGCACTGAATTAGGGAGTTGCTCTGCCCTCTGTTTCTGCATACCAATCCTTCCCTTACTTCTTCTGTCTGTGTGCTGTGTTGCAGCTCCCAGTCCCTGAGTAATAGCATTGACCGAGCAAGGGCAGAATTTGCTCATGTGAAGCACTTGCTCCTCTCTGCATTTTCCCCAAAGGATTGTGCAACTGCATTAGAGAACTCTCCTGGACAAAGAAGGTCATGGTGTTTGTCCCAGGCAGCACTGAACATGTTGTCCATGTTCACCAAATGACAGTGATAGTTTACTTCACGCTCTAACAGCCAATAGTCTCTGCCTTGAGCAAAACTCTCGGCACAAGGAAATAGGTCAGTGTCTGTGGCTGATGGAACACAGCATACAGCCCTCTGGCTGTCAGCTGGCAGTGTCCAGTGCATGGGAACTGTGCTTTGTAACGCATCTTTGTGGTTGGATTTATATTTATTAGGTGTTTGGCTGAAGGTGCTGGAGAAGTTGCTTTTGTGAAGCACAGCACAGTGCCTGAAAATACTGATGGTGAGTAATTCGGAGGCTTGTTGAATAGGTCTGCAAGGTCTGAAGTACAGTGTCTATAATGACAGTATAGTGTCAAATGCTTGATTTATTTTCAATTCAGGAATCAGCAAAAAAAATGCTCTAATAGTGAAAGTAGATGTACCCACAGTTGTATGCACCAGAAGATAGAGGAGTCCATGTGATCTTTTTTTTTCCGGGAAGAGAGCTTAGACACCACTAAACTCTTAGTTTTATACAGACCTGGGCTGTTACATTGCTCATGTCTACCCAAGGATTTCAGCAGAGACTTGCAGAAAGTTAACAAGATGTGGCCTGCCCTGTCTGGTACTTCATGAAAACTACCTTGAACGTAACATTAGTTTAATATCATGGGCCTGTCTGATCATCATTTACGGGGGGACAAAAAAAAAAACAAAACAGTTGCCTGTGATTCTAGACTTAGGGGTGCTCTTGATAGTGCTGCAGACCCTAGTAGAGTTCAGTGCAGCCTTACAAGTGTTAAGCTGTTTATTGTCTTATCAGAAATACAAGACTAAAGGACCGCATAGATGTATGGGATATATTATGCAGTCAGGAATACTTCAGAGATGCTCAGGAGATGTTTTCTGCTCTGCATGGGATGCTTAGAGCAGATGTGGAGCCAGAGGCATCAGCCCCACCTGATATCTGTTCCATAAGCATGTTTTGTCTGATTTCAGGAAGAAGTCTTTCTTCATGGGCACAGCGGCTTCGGTCCCGGGACTTCCAGCTTCTGTGCCGTAACGGCAACACAGCTGACGTGACAGAATGGAGAACCTGCCACCTGGCCCGAATCCCAGCTCGTGCTGTGGTTGTGCGGCCTGACACAGACGGGACAGTTGTCTTCCAGTTCCTGAACCAGGGACAAGTAGGACATCATTTTTTCATCAGTGTGTGGCATTTTAGAGGGGTTCTCCCATCTGCCTGGCTGAACTGAAGACAGGATATCCAGGCACCTTCAGCTCTGTGAGGTTTGAAGGGGTGTGGAATGTCACACATCCCAGGTCGAGGGATGTATGACAGGTGTGGTTTGTTTTTGTTTTGTTTTTTTCCTTTAACATTACAGCAAAGATTTAATGGGGTTGGCACCAAGTTTCAGATGTTTGACTCCACAGCCTACAGTGCCCAGAATCTTCTCTTCAGAGACTCCACCACAGAGCTTGTTGCAATCACAGCTCAGAATTACCAGGCATGGCTGGGTGATGAGTATCTTCATGCCATGCAAGCTCTGAGCTGCAACCCCAACAGTAAGTTGTCTTTAGATTGCTATTCATAACCAAGAACAAAGATAGCTGATAAGAGACCATCTTTATTCTGCTTTATTTTCTTCTGACTCTTGGAGGGTTATGGCCAGATGCCAGTCTAATCTTTGGGCATGGAGAATGGTCACTTTTTGACCTAGGAACAGTATCACATTGCAGAATACTTTCCTGTGCAAACTGGCCCACTTTGTGTTATAAGATGCAGGCATTTTCTACCATTTCTGGAGTATGAGAGACATTAATCCAGTAAGGTGCTACTGCTACCTACTACTCCATTTCTTACCTGCTGACACAGGGAAATGGTAATGCATTGCTATGTAAATCCTCAGGTAGTCTATAAAGAATGGATGAATGGGTTCCTAGCAGAGAATTTCCTCCAGAAACTGAAGGGAACCCTCAGTTGCTCTTTATCAAAATATAACCGTCTTTTATACTATTGGAAGACAGTAGAAATTACTTGATGTGCATTCTGGCGAAGTCAGAAACACAGGTTGTAAGAATCCCTGCCTTAAGAAGCTTAATAATCATGGCAGCTGAGCCTCCAAGATGTGCTCTGTGCTGTGGCAAAGCCCCCGACCTCCAGGACTTCACTTTTCTGGGGGTCAGTCAGTGACTGCCAGGTATGAGGAAACTTGTGTTCAGGGTGTTTTTTGCTGCACTCAACTAAGACGTTATGGTTGCACTTAATGGTGTTCCTTCACCCTGGATGGGTTTGCAGTGTGGGCATACAACAAATCTGGAGAGTTTTATGCTTCCTGATCAGGTGTAAGTCTGAGATGGAGAGAAACACAGAAGTAAACGTTTTTAGTAACATTTATGGTACATATGTGACAGTGGGCAGTGTGTATCCCTCCTTGACTATTACAAAGAAGGTCAGCTTGCTTTCCAATTTTGTGCAGCATTGCCAGAAAGCCTGAACTGGTGTGTTGTATCCACTGAAGAGATTTGGAAATGTGGTGAAATGGCCATTGCCTTTAAAAAAAAGAACTTGAAACCAGCAATTCAATGTATTTCAGCCAAGACAAAGGAACAGTGCATGGAGCTGATCCAGGTAGGCTGCTACAATCCATGTGCGATAAACCAAATTAACGCAAGCTGCTCTCTGCTGGGTAGGTAGAATCAGAGATATGCGCACTTAAGTGACCAGGAGGAATACTGGATTTCAAGGAGGTGATCTGTAGCTCACATGGTTTGGATGGGCCTAAACCCTGATAATCTTCAGTTGTGACAAGGGCATCGTTGCCCATCTAGCTCAAGCCTGTATGTGTGAAATCTGTTCCCATTTCACTGATGATGCTTTATGCAGGTTTTGGGTGTTTTCTTTAGCAGCATATGGCTCTCTTGTTGTCAGACTTGCCCTTTGAGAGGCAACAGGTATGATGCTAGAGGTGTCATCATTGTAGCAGGGAAGGTATCTGCTGTTTTTTTCGTGGAAATCCTAAATTTTATTTTATTTTTCAGAGAAAGGAAAGTGATGCTGTAGTTCTGGGTGGAGCTGATATTTACACAGCTGGGAAGACTTATGGCCTTGTACCAGCTGCTGGAGAAAGTTACTCTGGTAAGATGGTCAGGAAACATAAATATAGACCTTGTTTTTCCAGGTTGTTTGAAAACAGCTCTAAAAGCACAGCTTCTGTTCCCTAGCCCTGCTGGGAAAGCTGTTTTCAAAGGAAATGAGAATTATTATCCTCACATCATGGATAGAGGAGGAAAATAAGTATGGGATGGGTTCTTACAGTGAGTTTGTGGCAACTTTTATCTGTCCTGCTGCAGGACCAGGTTGTCTTTGGCAGTTTTGAGTCTTGTACTTCTTTATTTGTCTTTTCAATTCCACAAAAAATATTTACAATGGAAAAAAACTAGTATTTACAAAATCAAAATATTTTTAACATAAGCAAAAATACAGAAGTTGCACAGTGGATTCTGTTTAGAAACACTTTTTCCTGTCAATGTGGCTGCTCCAGAGTGATGAAAAGAGGGCTTGTGGACATTGTGTCACTAAGGCAGAATTTCAATATGCTGCAAAACTCAGAGAAATTTTAATACAGGTTTGAGTTTTCACATAAAAATAACTTCTTAAAGCAGTTTTGCTAAGTCACTAATGATCCAAATGTTGTTTTTCAGAGGGATGTATTTATAAGAGCTGATGTTAACAAGAACATTTTCATGCTGATCTCTAGATTGTTCCGTTCAAGTGCATAGCAGTACCAGTATACAGGCTATAAGTGAATGCAACATTGTGAAGTAGAAGTGAAGAATAATTACATGTACATTCATACTTTCTGACTAGCTGATTGTTGGTGCAGTTGAAGTTGGCACCATGTAAGTGTAATGGATCTGTAGATGATCAGTAAGCAGTGGGAATGCTTAAGGGAAGCTGTAATGTGTTTTGGTTTTTTTCTGCAAGCTGATGACAACAGCAATGCATACTATGCTGTGGTGTTAGTGAAACGAAATCTGTCCAATGCATTCACCATCAGTGACCTGAAAGGGAAGAAGTCGTGCCACACGGGACTGGGGAGAACCGCTGGATGGAATATCCCCATTGGTATACTGATTAAGAGGGGCATTATTAAGACCAGAGACTGTAATATTCCTCAAGGTAAGACAACAGTACTACATATCAAAAATACAGTAGCAGTCTAATTATAAACTTTCATTAGGGAAGTAATTCTGCTATTTCATAGCTCTATATTAAGCTTATCTGTTTGTGAAGGCGTGTTGAGTTTTTAATGTGATGATTTGAAATTTTGAGTTTGCCACCAGAGTAGACTAATGGAGGGGTCATACTGAGAATGTTACATCTAACATGAAACTATTCCTTTCCTTTATCACACAATCATTGGCTAATTTAGGTTGGAAGGGACTTTTGGAGGTCATCTTGTCCAACTAACTGCTCAAAGCAGGTCCAGTTAGATCAGATTGCCCAGGGCCATGTCCTGGCAGGTTTTGAGTAACTCCTAGGATGGAGATTACACACAACCTCTCTAGACCCTTGTCCCAGCGTTTGACCACACTTGGTATAAAGAATTTTTTTCTTGTATCTGATCATCAGAATTTTCCTTCTTGTAACTTTGGTCTGTTGCTTCTCATCCTTTTGCTCTGCATCTCGGAGAAGGCTCTGGCTCCGTCTTCTTGAAAAACCCCCTAGGTAAATGAAGACAGGAATGCACTGTTAGTTGTCTTCTCTCCAGGCTGACCAAACCCAACTGTCAGTCTGGTATGTCATGTGCTGCAGCTCCCTGACCATCCTACTCTCCTTCCACTGTATTTGCTCTAGAATGTCAATGTCTTTCTAAGACTGGGAGCTCCAAACTTGGCACAGATGGCAGAGGAGACTTGTCACTTCCCCTGGCTGCTCCACTAACACAACCCAGTATGCCATTAGTCTGCATTGGCACAAAAGCACACTGCTGACTCTGTCAACTTGTTTTCCACCAGGATCCCCAGGTCCCTTTGTTAACAGAGTTTTCAGCCTGACAGCCCTCAGACTTTCATGGTCTTACTCCATCCTAAAAGCAGGATTCTGCATTCGCCTTTGCTGAACTTTGAGGTTCCTGTCAGCCTGTTTCTCCAGCCTGTCCAGATTCATCTCAATGGCAGCCTTGGCTCCAATGTATCAAACTGCGAAAGTTTATTCCAGTTTTCAGAAACGTACTTGAAGAGTCCATTGCTTTTTTTTATTTAATCAATATCAAGCTTATCATACGGTCTTGAAAACGCTGCTTTCACATCTGTCTGTCTCAGCTCTTGCTTGAGGATATTTGACCCAAGTCAGATATCAATAATAGGATAGTCACAGAAACTTACACAGTCTATCAAGACTTATCTGCTTTAGGTGGTGCTTCCTCTGGGATGTCATTGCAGGAAATGTATCCCTGTCCTGAATTTTACTGCATTTATTTTCAAACTGTATTTAGTAACGGAGCAAGGTAGCACAAGCAGCAAAGGATCTATGACCATAGGACTCCAGATTTGAGTTTTGTTTGCCTGTTTCCTATCTTCCAAGGAGCTCTTTGGTTTCATCACATAATCAGTTAAATGGTGCTTTGAAAATACTTAAAAAGTCGTAGTTTGTGAATTCCAGTAAGGAAGCTGTAAGTCATGTTTCTAGTGTTCTACTGAAACCTGCATTGGTTCTAACTTCATGACAGTGCAACTACCTTCCTTGTGAAGAGCTCATGGTTTTCACTCATTATATTGCTTTGTCTGTCTTTCCCCAGCTGTGAGTGAGTTTTTCTCTGCCAGCTGTGTGCCTTCAGCTAAGCAGGACAATTACCCATCGAAACTCTGTCAACTATGTGTTGGAGATGATAGTGGAAACAATAAATGCAGTGCAAGTAGCCAAGAACGTTATTACAACTACAGTGGAGCCTTCAGGTAATTAATAGATATGGTTGTTACTTAGTCTGTCAGCTTGTCAAAATGCAAGGAGGAACTATTTTCCATCCCAGCCATGAAAAAGTGGTTATTGTTGCTGCAGTTAGATGGCATGTGCCATAAACGAATGTCCTGGTTTGAGGACAAACCGTGACAATGAAGCGGGACGTGTCCCCAGGTGTCTTCAGCAATACAGGTATGTCATAAGGCATTACATCAGATCATGTCAAAGCCTTTTGCCAGCCTTCCTGGCCTGCAGCCAACCAGATGACCAACAGACAAATCCACACCTCTATTTACAGAGCAATAGACAACCGACAGGATTGTCATCGGTCTCCAGTCTCTTGTGACAGACAGTCTGCTGCTCTGAATGGTCGGGTTATCCATAAAGAGCTTTAGCAGGGAAGCAGGCAAATAGTAGCCAGCATCTGGCTGCTATAGTCCATGCTGACAGTGGCAGGCTAATGAGGGGGAGCCAGGAGTGGGTCTTCACTATCCTTACTATCCTGGCTGTATGCGAAGGTAGGTTTCTCAACAGCACAAACAACTATGGCCAATATTAAAATATGAAATCCTCTTGAAAACAAGACTCCTCTAAAGGTACAGGGGGGAAATAGCATAAAATGGAATAAATACTTTGTGTAACAGCAGACATCTACATATGAGGCTATAACAAAAGACTATGAAACTCTTAGATATGGAAGTAGCATTTCTTTTTCCTGACCTTCACCTCTGAAGATAATGGTGCATGTAACAGAGCTGGCAGTGACCAGTCTTTTTCCTTCAGGGGAGGAGACTTCAACAACAGCTGCCTGCTAAATATTGGAGTGCTAGACTTAGATAACTACTTTTTGCAAATCTATTTAGTTGTGTCCAGCTGCTCTGCTGTGGTACATGCCTTGCAGGCAAACTCCAGATCCTCTGCTGTACTTCATGGATAGAGCTAGCTACCAGTCACCAAATGAATAAGCAACATATTCTAAGGTTGTGCAGTTGATAATAGTGCTCATACAGCCCAAATTTTAGATGGAGATCACTTTTTTTTTTAATAGAGATGATTAATTCATTGAGCGATGTGGAAAGTTTTAGGTATTTAAAAGGTTAGGATTTGGGTGAGAAATGGAGGGTCACAATCTTCTGCAAGGTAGAGATGGGTCTGGCTGTGATACTTAGGTGATCCTCTCTGAAAGAAGAATGAGTTATGGACAGTGACTGACTTGAGCTTAAAATTCAGCCTCAGATTTCCAGATTCCTTCAACTCTGGATATCTTCAGACTAATCTGACTAGAGGTATGAGAGGTCATTTGGTTTGTGTATATCCCACTGCCTGTGGGGAATTAAACTACAAAGAGTACTGAAAAATCTATTGGGAACAGCCTTTTCTCATGGGGAATGCACTGAACAGCACCTACTGAGCCCTCCGTTCTCTGCATGACAGTGTCAGGCCCACGGTGATAAGAACTTTGATTATAACTCAAATTATAGCTTATGTTAAACCAGATACACATGAAATATATGTGGTTTTGGTAACTGTTAGCAATAATCATTTTCTGTCATGTTTTGTACTACATGAACCGTGCTCGGTTGCAGTTTTACATCTTCTTGATTGGTGGGTTTAATGATCTTGGTTTAGGAAATGCTTCTTGAAAGTACTTGTAGAATAAACTACAGGGTACCGTCACTAAACTCCATTACCCACAGATCCTCTGCCAGCACACACTACCCAAAATACCTGAGAAGTTAGAACTCTTTGCTAGCTTAGCCAGCTCACTGATTTGAGGTTGATTTTCTTTATGTATTACTTGCTGTCTGAAGCAACTACCATGCATTTCTTCTATCTGCTGAATTCATATTTCAGGCCTAGCAAAAATCTCATAACAATCTGTGGTGCCTGTTGCATCATGCCCTAGACAACACCACACTCTAACATGGGAAACGGCAAATGCTGGTGAAGGTGCATTGTTCTACACCTTTGCCCTGAACCTTCTGCAATGGGATACCACACATAGGAGAGGAGGAGATTTTAGGGTACCCTTGGCATGTTGGACTGCTTCTGCTTCAGAAAATTAGAGGAAACTGAACTTAATTCTGGAACAGTACCATTAGAAACTGCAGTTAGATTAACTAGATATCTGCAGTGTTACAGGGCTGTAAAAGCAGTGTCTGTGCGAGCACCAAGGTCACTCTAACTTGAAAAGAGGAGGGGAAAAAAAAAGGTATATGAGTGAGTGTGTGTGCACACATGCACAATCTGATAAAGTCTTGAGTTATGCAATCCAATTAGTTTATTCAAAAAAGTCTTAATGACACATGCTTTGTACATGATTTAAAAAGGAGTGAAAGCGACTGTTAGCAGATAGGGAATACTGCATTGAGTATCACATTAATGTATCTTCTATTTCTTTGCTCATTTAATATTGGCCTTTTCTGTTGTTTCTCACACTTTTTAATCAAAATGTTATCCTGTATTACTCTTTTAAAATTCTTCAGAATATTTTTTTAATACTTTGCAAAGATGTTGGTTTTATCTCAAGATGCTTCATTTTTGCTTATTGCCTTAGGGTCCAGTGCATTTGTTTGCAGGAATGTATGTAAGAGAAATTGAATTCTAAACCTATCAGTAGTTATAAAAAAATGTGGTTCACATAAAAATGCTTTGAATTGAATTTTTATTTCTCATTTCTTAAAGGTGCCTGGCACAGGACTCTGGGGATGTGGCCTTTGTGAAGCACTCAACAGTGTTTGAGAACACAGACGGTACTTAGTTTTACATATCTTTTTATTATAATTCAGTTACTTTTCTAGAACCGTTTTTCTCTAAAGCATTCAATGAGTGACAATCAGTTTCTCTTTTCAGGTAAGAATACTGATAGTTGGGCCCAAAACTTGAAGTCCAGTGATTTCCAGTTACTGTGTCCAAATGGTGCCCGTGCTGAAGTCAACCAGTTTGCTGAGTGTCACCTGGCTCGGGTGCCAGCTCAGGCCATTATGGTTCACCCAGATACCAACATTTTTGCTCTATATGGACTACTGGACAAAGCCCAGGTATTAATAATCCACTTATGCTGTGGGGAGTTACCTGTGGTCTAACGCAGACCAAGGTAAAGACAAAGAACCAAGGGCCATACTGCTTTACTCTGTCCCCTGCATCATGGGACTGGCAGCATGTGCACTATGCAGAGCCCTGTTGTTGGAGTGGGATGGAGACAGTAGAATACACCCCATGTAATTCTAGTAAAATCACCCTGGTGCACAAGGGATTTCAACTTTTTTGCTCAGCCACTGGTTTCAGTAGCAATTTTTCTGGAGCTTAAGGTGTTTTCCCAAACTGCATGACTTTGAAGTCTACAAGAAATAGCGTGCATGCTAACACTTTTCCATCCTGGAATTTTCCTAGGAATGCAAGAGAACGTTGCTGGGTATATTTATGCTGCAGCCACGTACATAGTAAACCATCTAGGCAGACCATGCATGGCTGCCACAGCTAGGTTCTTGTTAATACTGAAGTGAACTAGTTTAAAAGCAGTACTGGGTGTCTCCATGCTAGGTTTCAATCATTTCTGTTAACTCCTGTGCAACCAAACCCTATATTACACAACGATATTTAGACAGAAGAAATTTTTTAAAATACAGCTCTTTCCAGATAGTAACTAAAAAAACCAAAATCACAAATGGTGTTCTTGTAATTGCTAATGACAGAATGCTGTATCTAATCTGCTGGAGTGTCTAAAAGCAAACGCATAATAGAGATTCTGCAATTGTGTATGAACTTTTCATCTACAAAACACTTTCTATTGTCTTTCATGTTGTAGAGGAATGTGGCACTTAATCTTGCCAAATACTGAAAATTTTGCATTGTTTTCAGGTCTACTTTGGAAATAGCAGCAATAGAAATGGATTCAAAATGTTTGATTCTTCAACTTTTCAAGGAAAAAACTTGATCTTTAAGGATTCTGCTGTTGAGATTGTGCCAGTAGAAGAGAGGAGGACGTATGTAGAATGGCTGGGGAGTGAATATATCGAGTCCCTTGAAGGGATGCAAACACCACAGTGCTCTGGGGCAGGTAATAAGATAAGACAATACCTGCTCATGATTACTGTCATTCCCCTTCTTACTTTATGTCAGATACAAGGCTTGGACTAGCCTGGTCCAAATGGCAACTTCCAGGCCACCTCTGCCCTACCACCTTTTCTTCAGATAAGCTGCTGTTTGGATAACATGTTGTGCAAACATTTGAATGCCTCTCCCTGCCTCTTTGCAGGGCAAGTGCTAACAGCACCTGCTCGTCAGGGCAGTGGAATGGGACTGGAAGCTGTCCCTGTCCATGTGGATGGGGTAGAATTTGGGGCAGAAGCCAGCAATACAGTGTCAGCACGGTTTACAAGGTCAGTCCAAAACTGGAGCATCTTTGCCATTGTTGCTGATGTTGAACCAGCCTGGGCTGGAGGATTCCCAGGTGCCGTTAGATGGATACTGGGTTTCTCACCTGTAGAAGAATTTCTGCATCTTGGAAGGCAGTATCAAAAATCTTGTCTAGTGAATCCTCTTTGGGCTCCTGGCTGGTTGCATTCAGACTCCTACGTCCCTGCTTATCCCACCGTACCCTTGCTGGGCACAACAGTTTCTCCTGAGCTCTGCTGCCAGAAGAGGTGAGTGCACAGAGGACAGACAGGCTCTGGACAGAGAGACGACCCGCAGTCCAGAATACAGCTTCTGCCACGGGCAGGGTCCTCCACCTTCCAGTAGAAGAAAGTAGGGGGAATCTCCAAAGTCACTGGATGAAAAAGAAGGCCAGAGAGACCGCTGGCAAAGGAAAGAACAAAGCCAAGTGCATCCACTGAGCCTGTTGACTTTGCACAACCAGTGCTCTCACTGCTTGAGAGAGATGTCATCTGCCCTGCGATTTTTAATTTGATGCAATCTGCATCAAGAAACTCGTGGCTGTCCTCCTCCTGCATGGGGTTACCTGAGTGTCTGTGCATGAAACTTCTGTTTGCTGTTAGTGAAACCAAGTAGACTTCTGATTAACTGTTTCTGTATCTGCTGGCTTGTAGCTCTTGAATTTTATTTTCATCTGTAGCTGCAATAACAACAAATGTCGCTGTGCTGCTGGCAGGCAGCTTCCTCCTGACTACAGCTACCACCTCATGATCCTGGGATGAAAAGACATTCAACATAATAAAAAAGAAAAATGGTGGTAATAATGTAAATAAATGAAAACTACCAAATAAACGTGGGAAGTAATTACAATTTATCCAGACTTTGGCCTGATAGCTAAACTACATAGTTTCTTATTTTCCTGGCAAATTAACACTCACTCCTTGCTTCTTTTATCCCACTTCCCAGCTTTTCTCACCTGTTTAATTTGCTCCAAGGTTACCTGAGTTTAAGAGGGAAAGAGATAAAATATGGCCTTTGGCTATTTCATCTTAGATTTTAGAGCTGTGTCTGCACTAGCAAGCAGTGACGTGATGCAGCAGCACCCAAACCCACAGTTATAGAGGATTGAAGACTTGGGTCTGAGCTCTGTTCATGTCAGCCAGGGATCCATGACACCTCTGGCCATTTAGTTGAAGCCTCTTGGCCATGGCTTTCTGTCTGTGTACCTTTGAATATGCTGTGTTAGATTTTTATCTATCAAATACATAGCTGATATATTAGATAGATACTCCATGTGTTTGCTGTGCGCGTTTCTGCCACATTTGGATCCTTTCTAGCTTGCCATGTGGCTTTTAAAATAGGATATATGGGTAGATCTCTAAGTCCTTTGGTTTTGTGGGGCTGTTAGTGTCGTCGTTACCCCACAGTTATCAGATGTTGCTCCATTCCTTAGTGGGCCCCTGAAGGAGCCTACCTCCTCCTTGTTTTCTTGCATCACTTTTACAAGTGTTTGGATTCATCGCCTCTCTTCATTCATGGAATGATTTTGTTTGTAGGCAGGAACTGCACAATAATTTCATGTTCACATTTTCCTCCTGCAGTGGATTATCTTTGTGAATCCAGCACTACAGAAAAGCAGTTAAAAGAACCCAAACAAACGCACTCAAAATTGCTCAGTACGGTAAAGAAGGGGCAGCGATGCCCCCTGCCCCGCAGACGTGGTGTTGAGCCCAGCGAGGCCCTCGCCGGCAGCAGCGGGGAGGGCGGCACGCTGGGCTGCGCCCCCAGGCACGGGCTTGTTAACAGTCTTCTCCAGAGAGACCGGAGAACGCAAAGGCGGTGGCTGCCGATCTCCTCTCTACGCCACTCGTGGGTTTTGATCGATTGTGAAGTAATTAAAATTCAAGGTGCGTTTAATGTCGCTGTCGAACGCAGTCCGGGGGCGGGGGGCGGCGGGGCCCGGCGAGCCGCAGTCCCGCGGGGCGGGGGGGGAGCGCTGCGCATGCGCGCGCCGGGCTGCGGCGCCTCGGCCGGCGGTGGGGCGCCCCCTGGCGGGGCGCGCCGGGGCCGATGCCGGGGCCGGCATGTGGGCCCGCGGGCTGTGGGCGCTGCTGGCCGCGCTGCGGGCCGGCTGGTGCCTGCTGCCGCAGGCCGGCTATCTGCACCCCGACGAGTTCTTCCAGTCGCCCGAGGTGATGGCAGGTAAGGCGGCGGGAGGGACGGGCCCCGGCGGCGACCCCTCGGCGGGCGGCGGCCGCTCCGGTCCGCCCGGGGCGGAGAGACGCGGGGGGCGCGTTTCGCCATGCGGCTCCACCGCGCGGGTTCCCCGGGAACACCAAGCTGTGCCGCGCAAGGCATAGGCGGGAATGCGTGGCATACCGCCGTCCCCAGGTACAGCCGCCCTCCTGCCGCGCTGCGAGTCACGGTGGGGGCGTTTGCACAGAAAATGGAACCGAGCGGCCGCTTCGCGCTCCCTTTTCGCCGCAAAGCGGTTGTTGGCGGCAGGGCAGGAGCGGATCCGCACTTGTGGGCGGCTGTTCCTGCTGCGGACTGTCCGTACCGAGCGGTGCCTGGAATCCTGCCACCTTAATAGACACTTTTTTGTTCCTTGATGCTTTGTAAAGATTAATGGTATACTCCTAAAAATTTCAGTGTTGACAGTAGTCTCAAAAGTTTAGGGACTGCTCTGCATCGTGATGCCTCTTATAGTAAGTTGTATCCCTCGTGCTGAATTACTGAATAAAAGATGTATGTATCTATCTATCTCTTTTCTTTTTTTTTTTTCTTCCTTTATAGGAGACATTTTAAACCTACAGGTCTATTATCCTTGGGAGTTCCTTTCCAGCTCTCCTTGCAGAACAGTTGTTTTCCCACTAATGACATCTGGAGTTACCTACTGGGTGATCAAGTCTTTGCAGCAGCTGGACATATGTTCAAGTTGCATCAACAGCTACACCCTTCTTGTATCACCTCGCCTTCTCTTTACCATCTTTTCTTTCATACTTGACTATAGTGTTTATCGATTAGCTCCTTTCTGGGAAGCAGATCCATGGAAAGCGCTGGTACTTCTTGCCGGATCGTATGTCACTCTGGTATTTTATACAAGAACGTTTACCAACACACTCGAAGGACTTCTCTTTGCTCTTCTGATGGTATTGGTTTCCTCAAGAAAGTCTGATGGCAGCATAGCAGAGCCTACAAGCAGCCCTCTCATAGGTATTGTAACGACTGCTGGGTTTTTCAACAGGCCAACTTTTTTGGCATTTGCTCTAATGCCCCTGCTTTACTGGGCAGGTTTAATTGTTGACTCTCAAAAGAGCATTAAAACTCTCATAAACCACTTTTTGAAGCTTGTCCTATGCGCATGTTTTACTGCCATTGTTTTCGTAACAGCTGACACCTTCTATTTTACCTCCATGGGCTTAGACAACCTCTACAGCATTAAAAACAGCAGCCTATTTGATGTAATAGGTCAATTAAATGAGAAAATGATAGTAACCCCTGTCAATTTTCTCAGCTATAATCTTAATCCTCGTAATCTTGCACTGCATGGAAGTCACCCACGAGTTACGCATTTTACGGTCAATGGAATAATGCTCTTTGGGATCTTACATATTTTGGCCATCAGTGCTGGTTTTAAAATGTTAAAGAAATATATCCGCCAATTAATATGGGTCAAATCGTATTACCATGGGTCATCTGGGCTATCCCTGCATTCTGAGGGCAATCCAACATTACTGCTGTTTTATTTTGTTCCTTTGGCATTTCTCTCCCTATTCAGTCACCAAGAACCTCGGTTTCTCATTCCTCTCGTCTTGCCATTAGTCCTGTTCAGCACATCACAGAATAGAGCTGTGAAGTGGAAACACGTCATTATTATTTTCAATGTTCTCGGGGCTTTGGTGTTTGGGTGCTTACACCAGGGAGGACTGATACCATGTTTGTTTCACTTGGAGCAACTTACGCGTTCTCCGGAGTCCTCAACCCATCCAAGACACTATACTCTACTCTTTGCTCACACCTACATGCCTCCTAGGTCTCTGCTTAACATCAAGAAGAGAGACACACATGTAGAAGTCATTGATATGGCTGGGTCTGAAGAAGAAACCCTCTGCCAGACAGTAGGGCAGCGAGCAAACAATTTTGCCTGCAATGACTGCCATGTTTTCGTTATAATCCCTGGTACAGTCAGAGCCACAATTACAAAATGTGGTGTCTCATTCAAGAATGAGACTTTGATATTCCCACACTTATCAATGGAAGACCCACCACAAATACCCTTCCTATTCAGTGGAAACTGGAGAAGTCAGTTAGGACTATACATCCTTCAGCTAGACAGGGATCAGCAGAGCCTCTAGATTTTAAGAGAACGATGTTTTAGTTTTTTCACTTCACTTGGGCGCTGCCCAAATCTGCTGTGAGACCTTCTTCTTCACAGACCCACCTTCCGCACAAGCAGTGACACCGGGAGCTTCCCCGAGTCTCTTTATTCCTTTTCTTCATGCTCTTACGCTCCCTAGTATAGCCATTTCTGGATAAAATCTGCTTAAAATTTGAGTTATTCAGCCCCTGTGGTGTTTCGTATGAACTTGTGTAATTTTTCTGATAAGAGAAGATGAAATCAGAGCCCACCAAAACAGTGATTTAAGCTTAGCTCTTTCCGCGTGAGATTTATTTTTGAAAGTTCTTATAACCTGTGACAGAGGGTTTGCGGATTGTGTGGTTTTTACTGATAATGGATATCCTGTCCATTATCTCAGCTGCTGGAGAGAGGTTACAGGAATAGACAAAAGCTGGTCTGACTCAAAAAGGTTTTATTTTTATGCTCTTAAAAATTCAGAGCCTCCTCTCAGTCATTAAACCAGACTGCAGTCACAATATAGGCACCAGCACTGTAATACTGTCTTGGGTGTTTCTGTCTTAAAAAATCCCCAACATTGATCTGACAGAATCTGATTTAGAACATGGAAGATGCTTCGGCGTAAGTACTTGTGCTAAATCCTAAAATCCAAGCTTTGCCTGTTTAGCGTTTCTTGCCACAGTTCCATTCTTGCGGACATGCTACGTATGTATTACATAGAGCAGCTTGAGAATGCTGCATTGTGATGGCATTAAGCCCATCTGTTGTTTAGCTGTGCAAATGCGGCAGCCCTTCCCTTGCGCACTCCCACTGCACATCTCACAGCTTTCATCACTCTGTTGTGACTCTCGCACCAGCAATGGTGCAGAGCAGGCCCCGCAGACAGAAAACGGGTAACTCACAGGGATTTGATCCTTTGTATGCATTTGACCAGATGGATCTCTGAACTGGCTTACCGTGGGGTTAGAGATCCACCAGTTCTGCTGCAGGGGAGCATGTGAGGATCCGAGGGAGGAACTGCATGCCCTGCACCCCGCTCCCCTTTCAGTAACGGCTCCCCGTTAAATCAGCTTAGTGAGAATCACTAAGATCACATCCTAGCTCTCAGTTGGAGAGCAGTCTGATTTTTAAAGCCGGATGCAAATAACGTTGAGCTTCAGCTGAGAATGATATACATGCTTAATAGTATAGCACAACTAACAATTTTCATTTTTGCTCGTGTGAATTTCTGGATCCAAAACATCCTGACACAGAGGGAGATACTAATTTGGCACATGCACCGTAGGTCAAGCCTTTCTCTATGAAATTAATCTGACAGTTGAATTCTTTCTGTTCACAAAGGGAGTAATGTTTTTTGCAGTTCTTCATCCACACAGCTTTATGTAAGGTCTTATGAGCCAGGGTTTTTAACAGAGACAATATAGGTTGATACTGGGCTTTAAAGGGAAGCTAGGAAAAAGCCCTGTATGAAGGATTTGCCTGTATCTTCCAAATTATATGTATCATCTAGATTTTTAAGGAACATAGCTCTTGCTCTCTTGTAAAGCATGTTGTGTTAAGCCTCCCACAGACGTTCATCTCACATCCTTCATCCCCCATTATTGATAAGCCTGTAACTTAAAGGTGCATGTTTGGGGGGGAGGTAGGGGGAGAGGCGGGTGCATGTATGCTTGTACTGATGACTCACATAGTGGAAGCGGTTGTGAAAGTGTCATGACACCAAACGTATTTTCCAAGTTCATTTCCTTTTTGCTCGCTTATGTTGGGATAGCCATGGGATGACAGCTGGTACTCCACGTCCTGCTTACTGTTTTCAGCTTTCTTAAACAGCTTAAGTTTTGAAAATTGTTTTCATAAAACGTATGATCTCTGGCAATCTCAGGGGGGTAGATCTTCAAACTCTTCAGGGGTGCGATGGAGCACCATTCCCATGGCACGATGACGCCTCTACTGCTGCACAGGTAGCCTGTGGCAGACCCAGCAAGAGAACCTAGACTACAAATGCAAACTCAAGACTGAAAATACACTGCTTTTGTCTTGCCAGCTAGACCGTTATCACATACACCGTAGATGCAGTTTTTCCATCCATGCACACCTAAGTCTTTGTCGGTAGGAGGTTTACTTTTACCAGCAATGCTGCCAAACATATCTCAAATGACTTGCAAGGTTCTTTTTAGATGGGGTGATACAAAGACTGGAAATCATCCTTCCCAGTTACTAAGCATCTATTCAGCTGGACTAAATAGTGAAACATGCTATGAAGGAAGGTTAGCTACTTTAGTCTTAAGTTGCTGTATCTAACAACCTCTAAGTAAACCACCCAGTGCATCACATATGATGGAAATGCCCTTTTCCATACTTATAGTTAGGATAGCTCTATTGGTCATTTTGACCCCCAAATCCTTCTTGCTACCATAGACTTGAGGTGTGCTTTTAGGATCGCTACTGAATGTCTTTCACCTACCTGTAAAATGGGCGATTATCCTATCCATCATCATCAACACTTAGAGCTCTTTTTGCATCAAAGTTGTATCAAATGTAGAATATTACTGTTGTATAGACAGACATTGTTAAAAGAACTCCAGTGAGAAATTTGGTTTTATTTCGGGTTTCTTATCAAGCACTTAAAGTGACAACAATTTTGACAGTATTCTAGATGATGTTTAATGTGAGTCCGTCTTCTGCCTGTTACTGAGTACTGTGGAAAGTGTAAACTGAATATGAAATGAAAATCCATCAATAAGCAGCATGCTTCACGTTTTCATGCTTGGACTCAAGAACCACTCACGGCTATATGCTATGGAAAAGCGGCGTAAGTCCACAGCTCGCAATCTGCGTTACGCAGGCCAGGATAACGCTGGGGTCCTAACGCCAGAGCACCGTGCCCGGTTCAGGAGAGGCAGATGGGGTCCGGCTGTCGCCAGCAGCCCGTCACCGAGGCCCCGGGGCCCGTTCACCCGCCGGCTCTAACCCACTCGTCCTCCTGAGCTTGGCGCCGGGAAGCGGTCGTGGCTTCCTTCTCCTCCCTGGCGGCATCCTGCGCCGGCTGCGGCTCCGCTGATACCTCCCGCTCGGCGCGGCGATCAGGGCGCTCCGCCGGGGCGGCCGCCTCGACCGGGCCCGCGGGGCCCGGGCCAGCCCCGCACCCGGGCTCCGTCCTTGAGCTCTCTGAGGAAGGTGTCGCGCAGGCGGAGCAAGCTGGGGGCAAAGCCCCGCGCCGCCTGGCGGGCGCTGAGCTGGCCCCGGGTGATGGCGGCGGCGGTGAGGCGGGCGGCGGCGCGGATGGGCCGCGACTCGGAGAGCTTCTCGATCAGCCGCGGGTTGCTGAGGAGAGCGAACAGCACCCGCCTCAGCACCATCCTGCGCCACCTCTCGCGAGAACAGCGCCCGCTGCAGCACCGCCCCGTGCCGGCTCTCGCGAGAACAGCACCCGTCGCAGCACCGCCCTGCGTGAGCTCTCGCGAGAACAGCACCCGTCGCAGCACCGCCCTGTGCCTACTCTCGCGAGAGCCGCGACTCGCTTCGCCATTGGCTGCCTGCCGGGGGAGGGGGGTGTTCAGGGGCGGGAAGGCGCTGAGGGACGGCAGTGCTGCCATGGCTTCCGGTGGGACGCTGAGCATTCTGCGCAGCGATTCCTACGCTGATCTCAGCCAGTATCGGGACCAGCACTTCCGGGTGAGCGGGGTGCTGCTGCCGCCGCTGCTGCTGGCGATGGGGGCCGCGCCGTCCGCCTGGGCCGGCTCCGGTCCCAGGCCCGGTTTGCGGGGCCGCCGTGGGTTAACGCTGTCGTTGCGGCTCAGGGGACCCGGTACGACCAGGAGCGGCTGCTGAGGAAGAGCTGCACGCTGTACGTGGGCAATCTCTCCTTCTACACCACGGAGGAGCAGATCCACGAGCTCTTCGGCAAGAGCGGCGACATCAAGAAGGTCATCATGGGGCTGGACAAAGTGAAGAAAACCGCCTGCGGCTTCTGCTTCGTGGAGTATCCTTCTGCGGGCCCGGCCTGGCTGCCCCGTGGCCGCTGGAGTCCGGGCGGGGGGAGCAGGCCCCGCTGTGGGGCAGCGGCTGGTTGTGCTGCCCGCAGGCCGCCGCAGCCGTGGGCAGGAGCGGTCAGGGAGTGGTTGAACTGAAATGCAGGCTCTGAGTCACGGGAAGATTATCCGAGGATAAAATTATTCTGTTGCTAAAGTGTTTGTGGGAGTCCTTGGCGATAGAGGGCAAACATACACTGCACGTCGAGTGGGGGCTGCTAGGTTACTTTCACTCTGATACTTGAAGCCAGACACTTTTTAGATACTCGGTCTTTGCAGTAAAAAGCGTATTCTCAGTACCTGAGTAAAGATAAAAGCATATGCATAAAGTTTCTGTTGGTATTTTGCATCCCTGTCTTGTGTTGACTTCATTACATTCAAGTTTCTTTGAAGATCATTGTTACTGGTTCCAGCAAACACACCAAAATGGTGAAAGTTTGCAGCGTGAACAGAGCATGCATGGGGCTCATCATTAATTTTTTTAGTAATATAGCTTTATGCTTTTAAGGATGAGCATGGTTAAAGAACGTGATCCATTTTTAATATGCTTGAATTCCTGCGCATTGCTCTGCTTCACTAGCAGTTTTCTCAGCCCACATAGCTTCATAAAAACAGTTGCTTTTAGAAGTAACCGAGCAGGAACCTGATTCAAGCAAATACTGGTTTTGTAGCCCGTTTGATATTGTTCTTTCTTCCACGTGTTGAAAATAGAAGCCTAGCTTTTTTTCATTAACCTATTCCTAAGGTATTATGCAAGAGGAGATGCTGAAAATGCAATGCGATACATCAATGGAACTAGACTTGATGATAGGATCATAAGGACAGACTGGGATGCAGGATTTAAGGAGGGTAGACAGTATGGTCGTGGAAGATCAGGGGGCCAGGTAGGTTATTGTACAGTCTAGTTTTTAAGGGACTGGTGAATTTGCCAAATTAATTATTTTTTGAATGAACACACTCAGAACAACTTCAGAAATAGCAACTTAAAAGTTATTGTTTAAGATAGAACTGTAAATTAGTCTGTAAGACATCTTATCAATGATGATGTCATCTGCTAAGAGTACTTAACTTTTTCATGTATTTCACTGAAAGTACTTTCAGAAACTTAACCTTCTGGGGGAGATAAAGCTTATAAATAACCCCAGAAAATATAAGGCTGTCAAGAACACAAAGGACAGCGCTTAGCTTACATAAAGTTGAGCAGGTAGCAGATGCTTTTATTGCTGAAGCATAAGGCTAGCCATCCTCACTTTGTCTCGTTTTAAGAGTCCCCTTGGACATTATTAAAAAGGAAGTTAGTTTATGGTGTATTCTGGGCTTCTTCATGATGCATTTTGCCTTCTGTTTTGTCAGTCAGCTCCTTGTGACTGTGTCACTTACATGTTGTGAACTCAGTTTGACTATATTCTGATGATGTAATAGTTTTTGAGAAATTGTATTTCTTTGTCTTTACTGGGCTTCCCTTTTTCCTCCTTTATAAGGTCCGAGATGAATATCGGCAAGACTATGATGCTGGAAGAGGTGGCTATGGCAAAACTGTTCAATGCCAGTGAATAGTGAATGACTCATCAGCCTCACAGGAGAACTAAATCTGCATTGTAAATGTCGCGAGGCACAAAGTAGGTCTGTTGCACACAAATCTATGTAGCTAGAAATTTACAGAAACTACTATCCGTATTCCTGTGATCACATAGCATGTTCAAGATCTCTTCTGTTTTAATACCAGGATCCAAAGCATTGCAGAGTACATTAATACAGAGGACCTGGGAGCAAGGTTTGAAGCAATAGCATGGGTGAGACTTTGGTCTCTAAATGCTGCTGTAACTCTGCTAAAAGGAACGAAAGTTTAACGGCATGGTGCTTTTTTTCATTGGCAAAACTTGATTATTCTGTCACTGGGTTTTGTTTACATTGGTATTACAGGGTAGAGAGCAGTGATAGAGGAGGACTAGTATATGTTTCAGAGGTGAAAGAAAAAGGCAAAGAGCCCAAAAAGGAAGTGGAATTCCTAGGGAAATTTTCCAACTTCTAGGGAAGACTTAAATTTGCAGATTTTCTGGGGTTACTGGATTAGCATCCTTTTACACTGATGCTGTTCCTAGCACACTTACATGAGCGGCCACGATAAAAGAAGTCAGATTGAGCCTAAGAATCATAAAGTGAGACACAAGCCTGGCAGAGAGCAGAAGACAGACCCTCGCAGTCTTCTACAAAGTATAATGTGATTGCATGACATTGCATGATTCAGAACCATTTTGCTTTGTGGGATACAGAGAACAGCAAGTGTAAGGATTACAGTAGCAGTTTTCACAGTTGGAGTAGTAGTATTTTGCTGATGTCCAGTAGCTCTCTACAGCCTTAATATTTGAGGAACAGTATCTTTCCTGTGCTTAGAAGGGTGGCATGAAGCCAGGTTGTACAGTTACCCCCAAAAATGGGACGTTTGAGAATCTGTGTGCATAATGAGAAATTTGTTCTCAAAATAAATTTTCTATTTGAGAAACCTGATTTCAGACAAAGGTAAAAATAAAAAAACCTGAGTTTTGGGAGGAGCCTTACTTTCTACTGAGTGTGTGGTAAGAATGGTAAAAGAATTGCAGGACTGTATAGATTTTTTTTTTTTTTTTTTGGTCCCCACTGGATCTTATTAATACTGCTAGTTTATAGGATGGGATTTTGATGTACTGCAGACATAGGAATAAAAATAATTGGTGATCCTAAGATTTGTGAAATTGACCTGCTGAAATGAAATAGTTTAAAAGGAACTGTTGCAGGGCTTTGGATTTTTTTTTTTTTTTAATGGACTTCTGAGTTCTTTGGAAATGGCAATTCATAAAGTTTTGTCCAAATACCTTGTTGTCCATGACTCCTTAAACACCTTTAAAATACCAGGTATGTAAAAGTTGATCTTTAGCCACTGAAGAGATTGTTGGAAGTCTCAATGTCTTTCTGGTGTACACTTTGTCACAAATTGGAAATACAGTGAGGTAGAACAACTTCAATGAGACTTTGTTTACTTAGGAAGCAAGGTTTTGGGTGGGCTTTGGTTTTTTTAGCACATACAGTAAAACTACATTTTCAGGATCGCTTGTTGCTGGTCTACAAACAAGACTTTGAACAAAGTTACCTTTTTATCTGTAGTACATTTGATTATGAGTTTACAGCCTGTAATCTGCTCTAGGAAACCTCTGGAGTTTATTTGTCATTTTATCAATTTTGTATAAAAAATTGGTTACTAAAAGTCTTAAGTCACTTTCAAATAAAGCTACAGCATTAAAATTGATTGGTTTGTTTTTTTTTTTTCTTTTAACAGAAGCAGTGAGAGTGAGGAGCTATATTCAGACTCTTGTCCACATCCTTTGTTCTAGTGTCTTTTAAGACGGAGAGAGTGAATATTCCTTCTCTTTGACTGCACTTTCAGTCTTGTTCGATTTTTAACTAGATGCTGAAAGATGTTTGGTTAATGGTCTTCATTCTGGTACTTTTTGGATTACAGAACACAAATTATTTACTGATATTGAAGTGGATCTGAAAGTCCTTGGTGTGTAACAAGTAGTTTTCAAGGTGCACTTCCTTATAAAAATGAGGTTTAAAATTGTTTTTTATTGTAAGTGCTGCAAGACAGTCGTTCTCAAATGAAATGGAGGTAATAATGTTTTTTCCCTCAAAACCAGCCACAGACATCACTGTCTTTTGCTGCATAGGTGCAATGTGCATGGAAAGATTTTGTTTTGAAGTGAGATTTTTCTATTTTGAGAGAGGTTTCAATCAAAACAGAGTTTAAAAGTACATGATATATCATGTGAAGTCTTAGTATCTCAGAAGAGCATATAGAGGAAATTGCGTGAATGTGGTTTGATTTTTGCCTTCCCTAATTGAAATCGGACGTGGCTCTGCTGAAGCTAGTGCTTAACAAAAGCAGATGAATTAAGTCTTTAGAACTCCACTGGGGAACTTCTTTAGCTTTCTTGCATGCCAGTTCGTTGTGATTACGTTCTCCTGGAAGCGTAGGCTCTCCTATAATTTTTTGACATGCCAGTTCATTACGATTATATACACTTCCATAGAAGTTTAAGCTCTACATTAGCTTTTCTAAATACTTGTTCATCATAATTAGGTACTTTTGTGGAATTGTCTCCATAAAGAAATACAGCAGCTTAGAATATGAGTGGAAGCTTAGATATGTCTTCATGGGAGAGAGGCTGTTACAAATTAAGGCAGCGAGAGCTTCAGTCTCTCCCTCAGACTCTCATGCAGGCTCATGGTGGGTTGATTCACATGCCTCTCTTTGGCACCAATAGCTGCAAATAATATTTGTATTCACAGCCTTTGAGTCTTTGTATCACAGTGTAAAATCAGTATGGAGCATTAAAGGCCCTCATTTTTAATGAGTGACAAAATAATCTCTGTTACCAATGTACCCTTGCAGGCTAGTTTCAAGGTGGTCTTTTTATTAGTTAGGTTACTTACTACCCTGTGCAGCAGCCAAGTTCCTGCCCAGGTTGATACCAGTGCAACCACCGTGGTGTTAATGTGTTCTTTCTACACAGACAGTTCTGAAAGACAAAACAATTAAAGTATTTAAGCTAATATCCAGCACCTCATCTTCCATACCTTGTCAGATCAGGCTTCTCGTGAGGGTAAAAATGAAGAACTCTACTAAAATTGACGTGGTTTGTACAAAGTCTTTCATCTATACAGTCAAAGACAATACTAGTCAAAGGAAAGCAGTCCACAAGGACTGCACATCTGATAAACTGTTGTCCATTTGAGTTTCTAAAGCACAAATTGTTCCTTACACTACAGCATGTAAATGAAGAAGAATTGGAGTGGACATTTTTCTTTGCAGTCTCTGGGAGTTCTGCTCCTAGCGGAGTATATTTGGTACTTTGAGTTAAGTGTAGGGCCTGGTATGACTACAGGTGAAGTACCAAAAAACTGGTGAGGACCGCAGAGAGAAGCATCCTGGGCTTCAAAATGTCTATCATGTTTGGGAAGCAAGGGCCTAATATATTAATTGTCTGCTTTCATATGTTTCCTGCTTGTTCCTCTCTAAATAAGCTTTTGGACAAGGCATTGGATACACTCAGAGCTGCTCTGTAGTAATGCACACAACTTGTCTGCTCTCCCTTTTGGGGTAACTAGATGGTGTAAATGTTTCTCATGGCTCAGGGGAGAAGGTCTCCCTGCCCTCGTCTGGCTAATACCAGTGTTGAGTCCCAGCTTGTGACTGGTGGGTGTTACGTCCCTCATTACTGCTTCATCTCTTTTTCTGTCCCATGTAGACAGAGGAAGGTTATTCAAGGTTGGCTGTGTTTGTATCCCAGGGTTTCAGTAATGATACAAACTGAAAACAGGCCTTGCTCCTTTCTCGAAAACACGTGCTGTATCCAGACTGGATGAGAAGCCATAGTAAAGGAAAGGGACAGTTTCTTTTTCTGCGTCATCTGCTCAATTTTAAGAATTCATGATTTGTATCCTGAGGTAAAATGCTTCTAGCATAAAGCTCCTTCGAGGCTCATTTTCAGACCTTAAACTGATTGAACTATGGAAATTAAGAGATCTTACTACTTTGTTCCACCTTCAGACACAGCCATCAGTGCTGCACAAGGAGACACCACCAAAGTTTAGGTTAGCAAATTGGTCATGATCTTGTCTATTCCAGAGCTTTGTACAGCCCATAAGGGCTGTACACACCAAGGCAGGGCTGTGCACTTCAGGCATCTGAAGATCCCAGTATGGTGTGCCATTGTAGACATAACTAGTCATGATCAATTCTAGAGGACATAATTTGAGAGAAAAATAGATCAAAAAAAGTGTTTCATTATCACCTACATATGTAATTTACTCTAAGCTTGGCCCAAAGAGGTCTTCTGCAGGTCCTACTTCCTTAATGCTTCACATTTTAGTTTCTGTAGCACATGTGGATCAGGATTGAGCAGTCTTCTATGTTCTGTTCTAATTTCTGGGCAAATGATCTGTGTCTGGAGAATCCATAAAGATATAGTATTTGTATGTTAAGACTGTATAACTTCACCCAATGTCTGCACCACAAAGGCAGAAAGGATGTATTACATCCCTGTCAGTTGAAGACAGTCATATGAAGAAGAAAGTTTGCTGACCAGAAACTGCTTTCTGAAAGCAGGAGGAATCCATTCTAGTGTATGGGTTCCACAGTTTATGAAGATTATGTTCCTGCCTCCTGACCTGCTTTCGAAGACAAAGATACACTTTACTTCAGTGAGGTAATATTCTCTAAGATTATTTTAGCTTCTACCTGAAGGTTGTTTGAATGTCCATTAGGGTTCTTCACAGAATTTAAAAAAAAAAAATAAATAGGTAAACTCTTCTTTGCAACACTTACTAGTTAGTATGTTTAGATCTGAAACAAATACTCTTTCCCTTTAGCAGACCCATGAAATTTGAGTTTCGAACACTTGAGGGGCAGCACAAGTAGAATGCCAGATGGCTCCCTCTAGTGACTACAAAATTAGCATGCTTTTGTATTCTGACACCGCGAAGATGGTTGCTGAAAGCTGGTTTGTGCAGCATATTGTACTGTCTCGAGATTTTGCTTTGTTTTGTGTTGTACAAATGGGCAAAACCCTAATTTTCTTCTGTAGACCATTTTTCAGACTGGAGGCAACTAGACATCAGGATTTGTGGGTTTCTAGCCCATTGCTGTTTCTCTGTTCAGCAACAGCTTAGTTGTCTTTTATACTGCATATTGCGATACACTGTGTCCATGGTGACCCTTCTTTCCCCGCCCTCAACAACCTCTTCAGATTTTGCCAAAAGCACACTTGTGATACTGAAGGAGGGCTGGACTCTTAGATGCACAATCCATTCTTACGTAATTTTGTTGCTTTTAATTTTATTTAATTAGAGCTACCTCTGATTTCCTATTCAAGGTGGGCCACTTACTGATTCCTGATGTTTTTCAATTAGGACAGTATTGAACCACAATTTGTTTTATTTCAGGTATAATTAAGAGACATTTTTTCTCAGAACACAATTTGAAAACAAAAGGGAAATAAAATTTGCTATTTTGATATTTCTCCAGTTAGATGCAGCATAAATATTAGCATAAATTATCCTAATTGAGTCAGCTTGTAATAAAGTTTCAGGACAAAGAAGCTTTTCTCTTTTGTGCCACAATTGTGCAAGCCACGATTTAAAAAGGAAATTCTGCTTTTCTAGTTAGAATAGGTAAGAATATATTGAGTATTAGTAATACATACTTATCTTTAGATCTGTAGCTCACATGCAGTTTGAATTGCTTCAAACTGAACTTGTTTTAGTTTTCTGACTATTTTATTACTTTAAAATAATGGTCTTATTATTTTATACTTTGGATCTTTAAATATTTTTATGGGGAATTTTTCTAACTTAAGAAAGTGTTGCCAATCTGTTCAGCTTAATTTGATTCTAAGTTGGTAGTTTTTGTTGTGTATTTGGTTTTCTGTAGTATCACTGTTTTGCAACATCTTAAATTACTTCTTGTGAAAACAAAACCCCTGTCAGCTTGTCACACTGCCACAAGATGTCATGCGAAGCCGTGTCTCACTTCAAGATGAGTGTGCTCTGCAAGTCCTCACAGTCGAGTGGTTCTTCTGGAATGATGTGTTCTGAAAGCATCTCATTTCACCATACAGCTAATGCAGCGTCTCAATTTCTTGAAGAAACTTTCATATTAGGATTCTGCTTGAAACAAAAGTGACTAGTGACAGATTCAACTATCTTCTAACATACCCTGAAGCAGCAGAGGTAGAAGTGCCTTAAGGTTGCTGAGATGTAGCGTGCCTTGTAACACTAAGCACTGTAGAACTGAAAGGTTCTATGTGTGGTAACCACGATTGTGCACGCTGGCAAAGGAGTGGTTTGTGGTTTGTTTTTTGTAGGCTTGTTTTATCCCCTCTGAATTTACTCCAGTAAGAGGAGAAATGTGCTTCCAGGAACTGGAAAGGACTTTTTCCCCATTAAATCTAGGAATGTTCCTAAGTTGCTGCACTTTTGCTTCTGCTTTTGAATTCCCAGCTGAATTTCCTCTTTGAAATCTACATATTAGCTTGAAAAAGCCTTCAAGCAGCAACCTTGCAATATTCCATCCCACGCAACTCTAAGGAGGTGGTGTTTGTTGTTGTCTAAGCTTGCCAGAGCGAAATTCAGCAGAGAATTTGTAAGTTACTCAGATCTCACACGTGCACTTTGAGTCATGGCGGACTTTTTGGTGAATTGTTTTATAGACTGCAGTCCTGTCAGGAACTTGGTTGTATTTTCTGTTGAGTTCGCTGAGATCTGCATGCATAGTGCTAAAGTACTGACCGTGATTTAATGCACTTTATCTAACCTATTTCTCCACAAACTAAACATAAAACATGCTAACGTGCCAGGAGAATTCTTGAAAGGTCATGTGGGAGCAGAATTGACTCCTGAGCTGCATCTCAAAGCGAGTCAGGGAAGGTGAGCAAAACAGTGTTACAAAAAGTTATCACAGTTTTTTGGCAGGAGAGATTCAAAATCCCTCAGGGTAAGTGTCCGCAATCAGTTGCAGGATGGTATTTTTCTCAGAATCCAAGGCTATGAGGGCCAACAAATACTACTTGGTCTACAGAGTTTGGCAGAGAAAGACCTTGCTTCAGAAGAGCACAGAAAGCTGGCAGGACGTGAAAAGCGAGGGAAGATTCCAGCTGATTTATGCTAACCCAGTAATTCAGATTTTAGACACAAAATCGTCACCAAGGCAAAGTTAATAAAACATTAAAAGAGGCCCAGTAGCCTGAATAAATACCTGGTGTCCACCAACAGTCCCCAGATATGGTGCCGATTCTGTGTTTGATCATGTGTTTTCCCCTAAAGATAATTAATTGAACTAAAGCTGGCGGGAGACTGAGTTTGTTGTGATTGATTCATTCCCTATTAGAAAACAAAATCCCTCTGATGTACGTGAACGAGCGGTGCTGTTTCTCGTTGTGCGCTGTGAATTGTCTTCCTGGTGGAGCCGATTACTTCGCAGGCTGGAGTACTCTGTGAGCGGTGCACGCCTCAGCAGGCACAACACATTTGTTGTTGTCAGTGTGGCGATGAACAGAACTGACAACTAAATTTTAATCTCTTTCTAGGAAAGAATGAGCCAGGGCTCTAACTTTAGATAAATATGAAGGTAATTAACTGTTCCCAGAGCCAGAGCTGTCCTGAGAGGAGAGAAAACACATCATACAAAGCTGTATGCTTGGAGTACCAAAGCTTTAAAGGTGCTCAGGATTGTGATGGACTCTCAGACTGTAGAGTTTGATGGGCAGCACTGGAGGGAGCATATTTTCACTGGATATTTGCAGAAGGAGGCTTCTGTCCCACTTGCTGAAGGACAATCAGTGTTAAGCAAGTCTGGTAAAGGCTTCAGAGCACCCAGAGAGCTGTGCTGTGACTGCCTTCTGCGTGGAGGGTCAGGGTGCTTTTCCCTGCACACGCGGCACTGTAACAAAGCTCATGATTTTCCTTTTTTAATGGTTATGGCAGGCGCCTACTCTGTTCAGGAAGAGAGTTTCATTGCAGCTGTTAAGTGTAGGAGAATTTAATATGTTCTATGGGTATAAAGATAAAACCACACAGAGTTTAGTCTGGGTTGAAGTTAATGTGAGGGTACTGGAACCTTTCAGGTTTTGATGATTTAGGTTTTAATAAATTTGAAGTTAATATTTTAGTGCACATAAAATTCAGAATTGCCTCTAAATAATTATTTTTTCACTGTTAGCCAGAAGTTATACTGGGCTATGCAACTTAACAATGAAGTTGTCCTGTCTTAGCTGCATATCATTACAATCCTAGGAGATTAGCATCTTCATGATTTCCAAAATACGCAGATACCTGAACAAAATCCAGTGTAAGTATAGTGTAATAGGGCTTTTTTAAAAGCAAGTTTGAATTTCTTTTATTTTTTTAAGTTCTTAGGTGTAATGGATTTTCTAATTTAGAAAGCATATAATACAAAAATACAAATTCATACTGTGTTAAGAACCTTTTAAAATAATTCATTATTTCTAAACAATTTTTATTGCTGAATATGTTGTTGTGACAACTGCTGTCAGTGACAGTATAACTTACAGTAGAGATGTGAGAGAATGAAACTGCAAAGGAATAGTGGGGACAAAAGCTAGAAATAAAGCATGATTTTCTATTCAGTCTTCCTTTTAAATGGAGGAAAGGTATTCCACGTTTAGAAGGATTATATTGTTGCTTTTCAGATGTGATTCAAAGATACATATCGAAAGAGGGAAAGTATAAAACATTGGGTCATTAGCAATTCTAGTTCCATTCAAATAGGAAATGTTCTATTTATGATCCTTAACGAAAGCCTTCAGGTCATGAACAGCATTTCCATTTGTGGAGAAAAATGTAAGAATAGTTTTCTGAAAGTCTGTATAAAATGAACATTCCCTTTTGAACCCTTTATTCATTCAATTTCTAGGCACATTTAAAAATCATTGAAGAATTAATAGAAGCTATGTGAAAAACAACATAAAAACCCCTCTGTGAAATTCCAATGTTTTTTGCAGTATTGAGAGTTTAGTTTTTGAGTGAAATAATAACCTGATTTTAGTAGGCTTGAACTCATTAGTTGAACATACCACAAGGAGGACCTGCTTTTCCTTTCATATACTCCAGGGTGGATGAAGAGTGAATTCACTGACACTGGTGGCATTACCTACGAAGGGAATAGGTGAGCAGAGTATCTGCTGTTATATGCAAAGGATATTTTTTTAAGAGAAAAGAATCTCAGATTCTGGATTTAAATGTACTGTAATCCTTGACTTTAGAATATTTCTGCTACACATGTTGAACACTTGAACTTCTAAAACTTTACATATGTGAGCTTATTTTCTTTATGCACACACGTCCTGTGAACAGGGACATGAAAATATCAGTGAAAAGCAGGCTATTTGCATCTACTACTGTATTTACAATTTCATAATCTGAGAATGTTGCACATTTGCAATGGCAGAGAAGGGACCATGCTGATGAGTGACGATGCAACATACATGTCAACAATGATGTCAGTGCTGCATCACAGCATATTTATCTTCTGAGTTCTGTTTGTCATTTTTAAAATTTACTAGCATCTATTGACTTTTGTAGCAGATTGATTAGATTATGGACTAACTCTGGTGGGAACAGAGATGTTCTGAGCTGTATTGCTTCTGGACATGAACTGATTGATCTTTGTGACACTGAGCTGTACTCTGTGGCCTCACTCTCTCATGTCAGCAGCAGCACAGGGATCTGCAGGGATGCCAGCCATTACTTCTGAACTGTTTCCCCTTTTTTTTTTTTATTACAGTCTTTATGCTGGTTGTTATGGCTTAATTTATCAATGTGTTAAACATGAATATTTTACTTTTCCGCATGAAGCCAGGAAATTGAGAGTTGATTTTATATTAAAGCAATGTGATTTGTACTTCCCTTGAAGAACTCCAGAGTTAAGCATCTTAGGTCTTCTCTTAAATGGAGAAAAGAAACACTTAAGTGTTTGCCAGGAAACTGGGCTGCTTTGTTTAAAAAGATTTGAAGAAAAATTTTACGTGTTTTACAATATTTCTGTATTTCTTGGCTATTTATTTATAGCAAATTCTCTGTTTTCTGTGGTTGCAAAGTTTACTGCAAGTAGCCTAGCATCCTTCCTGTAAAAGACAGGGATGCAATCCCATTCTTGAAAGTGGCATTCAGCTGTTTCCTCTCCTCTTGTGGTAAAAGATTGTATGCAGCTGTAATGCAGCTGCTCTGAGTGCAGTGGGGAGCACAGAGGCAACCTGCTTCACTGCACAGCCCACATCTGTCCTTGGAAAAAATTCACAGTGACAGGAAGCATATTGAGGCCATATGTCAGCAAAGCAGAGTTCAGGACAGACTGAGTTGTAAGCCTACGTTTAATTTCTAGTACAGTTTTAGAGGCAGTTGAGCCTGGATCATTAAGAACAAAAGTTTCCTTCTCTGAATTACCACTATGTGTCAGCAGCTGCTTGAGAACTTTGAGCAAACTTGGAAGTATCTTCCCCAGAAACATGTGTTTAACTCTCACACAACTGTTGGGACTTACTGTACTTCATTCATTTTTGTGTGTGAGTTACCTGCTTTATATGTTAAAGAATTAAGAATGTGCATGGTGTTGCCTTTGTCCGGCCTTTGTAACTGTGATCTGTACTGAAGCGACATTTCCCCTGTGAGTGATCTGGTATCTCCGGTATCACTCCTGTGAGACCTGGCTCAGGGACAGTACATTGTCTTTAAAACACTTCATCAGCTCTTAATTCCTTTTGAGTTTTGGAGCACTGAAATGAATTGACTGTTTGAATGTATTTAGCTAAACAATAGCTTGATGTGAGAAAGATGGCAGGTTTTTGATGTGATTCTTAACCAAGAAAACAGAATGATCCTTTTCTGTTTATCTAATTAAAGGAGCAATATAAATCAAGTAATAAAACCTGAAATTGTTCGTCTCAGTCCTTAGTTGACCTGCATCAGGCAGAGATTAATCTCACAGGATCACAGAACAGTTGAGGTTGGATGGGACTGCTTGAGACCATCCAATTCAACCCCCTGCTCAAAGCAGGGTCACCTAAAGCAGATTGCCCAGGGCTGCGTCCAGTCAAATTTTGAACATCTCCAAGAATGGAGACTCCACAACATCTCTGGGCAACTTCTTCCAGTGTTTGGGCACCTGCACAGTAAAAAAGTCTTGTCTTCTGTTCACATGGAGTTTCATGTACTTAAATTTGTGCTCATTACCTCTTGTCCTGTCACTGAGCACTACTGAGAAGAGCCTGGCTCTGTCTTCTTTAAACTCTCACATCAGGTGTTTACACACATAGATAAGATCCCCCTGAGCCTTCACTTCTTCGGGGTGAACAGTCCCAGCTCTCTCAGCCTCTCCTTGAATGACGGATGCTCCAGTCCCTCAGTCATCTTTATGGCCCTTCATGGAACTCGCTCCAGTTTGTCCCTGTCTCTTGTACTGGGAAGCCCAGCAGTGAACCCAGCACTCCAGGTTTGGTCTCACCAGGGCTGAGTGGAGGGTAAGGACCACCTCCCTTGACCTGCTGGCACCGCTCTGCCTAATGCAGCCCAGGACACCGCTGGCCTTCCTTGCTGTGAGTGCGCGTTGCATTTCTTCGGTAGGGTCCTCCATTCTTGACAAAATTTGGAGGTATGTCAGGGCTGCAGAGTTACTCCCCTGTTTTTTCATGGCTTTTTTTTGATAAACATGATCATGGTTAAAAATGTTCTTATATGCTACAAAACTGCAGTGTAGGCTTATAGGTTCACAGTAAAGACTGAGCTTAAATTGTGCAATTAAAGAAAAATCAAGACCACAGATTGTTTGTAAGGTGGATTCTATTTATATTTTAACATTGGTAAAATATTTACTGTTCCTTTATGGATCTTTGGTTTTAGAAAGCAAGAAAAAGATTCAGTTTGGAGAACACTGGAAATTTTTCTAAAGAACTGTTGAAAAAGCCCACCTTTTACAAGTGTCAAAGGTACCTCCATCATCCATATAGCATGTCTTTATTTCTTTTCCTGTGTCTCTCCTGGTTCTCTGTAAGAACTATTTCATAACTACGTAATTGGTTCCAAATAACTATGATGGCATCTTTGAAAATACGTTATCAATCAGTTTTACATACGGATTTTCTATGTTTTTTTGACAGCAATGCTGAAATTTGAAGCATTGTGACTTGTTGCTGAACCTTTGCTTCCTCTCTGTGTTTTCTTTTAGTATCTCTAACAGCTTACCTGCTAGCAGAATATCCTTTCCTGCTTAAATTTCTCCCATGTATTCTTTGGTTTATGTTCCAAGCTGCATGGATGATATATGATGTTTAATTGCTCTTCTTCTCTGGATCTATGTAATTTGAACAGAGGTGCTAATGAGTGCCGTCTGTGGAGAAGGCACAGAAAAGCTGCGTATCACTCCCTTGCTGTGATTTGACTTTGTGAATGTCAGAGGTACCAAATGTGTGCCATATCCTGCCTTGGAGTCACAGTTTTAAGTCAACTGGAGTAACACTAATACTGTTGGAGCTGCTGAGTGCCGTGACCTACCCCTCAACAGTATTTGCAATTGTGTGTTTGGTTGCCTGCAGTCCTACGAAGAGCCTTTCTAATAATAAAAAATGGTGCTGAGTATCAACAATTCACCTTGCAGTCAGCGTAAGGCCTGTGATATCTTCCCAAATAATGTGGTTACAGTCAGGATAGTCCCTGGGTGGTTTAGTCATAGAATCATAGAATTGTTTGGGTTGGAAGGGACCTTTAAAAGTCATCTATTCCAACCCTCCTGCAACAAGCAGGGACATCTTCAACTAGATCAGGTTGCTCAGAGCCCCGTCCAACCTGACCTTGAATGTTGCCAGGGATGGGGCATCTACCACCTCTCCGGGCAACCTCTTCCAGTGTTTCAGCACCCTCATTGTAAAAAATTTCTTCCTTATATCTAGCCTAAATCTACCCTCTTTTAGTTTAGAGCCATTATCCCTTGTCCTGTCGCAACAGGCCCTGCTAAAAAGGTTGTCGCCATCTTTCTTCGAAGCTCCCTTTAAGTACTGAAAGGCCACAGGAAGGTGTCCCCAGAGCCTTCTCCTCTCCAGGCTGAACCACCCCAACTCTCTCAGCCTGTCCTCATGGGAGAGGTGCTCTGGCCCTCTGATCATTTTTGTGGCTCTCCTCTGGACTTGCTCCAACAGGTCCATGTCTTTCCTGTGCTGGGGACTCCAGAGCTGGACGCAGTACTCCACGTGGGGTCTCACCAGAGCGGAGTAGAGGGGCAGAATCACCTCCCTTGGCCTGCTGGCCACGCTTCTTTTGATGCAGCCCAGGATACGGTTGGCCTTCTGGGCTGTGAGCACACATTGTTGGCTCATGTCCAGCTTTTCATGCACCAGTACCCCCAAGTCCTTCCTGGCAGGGCTGCTCTCAATCCTTTCATCCCCCAGCCTGTACTGATACTGGGGATTGCCCCGACCCAGGTGCAGGACCTTACACTTGGCCTTGTTGAACCTCAGGAGGTTCACACGGGCCCAATTCTTGAACCTGTCCAGGTCCCTCTGGATGGCATCTTGTCCCTCAGGTGTTACAGCTGCACCACTCAGCTTGGTGTTGTCCGCAAACTTGCTGAGGGTACACTCGATCCCACTATGTCATTGATGCAGATATTGAGCAGTACTAGCCCCAGTACAGGCCCCTGGGGGACACCACTTCTCACCGATCTCCATCTGGACATTGCACTGTTGACCAGTACCCTCTGGATGAGACCATCCAACCAATTCTTCATCCACTGGACAGTCCACCCATCAAATCCATATCTCTCCAATTTAGAGAAAAGGAAGTTGTGGGGGACTGTGTCAAAGGCCTTACAGAAGTCCAGATAGATGACATCCATAGCTCTTCCCTTGTCCACTGATGTAGTCACTGCATCATAGAAGGCCACAAGGTTGGTCAGGCAGGACTTGCCCTTGGTGAAGCCATGCTGGCTGTCTCACATCCCCTCCCTGTCTTCCATGTGCCTTAGCATAGCTTCTAGGAGGATCTGTCCCATGATCTTCCCAGGCACAGAGGTAAGGCTGACAGGTCGGTTGTTCCCAGGGACCTCCTTTCTACCCTTTTTAAAAATGGGTGCAATGTGTCCCTATTTCCAGTCACCAGGGACTTCACCTGACTGTCATAACTTTTCAAATATCTTGGAGAGTGGCTTGGCAACTACATCAGCCAGTTCCCTCAATTCTCTGGGATGCATCTCATCAGGTCCCATAGACTTCAGTATGTTCAGGTTCCTCAGGTGGTCATGAACCTGATCTTCTTTTAGAGTGGGAGGGACTTTGCTCCCCCAGTCCCTGCCTTGCGGTCCATCCACTCGAGAGGTGTGGGAAAAGAGGTTGCCAGTGAACACTGAGGCAAAATTTTTCGAGTACCTCAGCCTTCTCCTCATCTGTTGCTACCAGTTTGCCTGTCTTGCTCATCAGCCGGGGTATGCTTTCTTTGACCTTCCTTTTCTGACTGACATACCTGTAGTAGCCTTTCTTATTATTCTTTGCATCCCTTGCCAAGTTCAGCTCCAGCTGTGCCATGGCCTTCCTGACCCCATCCCTACGCAGCTGGGCAGCATCCCTATGCTCTTCCCAGGACACCTGTCCCTGCTTCCACTGCCCATGCCTTTCCTTCTTGCCCTTTAGTTTGACCGTTGGGCCTTGACTCAGCCATGCCAGTGTTTTGCCTTCCTTTGCTCAACAAACTATCTGATTCAGGAAATCTGTATCTAGTGAAACTCCTAGGAAAAAAGACATTATTTATCCTCAGACTTCTGGACTTGGTTTGATAACAAATGAAATGAAAGGCTTTGTAGGATAAAGGATGCTTCTGAAATGCCAATATTGATGTGTATTTTTTCCTTTTATCAGTCTGTGGTCAGCCTTCATAAGCTTTTCAAAATGTAGTACCAGAGTCAATTACTAAAACTGAAATAAGGAATTACTACAAAAATTAATTTCAGCTGGAATATAACCAATTATTATCATTAAAACTTTTTACAGCCCATGTCACTAAACACAGGAATACTCATAGCAGGCTTTATTTTTAATCATCAAAAAAAGCAAACAACTGCAACAAAATTACAATAGCTGACACTTTTTTCAGCTGTGCTCACCTTAGGGAAAAATACATGTCCTGAAGCACATTACTACACACTTTCCTTTTGGGATTCAGCTGGTTTTGTTACTTACTTGATTAAAAAAGTTAAATCTTCCTTCTGAGCCTCTTCAAAGATATAGGTAATACTAGCCTCTGCACTCAGTGTTAAGTAGTAAAGGCCAAGGTTTATTCAGCCATGGCCAACTGATGTGCTGTTGGCTTGTAATCAGACACTAAAAAGAACAGATGGCTTAACCAAATTTAATTTGCTATTTTATTTATCCTTATGCTGCCCCTTTATCAAACAACTATTAAAATCTATATTATACAGTTAGAGAAACCAGCCAATGTTTAAAGCTAGTTTATGAGCTAATCTGACAAATAACCATCAATCCTGAGATGCAAAATAAATCATTTAGGTAGGATTCTGGGTCATTGTTTTTTTCTGACATAGCCTGGGATGGAAATAGCAAAGACTGCCATTAGTAATTATAGTATTCAGTAATGATTGCCAGCTCAGTAGTTGATGGCAGTAATGCTGTGTCAGTGATTGGAGAAAAAAAACACAATACAACAAAAAATCTCCATCATCTCCAACTGCATGGAAAAGCAAAGAATTTCTTAAAAGTAAACTCAAGCATTGAAATCTGGCAGTCTTCTGTTTCCAATATGCTTCTCAGTGCTCAACAGGGAATGATGACATCTGCAATTTGTTTGATTACTTCTTGTGATCATTTATTCATTGCAAGATCTGGGCTTGATCATCTCCACATTATTGTCTTAGCAGTGTTCATGGGATCAGACCATTTTATCTGATACTGTAGATCTTATCATTGTAAAATTAAAACTTGTGATGACTTTGCAGTACTGTTTTGGCACTCTGTCAGAATAACTCCTGCTGTCTTTCTTCTTAGGAGACTTGACTCTAAGCAAGAGTATTGCTGGGCAAGAGCCAACAGTGCTATAAATTAGAACATTAATTGTAAAGTAAGTTCAAACCCTATGATTTGGCAAAGATAGTTTTGGATAAATAGGCTCAGTGCAGTTTTGGAGTCTCCTTTTAGGAACATATTAATCATGGGCCATATTGTTAAGCATAAACTGCTGCATTTTTGGTACACTGATTTTAAAAATACATTTCTAGGTATTCTGTAAGGCTGCTGCAGCTTTACTGAGTTGACTCCAGAGAAGTTCATAAAAATCAGGTGCAGAGTCTGACGCCACATTTATTCTTAAAATGATCACTGACAATTCAAACTTCTGCACTTTGTAACTATGTCTTTTAATCTGAGATGAATACATGTTAATTTTCAAATAAATTTTCACATATTGTATCATATGCATATATATAGATTTCTGCAAAATAGCAGATGTGGGGGCAAAGAACAACTTCAAGATTATCTGTGTCTGAACCCCTTTAATTTGTCTGGTCACAGGGATAACAGAAGGCAGAACTGAGTTCATAAATTCCATTCTTTATATATTTATACAATGATTCATTGTATGACATCAGTCACCTCAGGACACAGCAGCAACAGACAATTAATGTTACACTTAATGCCAAGTACCCGTTAATGAAAACTAAACAGATGCAAGTGCAGCGATGCAAACACACTATTGTTTCTCAGATAGTTTAGGCACAACATAAAAGTTAAAGCTAAAAATGCTTTTGTATGACTATATTTCATTTAATCTTCTTGTCGTACATGTAACGCCCACCGTGGTGATTAACTTAAAAGATACATACCTCTGGTCCTTACATGATTAAATTAGAGAATACACAAGAATCAGTGAATATATTATGTGGAGTACATGTACAACTCCACTGAAACTCAATTCTGCAGACACCTGGCTTACTCATAAGTTTCAGTGAAGTGACTGAGCAAAGAACATGTTCGGTGCTTTTCTTCTTCAGTGGTGGGGTGGCTCTGTATGTTAGGGAGTGTTTTGATTGTATAGAGCTCAATGACTGTGAAGGCAAGGTCAAGTGCTTATGGGTAAGGATGAGGGGAAACGCCAACAAGGCAAATATCCTGTTGGGAGTCTGTTATAGACCACCCAACCAGGATGAAGCAACAGATGAAGCATTCCAAAAGCGGCTGACAGAAATCTCACAATCCCCAGCCCTTGTCCTAGTGGGGGACTTCAACTTACCAGACATCTGCTGGAAATACAACATAGCAGAGAGAAACAGTCTAGGCGATTCTTGGAGCGTGTGGAAGATAACTTCTTGACACAACTGGTAAGTGAGCCTACCAGGGGAGGTGCCTCACTAGATCTGCTGCTTACAAACAGGGAAGATCTGGTGAGTGATATGGTAGTCAGAGGCCGTCTTGGGCTTAGCGACCATGAAATGATAGAGTGCTCGATTCTTGGTGAAGTAAGGAGGGGGGTCAGCAAAACCACTACCATGGACTTCTGTAAGGCAGACTTCAGCCTGTTCAGGACACTTGTTGGGAGAGTTCCTTGGGAGACAGTTCTGAAGGGCAAAGGGGTCAAGGAAGGCTGGACACTCTTCAAGAAGGAAGTCTTAGAGGCGCAGGAGCAGGCTGTCCCCATGTGTTGTAAGACGAACCGGTGTGGAAGACGACCAGTCTGGCTGAACAGGGAGCTCAGGGAAAAAAGAAGAGTTTACCACCCTTGGAAGAAGGGGCAGGCAACGCAAGAAAGTATAGGGATCTAGTTAGGTCATGCAGAAAAAAACATCAGAAAGGCAAAAGAACAGCTAGAACTTAATCTGGCCACTGTTGTAAGAGATAATAAAAAAGGTTTTTACAAATACATTAACAACAAAAAGAGAGTCAGGGAGAATCTCCACCCTTTATTGGATGCAGAGGGGAAGATTGTCAACAAGGATAAAGAGAAGGCTGAGGTACTTAATGCCTTCTTTGCCTCAGTCTTTAATAGTAAAACCAGTTATCCTCAGGGTATTCAGCCCCCTGAGCTGGAAGACAGGGATGAAGAGCAGAATAAACCCCCCATAATCCAAGAGGAAGCAGTTGGTGACCTGCTATGCCAGCTGGACAGTCACAAGTCTATGAGGCCAGACGGGATCCACCCGAGAGTGCTGAGGGAGCTGGTGGAGGAGCTTGCCAAGCCACTCTCCATCATTTATCAGTGGTCTTGGTCAACAGGGGAGGTCCCAGATGACTGGAGGCTTGCCAATGTGACACCCATCTACAAGAAGGGCTGGAAGGAGGATCCAGGCAAGTACAGGCCTGTCAGCCTGACCTCAGTACCACGAAAGATCATGGAACAGTTCATCCTGAGTGCCCTCACGCGGCATGTGCAGGACAACCAGGGGATCACGCCCAGCCAGCATGGGTTCATGAAAGGCAGGTCCTCCTTGACCAACCTGATCTTTGATGACCAGGTGACCCACCTGATGGATGAAGGAAAGGCTGTGGATGTTGCCTACTTGGACTTTAGTAAGGCCTTCAACACAGTCTCCCACAGCATTCTGCTAGAGAAGCTAGCAGCCCATGGCTTAGACAGGTGTATTCTTCGCTGGGTTAAAAACTGGCTGGATGGCCAAGCCCAGAGAGTTGTGGTGAATGGCGTTAAATCCAGTTGGCGGCAGGTTTCAAGCGATGTTCCTCAGGGCTCAGTTTTGGGACCAGCCTTGTTTAATATCTTTATTGATGATCTGGACGAGGGGATGGAGTGCACCCTCAGTAAGTTTGCAGATGACACCAAATTAAGTGGGAGTGTTGATCTGCTTGAGGGTAGGAAGGCTCTGCAGAGAGATCTGGACAGACTGGATCGATGGGCTGAAGCCAACTGCATGAGGTTTAACAAGGCCAAGTGCCGGGTCCCAACAACCCCAGGCAACGCTATAGGCTTGGGGAGGAGTGGCTGGAAAGCTGCCTGGCAGAAAAGGATCTGGGGGTCCTGGTGGACAGCCAGCTGAACATGAGAGCCAGCAGTGCGCCCAGGTAGCCAAGAAGGCCAGTGGCGTCTTGGCCTGTATCAAGAATAGCGTGGCCAGCAGGAGTAGGGAAGTGATTGTGCCCCTGTACTCAGCACTGGTGAGGCCACAGCTTGAGTTCTGTGTTCAGTTTTGGGCGCCACAGTACAGGAGGGACATTGAGGTGCTGGAGCGTGTCCAGAGAAGGGCAACAAAGCTGGTGAGGGGTCTGGAGAACATGTCTTATGAGGAGCAGCTGAAGGAATTAGGATTGCTTAGTTTGGAGAAGGTTGAGGGGAGACCTTGTTGCTCTCTACAACTACCTGAAAGGAGGTTGTAGTGAGATGGGAGCTGATCTCTTCTCCCAAGTAACTAGGGATAGGACAAGAGGAAATGGGTTCAAGATGCACCAGGGGAGGTTTAGGCGGGACATTAGGAAGAATTTTTTCACTGAAAGAGTTATCAAACATTGGAACAGGCTGCCCAGGGAGGTGGTTGAGTCGCCATCCCTAGATGTGTTTAAAAGTCATGTAGATGTGGTGCTTAGAGACACCGTTTAGTAGTGTCAATGGTTGGACTAGATGATCTTAAAGTTCTTTTCCAACCTAAATGATTCTATGATTCTATTCTATGATTCTGTGATCCTCTGTTGTAGAAAAAAAAAAAGATAATTGGTACCCCCCAACTGTGTTTCCTCTTCCTTTGTCAGAGTCAGCCCCATATTATTCAGGAAGAGGGACAATGCTGTATGATTAAGACCAGTCACACTGCAACAACACCCGATAGACATCTACCATTACATAAAGTAACAATAAAGTAGTATAAAGTTTGTAATCCAACAACCAAATGATTGAAAAAAAAATTAATCAAATTTCACATACAACAGAAAATAACAAAGTAAATTAAATTAACTTTCTCATATCCAGTTTATCCAGGTCAAGTAGCAAGATTCTTTAGCCAGCCCCCTTTGAGACTTCCATCTGTTTTCACAGGTGTGGAGTAAAACACATTATAAATAGTATGCAAATAAAACAAGGCCAAGGGAATAATCTATCAGTTGATCAGTGGGTTGTTCTGGTGTATAATTGATTAAAAGCAGGACAAAACAGGTTATAAAAACAGCACAGAAGAACTGAAAACCTGGTTTCTTCCTTTAAAAAAAATGTGGGTGCTCTGGGTTCTCATAGGTGCTGCAGCTGTTTCTGCTCACCTGCAGGATCTTGCCTTTGATGGGTAAGAACAGACATTGTTTTAATATTTGCCTAATTTCTTCTGCGTGAGCAAAAGCCTCTCAATTGACTTACCTTCAAATCCAATCTTTTTCTCCCCTTTCAGGCAGAAGGTGTTTCGCGTGATTCCGCAGAATGATGAGCAGGTGGAAATCATCAATATCCTTGCCAGCAACATGCAGGTAAAGAACTTGGGGAAGGGGCCATATTCCATTTGAAAGGAACATTTCTCCTTTTGTTCAACTAACGTGTAACTTTGAAAAAAAAAATCACACTACTGAATTAAAGATCTAATCTTGAATCCGTTCAAGTCAGCTGGAGTGTTTCTTCAGGAGGAACAGGACAAGGTGCTAAAGCTAGAGCTATGCAAATACATTCTAATACCTTCCTAGTAAGTCTGGTTAACCCAATCTGAATATCAAAGTGCCCACCAGAATTTCTTAATAGAATAAGTTAATTTGAAATGCTGTATTCAGTGGGGTGCTTTCAAGAATGTATTAGATAAAACGTGGAAATTCCAACTACCAGAACTTTTACCATTACAGGCAAAACATTTTGCTCACATAAATAATCTAAAAATCCATAGTCCCAACAAACTGAACTTTTCTTTGGCCTCTAGTCACTCATGTCATCTTTTCTTCTCTGACTTTCCTTTAAAGCTTCCTTTCTCTCCAACAAAGCTGCATGTTTCTTACTGACCTTGATGTAGATATATGATGACACAATGACATGAGAAAAAACAATAAAGACAGCAAATGTGTTTTCAATATTTCTCTTCAGCTTTGATGTTGTAAAATAGCTGTTGATAAAAAAGACACCATTATCTGTAGGATGAAAGGATTGTATTTTTAACAAAGTACAGATGTGGAGAATTATCATCAACAGGCTAATATAGCATGCTGGAACAGTATTCTGTAAAAGCATATACTATTGAAATGCTGCTGCCAATATTAATAATATTAATAATATTAATATACCATGCTTGCTTTTAAGTGTGTAGTATAAAGGGATTGTTCCTTTTCTTTTTAGCAAAGAAAATATCGGTGGACTACCATTGCTATACAAAGCATTCAGTCAGGACTGATGTAGTAGTATATCCTGTAATAATCATCTCACTTGAAGACACATGCTTCAAGAACATGCCCAGCACCCCCAGTTTCCTTTGCATTCACAAGATGAAAAGCTGAAAAGGCATCAGGTTGGCAAACCAGCTTTGCTTTCATTCACCTTTAATAGGGCGCTAAATCCAGAGGACTGGAAGCCGACTTTAGCAAAGATACGTGAAATAGTAACAGCACTGTCATTTGTCCACCCTGAACTAAACATCTTCCGAAGGCACAGGTTCCTCATACCGCCTTTAGTGAACTGAGTTTTAAAAGCACTCATACAGACAACAGTCTTTCTCAGCTGATTTATGTAAAGTATTCACGTAGTGTTCCTCTGGTACCGAGTCAGGTACCCACTTCCGTCTAACACTTATAGGCAAAAACTTCCAATGAAATCTGTACAAAGAATGAGAGAAATTGTAAAGACAGTTATAATACTCACAAGTCTGTATGCACTCAGATGCTGTAGAATACTTGGCATTTGTGCAACTGTCGCTGCCATCTCCAGAATTCTGCCAAATATATTGCAGGGCCTAATAAAATCTTCAATTTCTGGTTAAAATTTAGGTTGATACTTCTGGCAAGCAAGTTCAGGTCAGTGTAATAGGATAGGAATGAGAATTGGTATATTATCACAATCACCATCACCATCACACATACACCCACCTAAAAATCACAGCCATATGTATGTGTTTATTTGTTCGTGTATTCATTTGGTCTTCTTTCAGGTTGACTTTTGGCAGCCAGACTCTGTCAGACTGGTAAGGCCAAAAATGCAAGTTGATTTCCGAGTTGAAGCTGACATGTCTTTTGAGGTTGAAGATCTTTTGAAAGAAAGTGGAGTGGAATACAGGTAAGTTTGTTCTCACTACTGTATTTTGAATAGAAGGAGATTAAATACCAGGGAAAACGTGTTTGATCTTTTCATATTGGTCAACTGATCTTCCTGTCACAAACTTCATCCCTCCTGTGGATGCCTCTACTGGGTTCAGCTTTCCTATGGCAGTTCAAAGGGACTGTAGCTGCTCTGCATTAAAGGGATGATGTGAAGTGTCAATAGAGGTGAGAGACAGGATGCAAAGACTTACTACCAGGAATTTCCCAGAGGTTAAAGCTCACTGCAGTACACAAGGGTGGAGAACAGAGGGGACGAGAAAGATTTCCCACTAAGGACAAAATGCAGCAAAGATCTAGAACGAGCCAGAAAGTACACCAGATGGGTTTGCATGATAGTATCAGGGAACTGAAGCCAGAAAATGGTGAGCCCCAAGGCCCACCATGAGGGGCTCCCCACTGAGTTCTCTAACCTGCAGAATGATAGATAGAAGGGCAAAAAAAACCCAACTGGTGACAAAGAGAAGACAGTTGCCAGGTAAAGGGCCAAGGGGCTGGGGAGAACAGATTCCCAGGACAGCCTTGGGGTTACTCAAGTCACACAGTAGATCCATGGCAAGGATTTCTCCAAAGAGAGAGCTCTTAAATTGACTTAAATATTTCATAAGTATAATACGCAGAAGTAAAAAAGCCCTGAGTTTCCATGACCAAATACAACTGCAGCATAACTGGAGTGAAAAGACCACACTGCCACGTTACACAACCTTGAGAACAAAATAATTGTAGTGAGTAGCACTAACGGGAAGGTAAGGAGAAAAGAGCAGGACCACGCAACTGCTTATACTTCATATCTTCCAGTCACTATGCAAGCATTAATTAAGGATGAGAAGTTGACTTTGGGCTGGAGTAGAGTGGGGCTGGCTGTCTTCATTGCTCCTTTAACTCCACCTGAGCTTTGCAAATTGGCTCAACCCATCTTGATTATCAGGCTTCTTCAATGTGTAATGGATATTCTGTCAATATCATGTACTCAGACAGTGAAGTCAGTGTTACTTGATCAAATTATCATGACTTCATTTGGCTGAGTGGAGCATTTTTGTCTTTCAGCCCCATTGTTGTTGCCACCAGACCAAATTCCTTCATTGGACACCACACAGTTCAACATAACTTTTATGATCTGCTAAATCCAAAGATAATCCATCCCTAAACTTACTGGCCTCGGGTTAACCATGTCTGATTTGGATGCCGCTGGGGGAACAGAATCTACATACATTCCAGAAGAAATAATTTTCAATAATGCCACAGCCCACATACAGCACAGGAATCTGATTTCAGTGGAATTTCCTCTTTGGCAAAGGAGTTGCTCTACATGTGTTAGTTTTTCCTATAATATTTATGAACTCCCTCAGGTCCGTGCACAAATCTTTTGATTGCAACAAAGGCCACAATGTCTGGAAGATGTCCCTGACAAACTTGAGTGGAGTGTCCTTGTGACAATCCAAGCTGTTACAATTCTTTTGAAGTGCAGCTGCAATGCCGTGACATCATGTCAATGTAGTAATTTGCACTGTTTGTTCTGAAGGCTGGTGGCGCCTCACAAACCGGCCTCGTGCTCTTCTATCCAAATCACAAATGATCAAGGACATATCCTGGACGAGTAAGATCTGTAAGAATGTTAAGACAAGCACTGGAAAAACAAGAGGACTTCATTTTTTAATAGCCAAGGTTGAAATACAAGCAAAAGGTCCTCAAGAGTACGCTCAACAATAAGCTGTGTCTTTGTGTCAGCCACAGGGAAAGATGAACAGGAGAGATCCAACCAATCCAGACAAGATGCTGGGGTTTTCTTGCCGTTATTTGTTCTACTTTAATAGCCCACCTCACATGCAGTAAAGTAGCTTGGAGGATGGATAACGCCACCTGCAACAGAGCTGTCAAACCACACCTAAACTTTGGAAACTTGGTTTGACAAAAAATTTCATCAGGCAAACATCTCCAGGTTGCTGCATGAGAGTGTTATGTTGCTGCAGTCTAACTGTCCCCCAGTGCCGTAAGTTCAAGAGAGGGCCCTTCTCCTGTTGAGGCAGAGGCAATCTGGCAACATGAGGTCAGCCCAGAGCTCATTTTCTACACACATTCTGTCTCAGCATTGCCATTCTTCCTAAAGCAAACTGTTGTCAGCCTGGAGGTTTGTTAGTATGGGAGTAAGTTGGCAGGTGCTAATTAGGAGGAAGCTATTGCTCCTTGATCATTCTTGCAGCAAGGTTGAGGCAGGAAGTAGGTTGAAACTTGAACCTAATACGTTATTTTCAAATGCATAAATCAACCTCCCCCCCACATGTCACTTCACAATCCATGCAGCCTTAATTCCAGGAAGACCCTGAAATGTCTATCTGGTGCTTGCATTCCTGCTAGCAAATTGTTTGTTTCTCTCTACACTTTTCATGGTGCCTGATTGCAGAGTCCTGATTGACAACCTGCAGGCTGCAGTGGACGCCCAGTTTGACAGCAAAGCTCGTACCACCAGACACAGCTATGAAAAGTACAACAACTGGGAAACGGTAAAGTCTAGAAGTTTGCCACTTTATTAGCTCAGTACCTTAGCCTCTGTAGGCAAAATTGCTTCTGATATGCTTCCAGCCTTCTTCCCTTTTCCTCTTCTGTTTCACCTATTAATATGATAACTCCTCTTCCAAACTCTCCTTCCTCTTCTCCTTTGTTGCTTATTACTGAGCTAATTTGTATAACCCATCCCCCTACACCTATTTCCTCTACTTTTGCTCCCAGTGCTGCAAAGAAACTCTGGCAGAAATCCAATGACCAGGCTGACATGCTTCACTACTAGTTTGCTCTTTCCTTTTCACTCCTTCTCCCATCTTGCCTGCTAAAAAACTTGATTCCATTCCTTGCCCCAATTCCGACTCTTCATCTCCCATCATAAGCTCTCCCCTCCTCCCTCCTTTTTTCACAGTCATGCTCATTTTTCCTGACACATAATCTTGACCGTGTCAGTCTTCTCGTCTTTGCAGTGGCTCCTTATCATCCATTGTATCACAGTTCTTACATTTAAAAATATGACAATCTCTCTTTCATGTCTTTCCTTGCAAAAATCCTTCATTTTTGTGCTGATCATTGCCGACTAAGCACCTGCTACATTTTCAAACAAGAAAATTTGTATTTCCTCTCCAAGTGGTATCTATAGATCATACACAGAACAAATCAATTTTCTTCCACCAGAACTCTCATAAAAAAAATTCTCTTCTTACAAGGCTATTAAAAAATAAAAAACGAAAGCTCCTCTGACTCTGCAAAGGTTATTGTTATGCAAAAAACCAAAGACATCCATAATGTCAATGATTATTTCTAGTATTCTCTTGCCAGTTTGTCTAGATCTGTCTGTTGTTTCCTGTCTTTTTCTTAGTTCATAGATAGCTCTTTGGGCATGAAATGCTTTTTTGTGTAGATATGACAACTTTTTTGTAAGCTTATGAAGGCACCTATAACAAAGGGAATCTGCTCCAATACCAGGATAATAAAGGCTGTTATTTCTTCCCTTAAATAATAAATAGAATAAGGGAAATTGTCTTTCTTTTGTGTCTGGCATTGGTGGACTGTTCCTACAAATCCCTGTTCAGCACTTCTGTCAGTAATTCAAGAATGATGATGAAAAAAAGAACCATAAAACTGAAAAACATTACAACATGTAGAAGATTTAAGGAATTCAATCAGCTTAATAAGAAAAACAGTTTTCTTTTCTTAAGAGAGTTTAAGGCTTGACAAAGTCATAACTATACAGGGTTAGCATTCAAAAGGTTTTGTAATCCACCAGCCATACTCCAATTACAAGTTTAAATAAATTCATACTAAAAAATCAATTCAGACATATAACTCTAATACAAGTAGGAATTAATTCTTGGAAATCTACAAAAAGTATTAAATATTAGGTCAAGTTAGATGCTCAGAAGGACCGTTCTGGCTTGAAGTCTGTGAATTAATTACTCTGGACCTGAGGACCAAGACATCAGTAAATTTAACCTCCTTATTACACAGATAGCTGCTTGGACTGCGGATATTGCTGCTCAGAACCCAGACCTTGTCTCTCGCAGTGTAATTGGGGAAACATATGAAGGACGGCCAATGTACATTCTCAAAGTAAGTGCTTTGATTTCTTTGTCCCAGACTTTTCCTCTATTAACTTCCACAAGATTATGATGTCTAGTAAAACATCAATGATGCTAAGATAGTAATATACATTTTGCAGAAAATCTAATACATTTTGTTCACTACTACTATGATTTGTTCAACTTTTAAGATTTTTTTAAAAAGGGACATAATGAAATATTAGAAGTTCGGACATAAAAATTTAACCACACTCCTGAGAGCTACTTGAATGATCATTTACCTTTATATTTTCTCCATCTGTTGTTTGTAAACCCATTTACTCTAAAAATGTCAGTCTCTTTAGCGATAGGCAACAAATTTGTTTGTATCTTCATCATATATAACTTTTTGGCGTAACTCTTACGAATAAATAAGATATGATGACTTAAATAAAGGTGAAAGGATGAAGATTACTTGCCCAAAATTGCATAAGCATTTACAATAATATACCATTCAAGCAAACAAGACCAACTCTTAGCGACACTATAGGAAATTAATCAAATAATTGGGGCAGGGGGAGGAAGCTTATCTGCATTAATAAAAATGAAATTATTAAGAGTCTATTGTTTTAGCTTGAATATCATGGTCAGCTACATCTGAGACCAATCCATAGACTTCCATTTAATCAAGGAATGCTATATTTGTATAAAGTTAGACTTTTTAAGGTAAGCAAACTGACTTGTTCTGCATACAAATAATTTTGTTTAAGACCTGTTTTTTTTGTTGGTTTCTTTTCTAGATGGGAAAAAGTGGTCCAAATAAGAAGGCCATCTTTATGGATTGTGGTTTCCATGCAAGAGAGTGGATCTCCCCTGCTTTCTGCCAGTGGTTTGTTAAAGAAGTCAGTAAGCTTAATAATGAAAAAATATTTTACAAAATGCAACTATGTTGTAGAGAATGGTTTCTAAAACATGAAACCATATTCAGGAAAGAGCTGAACAGGTGAAGTTAGCTTCACTTCAGGCTGGGATATTTTAGGCCTTGAATTTAATGACTTTATCTTCTTTGTCTTTTCCTTCTCCTCACCACCAACATAAAGCAGGTGGGAGTTATCAGATGCTGCGCAGTCTTTTATACAGAGAAGAGGTATATTCCCCCTCAGTGGAGGGAGATCAATCAACTTAGCAGAACACCTCACTGATTGAATCTCAAATTTTGTAAGAATTCCTGCTTGAAGATTAAAAAAAAACAAACCTAGAAGCAGCAGCTGGGATTTAAAACCCAAGGAAAGGAAAGCCAAAGTACATGAGTGAGTCACGTTGGCAGAGGCATCGGTGGCAAGTATAATCTCAGTCTTATCAGACAGCCATGCGGTTTTATGTAAGGAGCAGTGGAAATTGAAAGTGACATCTCAGTGGAGTCAATGGGAATGTGATTTCATTATCTCCTAATAAGGCTGCAGACAGTATGTGCTACCATTTTTCTCTTAGCAATTCACGTCACTACAGCTGTCATTTTCACTGTCTGGTCACTTAATTAATGGGTGTACCTGACACCAGCAGTGGCTCTACTCAGTGGATCCAAGTGTGGATAGGTAGAAGTGCTTTAAAAGCGCAGCCCTCTGAGCGTCATCAGTGGTTCACTCAGGATTGCTTTTAGACATAAAAGGAAAAAAAAAAATAGAGAAAAACACAAGCAAGGTGCATTGTTATATGTATCTAAAAAAAAAAAAGCATAAAAAATGCAAAACAGGAAAAAAAGTTCTAGTGATCTGAAACTGTGTTGTCCTTTATATCTGTGTAAAGTAAACATGAGTGCAACATACTTCTTAGAGCAAATTTCCATGATCATTGCATGCTCCCTCGATGCTGATGTAAATCTGTGAACAAATATACAAAGTGCCAGGCTGTGAACAATCAGGATATACAGGTTTATGGCAGGAGTTCTTATGTTTGTTATTCAGTGTTTGTGCCTGTAAAAGTGCAGGGAAAAATCTGCCTCCCTACAAATATGTGCATCCACAGCATTATGACTGGAAATGTGTAAGGATGTTCTTTGGAAATATTCTCCATAATTTTGGTTATCGATGAAATTTCTCTGCACAACAGATATAAAAAAATGGGAATAATGATTTTTCCTTCTCACATAAATTAAACCCTAACCTTTAAGGTGACAGGATGTAGGGAGAATATATGGACAGGAACTTTGCTCTGTCTGTAAATAAGAAGCTAGTAGATGGAAATTTCTTTCCAGTGATTTAAGATCCTGTTCAAAATCAACACTGCTTTACCATATAATTTATCTACCAGAATGAGATGGCTTTCTAACAGCAGTGTGGTTTGAGTCAGTGTAAATCCTCTAAGTATATAGTATCACAGAGCTGCCATCTCATGTAGTGGAGTGACCTGGATGACTTTGTCCACCACATTCACTAAGTCCTGATCCAGACCCAGGCCTTTAAATACACACAGGAGATACAGATCTATGAAGGCATCATCAGCTTTTTCTACTTTTCTCCAACTAGGCTGTTGAGACCTATGGAAAAGATACTGTCATGACCACACTTCTCAACAGCTTGGACTTCTATGTTTTGCCTGTTGTTAATATTGATGGTTACGTTTACACTTGGACCAATGTAAGTACATTCGTCTTTCTCAAGAAGACCAGCTCTGGAAAAGTCAACTGTTAAAACTTTCTCTGAGTTTTGATCTATGCTTCACCATTCTATTTCAGGACCGCATGTGGAGAAAGACACGCTCCAAAAATGCTGGTAGTCGTTGCATTGGTACAGATCCCAACAGGAATTTTAATGCTGGCTGGTGCAGTGAGTGTCTCCTAACAATAGCTGCAAGCGATCATACAGAGGTGCAATAGCCAAGATGCTTAATTATAGAATTTCCCTACCTGATGGTTGGTTGAGCTCAAGCTTGAGTGAAGACCACCAGTATAGCATTGAGAAGTAGCTTGAGTTCAATTTTTGAGGCAGTTTTGGGCAAAAAAGACCAGTGTCATGGTTTGGGCCAGATTGGCCCAATCAGGTGAAACAACTGATGCTCTCTCTCTCCTGCTCGGCTTCGAAGGGAGGTAGGAGAGAGAGAAAAAGAGAGACTTAAGACTACTTCTATGAACATATATATATACACACACAGAGACATATATATGAACATATATACACTTACACACACATATACATATATACACACACACACACACATGCAGTCTTCTATGAGTTCAGAACAGAAACCAGAAGAGTTTGCTTTTGGTTGATTTCACCTGGTGGAGAGGGGTTTCTTTTGAGTGGTTTCCACTTGGTTGGTTCCTGGAAGTGTCCTAGAAATGGAGGAGATATGCAAGGAGAGGATTGTTAAGTACTGAAGCAAATCAATATCCCAAATCATTTAGATAATGCAGGGCTTTACATCAATACTCATGTTCTTCCAACTATGCACACTGTACAGGGCGTATTTATTTAATGCTATGTCACTTGCCCAGTGCCTTAACTATGCAATAAAATATTCTCTCTTCTGATATGGCATGTGTGTCAGTAGGATTTCCAAGGCTTATCTACAAAAGTGGTGTACCATGACTCTCCTAACAACCAACTTTTTTCATTAAATACTCATTAAATTCACCTTTCTTCCCAGCTGTTGGAGCCTCAAAAAACCCCTGTGATTCCACTTACTGTGGCTCTGCACCTGAGTCTGAAAAGGAGACCAAGGCTTTGGCTGATTTTATTCGTGAACATCTTTCGACAATCAAGGCATACTTGACGATTCACTCCTATTCCCAGCTGCTACTGTTTCCTTATTCGTATACTTACAAATTACCATTGAATTACGAGGAACTGGTAAGTCTCTGTCATTTTGACATATTGAAAAGAATAAGTAAAAATCATCACTTGCTATTTAGGTCCATTTAACTTCAAGCAGTTTCTTTAACATCTGGAAAGAATCTATACTGCCAGTTTTTGAAAATACTTCAGTCTTTCATAGCAAGAACAAGGGAAACCATGATGGCTTCAAGATAGTTCAAGCACAGGATAAACTCAAGAGCCTTATTTAATTTCCACATACACAACGAATTTGCCACAAGGTCAGGTTTGTCTTCCAGTAATGCTATACAGAAATCCACTATGCTGTGCAGCACTGCTTCTTCCCAACTCAAGAGGCTGGTGTATAGCTTTAACACATTACATACAAACATTATGCCCTGTAAGTCAAGCTAACAGCTTGATAGATTGTAATAGCTATGAAATGACTGAACAGGTATCATCAACAGCAGACAAGGATCCCTGTCTACCACTTCCTACTGAACCTTAGGTCTCACTGAAGTAAAATGCTGAAACGCCTATTGATATAGGCTCAGGACAACAAGGCAGTTTTTATCAAAAGTATAATTAAAAACAGTTAGATACAAAAAAGGTAAAAAGTTTCAGTTCTGAGGCCTTTCTAAACAGGCTTGGATTCAAATACACCTTTTATTTGCAAGAGGAGAAGATGAATGTGGTGTTCTAAAGGACAATGCCTCTTTTATTAATCCTAGAGAAAGGCCACAGCCTAGTGTTATTTAAGTAAGATAACAACAGTCTGGAAACTTTTTTTTATCCTTAAAAACAGAGAGAGGGGTTAAAACTATTAGTTGTGTATAAAAGTTGTAAACATTTTATAAGGCCAAAAATCAACAATCATGAATAATAAAATTACTTCAGTCCTCTGGCATATTAGCAATTATAAGCTGTTGGCAGGGAAAACAGCATAGCAAAACAAAATAAACAAATCTTGATTCCCTCTCTTTCCTGGATGCTGCCAAAAGTCCAAGGCAACAGCACTGTGTGTTGCTCTGCTGTGTAGGTTTGACAGATTTATGACTGCTCCCAAACAGATGTCATGATTCTGAAGCACAAATACAAACTGGGGCCAACAGTGAAGTTTCTTGTTACATATTTTACAGCTTAAAAGAGAGGATGAAATTAAGATGAAGATTTTGTTTTCTTAATTTATATTCCAGAAACTTTTAATTGTCATTATTCCAGGGAACTGTAGTAATTTCTTGCCTTGTTTTCACAAAAGCTTTACATTTCACACATTGCAGTTCAGTCTGAAGTAATAAAGCAGAACAAAACCCTTGAAGCTGCTTTGTTGTCAAGATCACAAAGTTCCCATATGTTAAAAATTTGCATGATATTCTGCCCAATTTTTTTAATCAAGAGCAAATGTGATGAAACATAACTAAAAGTACAGCATGTTTCTCACAGTGACAGCTCATTATTAAAACAATCTTTAATAAGAAAGAACCTATATGCTTTTCTAGGTTTTCAAATTCTTGTATTAAATTAAAATTTTATATTAGAAATGTTCTGTTCTAATACACAGTAAAATTTAATGAATCATCCATACTAAGTTTCTACAAGTTTTATTGATAAAAACTCTCCTTTCCTGCCATAGAGGACAATTCTGCTGTTACCATTCAGCATAAAAAATAAATAGCTCAGGAACACAGGCTATATATTTCTCTTCAACCATTTGATTTCACTTTGTAAGTTAGTCTTTCCAACATCACTTTATCCTATATTTTAAATCAGGCACACTGATCCCAGAGGGAGTTCCATTATTTCCCACTACAAAGCAATCACAAATCTCACCACCATGACAAGGTGACCTTATGAGTGTTTTTCATGTCTTAACCAAGGAAAAATATTTCCTCTCTTGATGATGCCAACAAAAAGACAGCAGGATCCCAGAGGTGTTCAACTTGTGCAGGATATGATTTTAACAAGGGAAGATGTCTTGCCAAAAATCCTTCTTTTGGAGAATAAGCTCAGAATATCACCCAATCAATATTGCCTGTAGTTGGGATAATTAAACAGAAAGGGCCTAATTCACTCCAACACCAGTGAATTAAATAGAAAGGCTGACTTCAACAGGTGCTGGGGCAGGTTTGAAAGCGCGGCTTTTCAGGTTACTTCAAATAACTGAAACACATTCATTTAAGCTGTGACTAAAGAAAATTTAAGATTTTCAATCAACAATTGTACTTGCTTGAAATGAGACCACTACCAAAAGAGGTACTATTTAGTATGCCAATTATTGTGTTTCATGTCCAAAAGTTCTGTCTAGATACAGAATTTAGAGAAATGCTGAAGAATGAGAATCTCAACTTCTAATAGAAATTGTTTGGGCAAACAAAAGGATCATAAATCATTTTGAAAATGAAAAAGCAAAATTTATAGTGCCATTATCTTATCTTAGATGTTATTTTTACTCTGACAGATCTAATAAATTAAAGGAAATATAGTTGCAGTTTCTTATCTCTTTCAGTGAGGAACTGGACATGTGCTTAAACAAAACCTCACATGTCTGCTTATCATTAACAACATTTTGTTCCTTTGTATTAATTAAAGGTAGCATAATACCATGGGGCTTATGCTGCATTCCAGTGTCTGAGATACAGAAGGGCACAAAAATTGAGTAATTTGAGATTGAATACACTAAGTCTGCAGAAGAGAAAGATCTACAAGAATGCTTGTGCCTTCCTTTCCTACAAGCATACGGAACAGCGTGTCCTCGGGGCTCAACAGACTTTTTCTGTTCACAGCCTCAAGAAATCACTGGAAGGCACAAAACTGTTCTGATTTTGGTTTCTCAGGTAGAACAGGGCACTCAGAATCCCAGACATCCTTTATGCTCCACTGCATTGTACAGCAAATCAGAACAACCTCAAAGTTACTGTAATTTACTCTGAGTTGGGGATTAGAACTATCCCTCAACTGCCCCCGGCTGTGGGGTGTTAAACATGTGAAAGTCACATATGTCTCTTCCTTCCCACAACTTCCCACTCTTCTCCTTAAATCCAAGAGGAGCACTGAGGATCTCAACCCCACAGCTCACAAGGATTTTCCCAAAACATTTCTCCCTTTGTTCAGGGTTGTTGCTTTGTTTTTTGCCCCCCTCCTGGGGTGTTGCACAAAACTTTCACTGCTATCCAAACACTACTTGAACAACAAAAATAAAAACATCCAAGACAGGAAAATCTAGGTCAGGAATTTCTCAGAAGTTACACAATATTCTTGTGATGACACCCTGAAAGAAATATGTACTCCTTCTGGTGAATCACATTTTGCCTGGTTCATAATCCTCTTGACTCATTCTTTACTATACCCTGGAGTGTTACCCTGTACACAGAATACACACTTGAATCCATCCCCTACAGAGATCAGAAGCATTAGCTTTTCACAATTAAAAAACGTGCTTGGCAAGACCAGTATCTCTCCACACCCCAAAAAGATTCTTTTCATCTTTATTTTACTATTCACATTTTTATCCTCTTGTAATAAAGAACTCTGTATTTAATTGCACTTTTCATAAACAGTTCAGCCCATATTTTTTAATCAGTTCATATTTTGGCCTTAGCTTCCTATTAGGTCACCCTATGCTTTCCTCATTTTCAGCAGACAAATCTAGCTTTATCAATTCTTGTTTGTATTTGACTTGGCTCTGAACTATGATTTGATAGAGCAGAGGAACGTGCATCGTGCCCTTCCTTCCTTTCCAAGTTCAATTCCATCTCTCAGTTAAACAACAAACTAAGCACCAAACACATATCTGCAGCCAGCTCATACTCAATGTCAGATTAATGTATGTGTATTATTACAATTTGGCAGGCTGCAGAATAATATATTAGTTTACAACCCAAGATAATTTTCTAGACACAGGATTTCAGTTTTTATTACTTGAAGGCGTACTGGCCCCATTGATTATTGTTTAAGCTCACCAAAATTCACCTTCCATGTTGGGTTGGTCTGGCATTTTATTTCCTCTTGAGTGCTTAAAATAGGATACAGTAGAAAGTGGAGTCTGTGCAGCCTGCAAGAAGAGTAAATTTCAAATATATTGCATGCCTTTGTGAGTATTTGACCTGGGAGCAAAGTCTTTTCACTCCTGACTTTATTCCTGAATGTGTTTAAGATATACGAAGACCTGTGGGTAAAAATTTTTGAACAGCAAAAATCCTATCATCTAAGAGACTCGGACACACCAATGAGGAATTGCAACCTATGCTGTTGTATCTGTGCTATTGCAAACTGATGTGATTGCACTACTTGTGACAGGTAAATATTGGTAAAAAGTCAACTGAGAAGCAAAACAAACAGGAAAGTGGGCAGAAAAGCAATATTTGGAATTGGCTTCACAACTCCTCCACTGAGTTTGCCACAACAGATGTCCCACAACAGAACTGCTCTGTACAGTCTTATAATTGTGAAAAGGATGTTTTTAGTAGCATCATCTTCCAGATGAAGCTCATGTATGACTCTGGCTGAAAGACAAGAGTCTCTAACAGGTGTAAGGCACATCCACCTTAACTCAGTCACACTGGAAATCCTCTCACCAGGGACTGATTTCTCAAACGCTCTGTGAGACTGCCACAGAGAAACAGGCTTGCAAAGAAAAAACTAACGTACTCCACTTGGCTGGATTATCTGGACTCTTGGGGGACATGCTTAACTATGAGCAACAACAGGCTAGTGAACTGAATTACACATCAGTCATGGACTCTTTTGAGGGGAGTCTGTTTTTATTGGCAAAACAAGAGGCCTCAGAAGGTTAGCTTCATTTGGCTAAGGCTAACTTTGCAAATACCACATTTTCAGACTTTCATTACAAGGAAGTTGAGGGTCACTTAAGTAGCACATGAGACCAAGATGAAGTGAAAATACAGTTTTCAGCCTCGGGCAAATCAGTTGGCAGTGCAGTGAGGGAAAAGAACAAGAGGTGCAGTCAATCAGTGAAAAGGCTTCTCCGGATCGCTGTCAGACTGCGAGGGCGAAGGGAGTTGTCCACATGCAGCAGCTGCATAATCAACATCCCTGAAGTGTTTCTAAACAGCCGCAACTTGCTGGCAAATCTAGCCTGATGATACCAGAATAAAATGAGGGAGATGCTCCCCAAAAAATTACCTATTAACACACAGAAGATGCTTAGCCTGATAATTTATCTCACCAGATGTGGTGAGAAAGAGAGGGCAGTAATATATCTTTCATTAAAAGCTAATAACTGAAAAAATAGGTTTAAAGGTTGTGAATAATGTAAGATAATGGCAACTGAGAACACAACTCTGCTGTCTCACTGGCCCATGCACTCTGTACACAAGATCAAGTAAAATATTTGTAATTGCTGTGTAAACACAGATGGGTGCTGGGTGCAGGGAGCACTACCTTCTGCTGAAATGACCAGCTCTGTGAGTTCAGCTGCAAGGCAGAAGCTGAAAAGCTATTTCTGCTCCCAGTTACAGGGTATTAATTTGGAGTTATATCTAGGACTTCAGGGTGCCGGTTGTTTCTCTGCTACTATAACTCTCAGCAAAATTTTCCTTACAAGAGAGGGATTCTTAACAGTAGAAAAAAACCAACAACCAAACAAACCACAGCAATTCAGTTAAGCCAGTAACGCAAAGAGATCTAGAAAATCACTCAACAGCAAAGAGTATCCTCAAAGGTAAAAAAGATAGCAATGTTTCTCCTCACAGCTGTATTCCAAATAACATGCAGGCTTGAAAATCCAAACCACTTTTCAAAAGTTAAGTATTACTTTCCCTTTTGGAAAATGCTAGGCATTATTTATATACCTCTGCATAAATCTCCATGTTATTTCCTTTTTACGGATGAGTTTGAGTAATTGTGCTATTTTAAAAAAAAAAAGAAAAAAAATTCCTCATATTTGGTATTTATACTCACAATTATTTACTTAATTTTTATTATTCCTGCTGCTTTATATTATATTATTATTAAGAGGTGACTTTAATTCCTATGAAGTTGAATTATTTTTTTTACCTTTAGGTTTTGGACTATGAATCTATTAGGAAAGCAAACAGTAGAGAGTCACTTAAAGGAAAAAAATCAGACATCAAAACTTCTGATAAAATTTCATTTCATGATGAAGTCATAAATGCTCAGTCATGTTTTTCACTTAGAGAGGGTCATTTAAAATACCACCTCGACCTCCAGCCTGGAGAGCTTGAGGAAGTTGTTTATTTGGATTCCAGGCTCTTAACAGCTGGAAATCTCAACTGCTCTTTCTACAAATCTTTCTTTTTACAACTTCCTGACCAGTAATAAAAAATCCCTCAGGTAAAAAGATTTCCTGACATACTTTTTCTGGTATCTGTTCTCATATGATTTAAAGCCATCATTTGCCAGCTGAGTGAAAGGAATGCCCCATTCTTCCCAAAGAGCAGCTCTGCTGTTTTATTGTCCCTACCATGCAGTTTACTAAAAAGAAAGCAAATACTAGTTACCAACAGGTCCACACATAATATCAGACTATCTTTAAAATTTTAATTTCCACTTTGCATATATTTGAAAAGAGGAAGAATCAGTTTGCATTTAAAAATTCATTTACTATTGAGAGAAGATTTGACTCAATCTCAGCTACTGATTAAATGTATATATTATAAACAAAAGATGACTGAAGAGAACACGGTATTACTAGCAGGTAGTAGTCTCTAATCTCTACAATTCCCTCAACATGCGTTAAAAATTATTATGGATTTTAGAAAAATCAGCTTGTTAAAAGATGTAAAAAAACCAACCAAAGAAAGAAAACCTCAACACTGGAGAGAGCTCAGTTACCCCAATTACTCTGAGTCCAAGATTGTGAAATGCAAAGCAACAACATTCTTCCTATAATTGCTTGTGTTTGGACAATAGAGAGGCCAGAAACCAAACCCCAAACTCAGGTACAGCCAATGTCATAGGTGGAAGGACAAGCTTCAAGTACTCTTTGGTGTGCCTTGTTTAAATATGCTAAATGTGCTAAATGACCACAAATTCCTACAGCAAACTTCCATAATACTAGGATGTTCAAAATCCAACATTTGGGAGTGGGGAACCACTTGCAATTCTGCAATAAAGTAGGCTGCCAGTGCTAATGCAAACATATTTTGATGCTGTTTTGTAGAAGCTGAGAAAGCTCTCTCACTTAACTAAGATTTTCTAAACACATTGTCCAATACGCCTTTTTGAGTAATTCACAGGAACACTTGAAGCATAAAGATGAACAGAGAATATTTTACAATATGTCTTCCACTGGGAAGTAAGCCAAAGTATAACCTACAGAGGAAGAAGGGGCTTGAGGAAATTCCTGGAATAGTAAGCCATTCAGCTGTAAGCCATAAAAAAAGATATGGCAACCCGTTGCTTATTCTTATACCGAACATCTGCTTTCAAAAATCATTCATATTTATCATCTGTTAGTAATAGTTTTCATGTTTTATTACCAACATGCTGTATAATGAAGAACTGGAAAAGCCACACGTTCCAAAGAAAAGTCTGTAATTTTCCTTAATGTGAACACACAAATCTTCATAGTACTATCGATGGGCCTGATCCAGCTCTCACTGAAATCAGTGGGAGTTGAATGAGTCCCTCCGTGCACAGGAAATGAATTGAAATTAATGAGACTACATATGGTTCCAAGGTAATTTATGCCTTTTTCTGGCTGTTAATATTTATAAGACCTTAATCTGTTTCCACTTGTGTCAGTGTTCAACTCCACTGACTAAGCTGACTCTACTTTGAATTTATAGCTGCATTAATAGAAAGAAAAGAAAGGCTATTGTATGTTCACAATTCACTGTACCAAGTTATTACTATTCTCTAAGATTCTCTTATCTCTAAATAAGATTCCATATTTAGTTTTAATTTTGTACAAGTTTCTTCTAAGTATGGAAAATCCCGTTACCTATTGTCCCCTTACCTATCCAGACTATACTGGCCTATAAAGCAGGCTGTACCTCAGCAGAGCAATACACAGACTGGACTATACTCCATTAAAGCTTGGAGAACAAGCTCTTTACTGATAAGCTCTTTTCACAACAACAGGACAAGCTGTCCCTTGTCAGCTACTGACACCTAGTCATTCTGAGAGGTGAACAACAGTTTTCAAACACAAAATTCTCAAGCATGGCTTTTCAGTTTATTCAACAATGGATTTACTTAGATTCACTCAGAAAGCTTCTGGAAATCCACATTTACCATTCTTCTTTTCCTACAGAATTCCATTGCTCGTGCTGCATCGAAACAGCTGGCCAGTTTGTATAATACCAAGTATACATATGGCCCAGCAGCTACAACAATCTGTAAGTACCGACCAAAATATACTAGCCATCTATATTAAGTGCTACTAAGACTATCAAATGCAGTTTTCTAGTGATTCTTGTTCCTCTTCCCAAGTAGTCTCCTTCTTTCTACACATGCATATACTCAGAGGTATATATGGAATTTGTCATTTCTAAAATATGGGATGATATATTCCTTAAGGATCCCAGGGAGTGTGTGACCCCCTGGAAGGTAAAGTGATGTGGTAAGGTGTTTAGGAATCCATGTGCATAGCATGAATTCCTAAATCATACACAGCTCAGATTTAAACATAAAAATCTCGACCTGGGACTTTCTGCATTTCCAGTATCTCCAAGTCAAAGTGAAAAGACAATGTGAATCCTAAGAAATTGGCTTCAACCACTCTAGCAATGCAGCACAGATAATTATTTCTTTTACTTTGCATTACAGTCTGAGAAACGTACTAAGTACAATTCCATTCTTCTACCCTCCTGGGGAACTCAGCTGTCAGGCCTTTGCAGTGTCAAAAGCTGAAATGAGGTTGCCAAATCTAGATTTCTAGAACTTTAATATCTTCTATATTTAAGATCTCTTAATTTACTTAAATATGGAAACTAACTTCTTTTCCCTATTTCTTTTACTTAAATAATTAAAAAAAATCTTTTAAAAAGTTTCTCACAATTTTTAGAATACTTATGGAGATTTTTCCTTTAAAAACATTTTGGTGATGCCTAGCAATTCTGGAGGCTCCTTCCTTAGCAAAAGAGACTGCCTTCTTTGTACCAAAGTACTGGAAAGGGAGGGTACCATTTGTCCAGAAGAAAAAGATGGAGCTGATATCCCAGATCTGCAGCTCTTTCACATCTGTATGAACCTCAAAAAGCTACCCAGTGAGGGGGTATTTGCTTCTGCTACCAAGTCTTTCTAAACAATCCCATGCAAGCATGCCATTCTCCTGTTCCTTAGGCATTCCTCCCATGGTGTCCCCACAACATTGACAGGGAGAGAGTAGTTAACTTGTTTACTGACTGATGCTTGCATGCATCAGCTGGAGTGAAGCTCACAAACTGCCTAAAAATCACAGAAGTTTTTCCATGAGACGGAGAAATCAATCAATTCACTGAATATTCCTTTTTATCTGTTCTTTCTGCATTTCTGGCTATGGGACTTGATTCCAAAGTGTACCACATTTCAATGTGTAGCCACACTTTTTCAGTTAAGCTTTATTTTGTTTCTTTATCAACAGATCCTGCTGCAGGGGGCTCTGACGATTGGGCTTACGATCAAGGCATCAAGTACTCTTTCACTTTTGAGCTCCGAGACACTGGTAGATATGGTTTTATTCTCCCTGAATCTCAGATAAAGCCAACCTGTGAAGAGACTCTACTTGCTGTTAAATATATTGCCAATTATGTTCTTGAGCACTTGTATTAGAATGGAGTTCTAAAAACTATTAAAGAAGGTTTTATTCAAAGATGCCTTCCTTTTTTTTTTTCTTTCCTAACCATAGGTTTTTATTTCTCTTTACTTAATGTTTCTAGCCATATCCTTAGTCCATCATAGGTCAATAAAACTACAAGTTTGTCAAGAGAAATTATATCTTTTATTAAGGCAACTGATATAGTAAGGAGGGGTCCAAAAAGAAAGAGCACAAGAACCTTAATCAACATAAGGTAAAGATTGCCTTAATGATTAAAATTATCTTAATTTAATCCAGAGCAGACGGGCAGAGCATTAGGACTTATACAGCCTGAATGCTAAATAGAATGAAAACAGCTAGGTGATTCATATAAATGCACTTTCATCCAACAGTTCATCGCCTTAGTGGCATCAGTAGCAAGGAAAAGTTCATACCAAATACTTCTGAAATGAAGTTAGCTGTGAGATGCTCCTGTGAGTTTTCTCAAAACCCACCCTGGATCTGGCTCCATCACTGAAAACTAGTTTGGATCCAAGGTCACTGCTAATCCCATCTGAACTCAGTGCTGAAGCTTATAATTATTATTAGTTTTAAAGACCAAGACTTGATACAAATCATGCTATAAACTACCCTGCCTTTAGGGCTCTCACACTCACTACAGTAGCATTTCTCAAAATTTTCTTAGAGTCCTGGTACTTCCTGGGGCCCCACATGTTCCTACTGGCATGAGTGGAAGAATCGTAAACAGCCATAAAGACTAAGTCTGGTGATAAATGATTAACTGTTTCTTTCATGAGAAGCTGTAAAGAATTATCCCCTTCTGATCAATTTTCTGTACAGGTAATGCGGGTCTGATTGGGTCAGAGTGAGTGAGAGTGATAAATAGGCACTCTGGGCAGCTTCCTCACGCAGCTGCAGAAAATGTGTTTGGCATTTATTAATGCTGTTTAGAGCTTGGCTAATATGGGACACACTCTGCAGAAAGATGGGGAAAAACCTTATGTCAACACAGAACCTGGCTGATCTCCCTGCCATTGCTGGAAGCTCTGAACAGAGACTTCCGCTGCCCGTTGATGCTCCTGGAATTAGCACTGTTTCTGGCAGGTCCCTAGCTGATGCACTCAAAACAGCCCATGAAATGCATCTTAGAGAGAAAATGTTTCTCCCAAGAAAATCATCAAATTCAGACCTGTCAAAAACTAAGTATTGTCCTTCTTTTGCTTTTTCTCTGTGGAGGGAAATAGAAAGACAAGGTACAATTTAAAATTACGCTTTCATTTACATGTATAAGAAAAAGAAAGGAACACATCCACTAGCCCACTCCAATTAGCCCAGCACCACGCAGATTAAAGTAGTCCTCACACACAACTGATCCATCTGGTTTTGATCACTGATGAAACTGTACCCATGTGTGAAAGTAGCACGTACCAGTAAAAAGACATGTCATTCTGTTTTGCAACAGAACTGGGGGGAAGGATAATCAACATTACTAAAAATAGCACAGGATGCAAGCAGAACATACCGGCCAGAGCCAAACATGTCACAGAGGGCAGAAAAATGAATTACTCAGAATATAAAATATTTTTAACTAAGTATTACCTGGAAAAAGGGAAACATTGCACCCATTTTTAAAAAGGGTAGAAAGGAGGTCCCTGGGAACAACCGACCTGTCAGCCTTACCTCTGTGCCTGGGAAGATCATGGGACAGATCCTCCTAGAAGCTATGCTAAGGCACATGGAAGACAGGGAGGGGATGTGAGACAGCCAGCATGGCTTCACTAAGGGCAAGTCCTGCCTGACCAACCTTGTGGCCTTCTATGATGCAGTGACTACATCAGTGGACAAGGGAAGAGCTATGGATGTCATCTATCTGGACTTCTGTAAGTCCTTTGACACAGTCCCCCACAACTTCCTTTTCTCTAAATTGGAGAGATATGGATTTGATGGGTGGACTGTCCAGTGGATGAAGAATTGGTTGGATGGTCTCATCCAGAGGGTAGTGGTCAACAGTCCAATGTCCAGATGGAGATTGGTGAGAAGTGGTGTCCCCCAGGGGCCTGTACTGGGGCTAGTACTGCTCAATATCTGCATCAATGACATAGTGGGATTGAGTGCACCCTCAGCAAGTTTGCAGACAACACCAAGCTGAGTGGTGCAGCTGTAACACCTGAGGGACAAGATGCCATCCAGAGGGACCTGGACAGGTTCAAGAAGTGGGCCCGTGTGAACCTCCTGAGGTTCAACAAGGCCAAGTGTAAG